>JAXQQM020086338.1:0-29628 GCA_034641835.2 Pinus albicaulis
AACATGTGCAGTAAGAACAGAATAAATCATCACACATAAGCAACATACATGAAAACCAGGATTTTAGGTGGAAACCCAAGTCGGGAGAAAACCATCGCTGCTGTTGTCTCAACCTTCAATATTTTATTGTAGAGAAAACATCTTACAACTATGTGCTGGTGCAGACTCATACCAGCACGCAGGCACCCACCTGCTCTCGTTTACTAGCCTCTCCTAGAAGGGAGCTACAACCCCCTGACTGAAGGCTACAGCCCTTAGCACCACCATGGACCACGTTTCATCAATTTTCACACTGGATCCAAAGCTTCCTTTAGAACAAAACTTGCAGGCCACGTTTCATCATATTTTCAGACTGGACCCACTCCATACATTTGAGCTCAATCATACATCATCAACAGATAGCAGTAACACAACAGAACAGATCAGACATTTGATACTTCATACTTCAGCAAACCCTAATCTTCATACGCGCTTTCCTTTCACTGATCTTGCGTATATACGCGCGCTTTCCTTTCACTGATCTTGCGTATATACGCGCCTTCGACCATACAAACCCGCGTATACTTCTGTACATATTACAGAGCTAATTTTACTGCCCATACGCGCTTTCTCTTCAGCAAACCCGCGTATATACGCGCTTACTCTGCGGCGAACTAGCGTATAGTTCTTCAGACATTTAGGTCATTGCAATTCTTCAGAACAGATACATGACTCCGATTTTACCCTTTACTTCAGACAGATGTTCGCCTCATCTCAGATCTAATCATTCCATAAATAGATTTAGCAGATACAAATACATTCTAGATCTAGATTCCCTTCTTCATCATTTCTTCATTGGTGCATCATACATTCAGATCTTTCATTCAACTGTAACCCTTTCCATTCAGATATGCTTCAGAGAGAAGTATTCATTCAAGCTCAGACTTCTTGCCCACATTTGCACAATGAATTTCTTCTCCTTATATAGGTTTACCCTTTATCAATACCATGAGCCAAAACCACATTACTTTCGATGGTATTCCTGGACGGGGTCACATAGAAGAATCATTAATCAAGACAATGGGTCAATACCATGGTGGTTACCCCTGGTTTTACATATTTAGAGTGCTTTTGCCCATACGTGACTTGGCACGTTATTTACCGCGTGCATACGCTACTTTGTCTAGACAAATCCGCGTATGCCTTGAGACATACTCTTTTCATCATGTTCTAGCACATACTGACATTCCTTCCATCATTACCTTCTGTACTCATTGTATATACATCAGATTTACATCATTTAACAAGTTCATCAAGACATATTCCATCAGGGACAACTTCATCAAGTAGGTTGCCATCATCTTTATCAAGTGGGTTGCCATCAAGGACAACACTCAGCATCATATTGCCAACATTGTCATTGTGTGCATAAAATTGTTGAATATTGCGATCAACTAAATCACCAAACGATAGGTCCCAACTGAAGGGAAGGCATATTTTGTGTATGGCTAATAGGCTTCAACCACACAGATGAGTTGAAATGCTTGGGGTTGGAGCTGATATTTCTCCATGACATGCATGTGGCTGAGACCCAAAACCATAAAAAAGAGATGTGAGCTTCGAACCCTACAATTTCACCTTCATGCAAACCCATTCCTCCATGGACCTGCCTCACACTTGTGCAAGCCAAAAAAAAGAAAGATAACTAAAGAATGATCAAAGATTGATTGTCCTAATGAGGTTGAGGTTAATTGAATTTATAGCCTTCAGAGGGTGTCCAATTCTCTTTAGGGTCATCCTCATCAAATATGCACATGCTGGATTTTAATTCAAAAATGCACTTTCCCTTATCCAAATTGAGCGCTTCAATATCCAAAATTGGTCTACTCGAAAAGAGTAATCTTGTCTCGTAGTTGGAATTTTTCACTAAGATTTAAAATTAAAACTAATCTATTCCACATGTTTTCTCTCCTAGAGACAACCCCCGAGTTGAGGAGATGGGTTAGTGCCTAGTACATCTTAGTGTCTCTTGAAGATAAATCACTGCTGCTCAAGAGATAAACATAAAATGATTTAAATCGGGTCCAATTATCTCACACAAAGGAAAATAACGTTTTATAAATTAAAAATATTTTATTCCTAATTCTTAATTTTAAATCATGGTATCCTACACACAAAGAGTACAGTTTCATTGATCCTTGTAGTGTAAGTGAATAGGAAATACAAGGAGAGAAACCTAAGGTAGAGGGTTGGACACACACAGAATCCTATTCACTAAATTCTAGTAGAATCATGACATGGTAAAGGAAATAAGGTTTAGAAACCATGGAGCACATTTTAAGGCCTTCAATCCCACACATTATAGGTGCCACTTTCCATAACATAACATTGGTAAATCTATTATACAATATTGAATTCTAGTAGCTACAATTACATAAATTTTGAGAGGAAAGAAACACACGTGAAATAATAAATAAAGAGGGAATTACATACTACACATCTCAGTGCTTGGAATCACCAAAAAATTATTCATTAATCTTCAAGAACAACATACTTGTGATAATATCCAGGGCTTGAAAAAGTTGTAGAAAAACTACAACCTCCAGAATAGAAAATCAAACCATTACTAATGAGTTTCTCATCCCTTTTATAGGGAAATTCGAAACAAAAATAGTTATGAAAATGCCTTGAATTGCTAAAGATATATAATATGCTCAACTGTGTGAGTGTGCCAATGGCCGATTTGTCTAATGATTGCATAACATAATTGATTCCTGCTTGAAAATAAAAATATATACAAAATTTTAAAATGATAGTGGTATGTATTGATTTCCGAATCAAGAAAAATCTTCAATGTTGGCTCGCTTTGTGGATAAAGACAATTGGTGATGGATATAGAGCGAGATTTCATGTCCCATAACCAATTTTCTTTATACCACCAACTCCTCCCAATGATGGATAAAGAGAGAGGTTTCTGGGGGATTCTTCTTCCTATGACCCATTTAGTCAAATTCACAATCCATATCTATCCTCTCTTGATTTATCGGATCTCACTAAATTAACTAATGAGCCCATCCATCATGATCCCTGGTGACCCCATATGCTCTCCAAATGATCATCTAACAGTCCCAAGTTTGAAGTAAATCCTAGGGAGAATCCTTCCACCCATATCACCACCTACCATCTGTGGAGCTCATTAAATTTGTTGATGGATGATCCTTTCAAACTTCACCTGTTCCAAATAAATTTAATCAGGGATGCTGCCAAATGGTACATTGAGTTAGAAACTACATCCTATAATGATTTTACCTCTCTAGCTCAAACTTTCTGTATGCATTTCCAGTTACCAACTCGGTATGATCTTGAATCTGACCTTTAGTCTAACTTCAAACAAGATGACGCCACACTCATTTATGATCATATTCATGAGTGGCGTCATCACAAGAGGTTCGTAAGAACCAAGTTACCTGATGGAATCCTCTGTAAATGGTTCATTAGATCACTCCATCCATAAATTTCCAAATATGTGTCTATGTTTCAAGTCGTTACTGAAGAGCAAGGTATTCTAGCTTCCCAACAGTTGGATTTCAGATATTCAAACTTAGTTACATTGTACAATTTTTTTCCCAATGCCCCTAGGCCTTCCATTGACCCACCTAAACCAATTCCTAGCCCACATGTTGATGGTGTGATTGGGCCTGTTTCTGGTTCCATGAGCCAACTTGTTTCACACCTTAGGCAATTGATTGCTACATCTCAAGCCCCAAAAAGTGCACCTGGATCTGCTAAAGCACCCCGCCCTTAGCAGTCCACTAATTTTCTTATGTGAAGTCCACTCAACTGAAGAACAACTCTCAAAATTGAGGTAAAAAGAACAAGAAAAATAAGAAAAATAAACAACATAATCAAACTAACTAGGAGTCTAAACCCAATCCTCAGAGTTAGGGAGGGGGCACTAGTGAGCGTCGTCCTAAATTCAAGTCCCCTTGTAAAAAAATTTAGGGCGATGACCTTACTCATGAATGTCCTCGAAATGATGAAGTTCACAGGCTTCTTTCACCATCGTCTTCTCAAAAACCTGTTGTTTTAACTCATCCATTCCCTTCACAACCACAGTAACAAATGATTTCTCAACCTTCTTGACCTCCGTAATGGGGTAACGAGTTGTCATCTTCCCATCCCCCTAACAATTCAACCATATTTATGTGCAAGGAATGTGTCAACATGACCACGTGTGCTAAGTCTTATGATGCCCTTGAGTTTAGTTATCCTTCCAAGGACTCACCAACTCCACCTAGTTCCACTAGACCTCTCACTATAGATAAGCCTACAGAACTTGTATATTCCCCCCCCAAGGGTGTTTTACGTAAGACGTGACACAACCTTCTACCAGGGCTTCTTAGCATTATAGTATTGTTGAAGATCTTTCCCAGACACCTTTTTCCATGTTTTCCTTGGAGGTCTTGCAAAGTTGTCCTCAGCAGCACAAAGACTTGTTGTCTACCATTGGTAGCATTGACCTATCTGACTCTGGTGTCATCACTTTTAATGCCAAGAAATCCTCCCCTCGTCTTTCCCATCAAATTTCTTTCTAGATCATAATGCAAATTTCCGAGAATAATATCCATTTCTCTCTGGTAGATGAGGTATATTCCACCTGTGTCATGTAGATATCTTGTTGGAAATATATTGGCACTCCAGCTCTCACAATGTCTAATACCACTCTCCAAGCATTTAACGATAAAAAATTCATTACTAAGGGGTTCATCCCACATTTCGCCATCAATTTAGGGGGTGAACAATACATGTCGATGTTGAATTCATTGATGTTCCATTAAATTATAAATTTCTCCTTGGTCGTAGCTAGTTTTATGCCATGACCACAGTGGTCTCATCTGTATTTTGCGTCCTTTTATTTCCTCATGAAGGAAATATTGTCACCATTGACCATATTGGCTATTGTGTTCCATCGGCCTAAATTTCCACTACTAAGACTACTATACTACTTGTGGGGGACCATCCTAGTTAGTTTCAGAGTGTTGGCATGGGACTTTACAAAAGTTCCACTCTTATAGGGGTTTTTTCTCAAATATATCTACCCAATGCTCCCTCATCTCCTACCACTACTCCTATGTATATGATCTCTTCTGGCACCTGTGGACCCCATAGATCTCATGATCTGTAGGTGGTGTCATTTTTCCTTATAGAGGATGATTAATCTAGTGAGAATCCTCTACCACCTATTGTGGAAGATATTTCCTCTCCATCAGTCTCGTTATTACCTCTTGAGGCTACTAAACTCCATCCCAATATGGAATATGATCAGGTTCTTTTTCCCAAATGGGTCGCCCCTCCACTTGTTCCACATGACTCCCTTGGTGACGAGCCTCCCTGGTTATTCAACTTGTAGGTCATGGATCTATCCAATGATAATCATAGGGAGGTTACGCCTCTTTCTGCCTCTAATATCCCCGATTTGGAACATGTAGAGCTCGACATATTAAATCTTGAATCGACCGAGGGGGCATCTCCACGGTCTTCCTTGGAACAGCCACCCATGGAACAAGTCAAGTCTTGGGTTTCGAATACTGAACTTGCCATTGAATCATCAAAATCCTCACCAATTTTTTACGAGCGTCTTGTACCTCCATTATGTATTCATCCTCCTTTATGTCCACGGGGCAATTTTGAAAGTATTACTATGTTATATTGTCCCTAGCATGGTCAACCTTTCTGGATGAGGCAGTTTTAATTCATTTGGCATGGTTGGTGAACCATATGGTATCTTCCTCCCATAATTTTGCATATAGAAACCCTTGGCATGTGCCCGACTGTGTTGTGCTTCTATATTATGTATATATGTGTGAGTGTGTTCATTTTTTTTTCTTGACAATACCCTAGTTTCTTTGTGTAATTTGTGTGTCTGGTCTTTTTTGTACAAATGTCAACACACTCACTCCCTTATAGAGGCTGATAGGCCTCTAAATTAGACATAAATTAAGGCCCATCTAACATTTCTTCGGCACATAAAAATTATATTACATTTCTCCTTCTACACTTAATAATGTTTTTTTATTCTTTAATATGTTCTTAGGAAGGTTTAGAGATAATTGCATATTTGTGCCTAATATTATTTATTTTTGTAGAATATTGTGAGAATATTGGGCAGATTATGAAGATTTGGAGAAGGAGATAATTTAGGGACTTGCTCCCTACCACTGGAGGATCAATATTGGAGAATAAATGAGAAAAATATCATGAAATTATTAAGAAATTCTAGAGAGATTTTGGAACTCCGATGATTGAGAAAATCTAGTAATGTGTTCCCTGTCATTTACTACAAACTCCTAGAGTTGGGATCCAGATCCACTATTTGAGGGATTTTGGAGAGGAAAGCTTCATCCTTTCAAGGAGAATGCTTCCTCATCATTTTTGATAAGTACCAATTCGAATTGGCCTCTAGGGGCATGTATGGTTTAGTCTTATTGTGGAGAAAAATTGTTTTTTGGGAGCTCCATTTTCTTTTCTTGGAAGGATGTACTTGGATTTATTTGAATAATGAATATTGGCATCATTTTTAGCTTCTAAGGCTTGGTTTATTCCATAGGAATCAAAGCCTTCTTGGGCTTGGCTATCCTAGCAACCTTAGATCCCTCTTGCACAATTTTTTTATGTTCTTTTCACTTCTTATTCCCATGCATCTCTTATTTCTGCTTTGCATAATTCTGTATTTAGTATTTTTTATTTTTCTTGATATAGGATTGAGTTAGATGGTTTAAGTGACTTCTTTTATAGGTTTTTTATATGTTAAAAAGAATTATTTATCCTTACAATAACTTTGGAAGGTCATATTAATCATTAAGCTACTTGGATTTGGTTACTAGTTCACGAATATATGATTTCTGGAAATTCCTTGTAGTGAAATAGTAGTAAATTTCTGCTGCTTTTTAGAAGGGGTTAATGAGATCCATTTGACTTGATTCAACTTGGATTAGGTCATAATAATTTTAAATTTGATAATAAAAAAAAATTACTCCATTGCATTTTCACTTGATTAGGTTATGCATTATATATTAACTAGCTTACTAGTTCTTGAATTTCTATATTTTAGGGTAGTAATTTTCTGTTATTTTTTAGCACATGTGAACAGGAGTATTTTGGAGTGATTCCACTTGGAATGGAGACCTAACACATCATAGTTAATAACAAAAATTTTCTCATCCCATTTTCATTTGATTTACTTAGTCATTTAGTGAGTTATTTCCAAAACAGACTTACTTGTAGAAAAAACAGAGTTGCCTGTAGCACTATTGTAGCATGTGTAAACTCGACCATATTTGCTCCCAAAGGTTGGTTTTTGTCTCTTAGGCTTGAATTCTGACCCCTAGGACCTAAATACATGATTGAGGAAGAATAAATACCACTTAGGACATTCATTTTTGCAAATTAGATTAGGCCTTTTTATTTGAATTCATGCTCTTAGGATTTCAATTACAAATTGTTGTTCTTTCCTAGGATAAATTTATTTTCAAAGCAACACTTCTATTTCTGAAATTAGTTTAGGCTTTGATTTCATGACATTCCCTCCATTACATCAGATCAACAAAAGAAGGACACATTATATGTTGCACATATAGTGTTGATACCTCTTAAGTTTGTACAAACCCCAGGCTAATAATTAAACTTGTTAGCCTCGATAGTTGCAGCATTCTTGCTGCAATACTGAGGCTTATCACTTTTTGGTGTTGTTGCTGGGGAGGTGTCAAAGTATGCATTTTTTTCTTTCCTAGTTGATTCATTTCTTTTCTTTCTTGAAAAAAAAAAAAAATTTCATTAGGCATATCTCATTTCAAAACAGAAAATTGCATTGCATTAGCATTCTTATTCAAAAAACTTATTTAAAAAAAATTCTCAAACAAAAACCCCCCCACTTTCCACATGGTGCAATAAGAGCCACACCACTATCTAGTTTTGTAGGAAGAATGAGAATAGGTGGCAGCCACGGTAGAAGAAATGGATGGAGATGATGACAATGAAGAAGATCCTATTGGGCTTCTCATTCAAGATATTGATATCAGTGTGCATATGAAGAGCATCCCTCCATCTTTCCTTCCCAAATTCCATGGTATGAGTTCAGAGGATCCGAAAACTTTCTCTTTGAATTTGAAATAATTTGTAGATCTTATGGCTACTTATCACACACTCAAAAATTGAGATTGTTTCCTACAAGATTTTTTCCTTCAACATTGATGGATAAATATCTTAAATGGTTCATCAGTCTAGGTACTAATTCAATAAGATCATGGAATGATATGAAAAATATATTTCTAGAAATATAAATATCATGATCTTAAAGAAGAATCTTTAGAATGAATAAAAAAAAAAAAATAAGAGCCTTGAAGATCTAATAGAGAGGTTCATGTATAATGTTAAAAGGAAAAAATTACATCATTTGGGATTGGACACACTGAAAACCCTCTTACTTAGAACAATTATGGATGAGTGGATTGATCTCCTCGATCTCATGAGTAAAGGAGATGTATATCAATTATCATTTGAAGAAATTTGTGAAACATGCAAGCGCATATCAAGAGGAAGTGCAAGAGTATGTAAATCGCATCAACATTTGTAAGTCAATATGAACTTGGAAATTTTCTTGATAACTTTAAAACTTAAATTCTTATCAATCTAAGTGAACAAATAGAAATGTTAAGAATGAAAATGAGCAAAAATATGATACTGATATTTATGTTATCCATGCAAAATCATATGCTACTGAATATTGTCCATCATTACCAAGGTTTAAGGAAGTGTACCAAGAGGACAATGGATCAAGTCAATCACTAAAGAAGCTATGGTATATCAATACTGATTGAAGTAATTGCAGTAGAGGGTGTTTTGCTAACTATAGTATAGAGTTGGAAAGATGGTCACGCCAAGATTTGTAATGGGGAGGTATTTCATATATATGCTTTTCTGCCACAAAAAATTGAACACATAAAGACAAACTCCTTTTGGAAACAAACCATTTACTTAAGTAGCAATTAGCAACTCCAATTTATTAGAAATTTAGGAGAGAATATTCCCGCTAGTTACCTAGTTTCAAGAAGACATCTCGTCCAATTGTGCCAACAAGTTGGTTTTCACAATTGAATCTTATTTTTCTCTTTACTCCTATATTTCTATAAAAATAATTGTTACAATATATTGTATAAAAGCAACAGATTAAGAAGAAATTCCATTAGTTTTGAGGTCTTCCTTTCCTACCATTTATAACTTGAGTGGCTAAAAAACTTGTTGAATCAAATATTCCTAGTTAGAAGGATACTAATATGGCTTAAGTTTATTCCCATTAACCAATAAAGAAGTATATTTCTCATAAATATTATTGATCTTCATAGCTCCATCATAAAACAAATTCATGACCTCATATGGAACAAGCCATTATGTATGGAACTCTTCTTTAAAATGCTTGAATTTGGAATAAAAAAGGAGATACCAATCACCTATATTTAGCTACTTATTTTTTAGAATCTTATCATGCCACTCACTTTTCTGATGTTCGACGAGGATATTTTGTTGAAAAACAACCATACTTATCTCATCCAATTCATTAAGTTGCATAAGTCTTTGTTGTCGTGCCTTAAAAATATCTAAACCCATCAGAACTACAGTTCTAAAAGTTTTAACTTAGAACTCAATAAGAAAGAGGAATTTCTTTCCATACAAAATTCATGAGTGTGACCTATGGTGTTCCTCCATGTGATCTTGTATTCCCATAAAGCCTCCAAAAGCTAACTTTCACAAACTCTATGATGCATTTGTATTTTCTTGGTCAAAATAGCCTCAATGACACTTTTGGTAGACTCCATTTGGCCATTGTCTTATGGATGATATGGTGAGGATTTAAGGTGCTTGATCTTATAATGTTGAGTGATGGCCTTCAAAATACTCAAGATCAATTGTATCTCTTGATTTGTAACAATTTATTCAAGAACACTAAAATGTGTAAATATGTCCTCAAACAAAAAATCTACAACATATTTTTTAGTAGCATGAAAAAGTGCTTTAGTTTCAACCCAATTAGTTACCTAATCAATATAGACTAGTATATAATTTATTTTCTAAGATACTAGAGTGATCAATCCCATAAATTTGAGGGCCCATTTTTCAAATGGGTCTACAAATACTTGAGGGTGTAAAGGAATTTCATCAGCCTACATTGGGAGGCCCATCACTACAAGAAAAAAACACATTGGTGAGGGGTGAAAAACTATCACCATAAGCTCATTAGTGAGGATCAAAAGAGCCTTCGTCACCAAAAATTGTACGTCACCAAAGTTGGAATCGCCGAAAGTATTGGTGTTATGGTGACATTCAAGGTCCATCACCAAAAATGATTTATAATGACGGATAGTGACTGTCACCATGTCATATGAGCAATGGTGACAGAAAATAGCCTCCGTCACCAAAAAATTGAACGTCACCAAAGTTCACGTCGCCAAAAGTATGTTTTGTGGTGACATTCAAGGTTTGTCATGAATATTGATTATAATGACGGATAGTAACCGTCACCATATCATATGAACAACAATGATTTTTTTTTATGGACCTTTCATGGCCGTCAATATTGGTGCATATATATGGTGACGTTCATTGACTGTCACCATTTCATATTTGGTGAGGGTCAAAAAATGTCATGATAAGCTCATTGGTGACATCAAGGTTCATCACGAATAATGACTATAATGACAAACAGTGACCCTCACCATTTCATATCAACAATAATGATTTATGGTGACTGACCTTTCATGGTCATCACTATTGATGCATATATATGGTGGCATTCATTGACTGTCACCATTTCATATTTTGATGAGGGTCTAAAAATGTCACCATAAGCTCATTGGTGATGGTCAAAAGAGCATTCGTCATCAAAAATTGATAGTTGACATTTCCTATGAGTATCAGGGAACAATGGAATCGAACCACCAACCTCCTACTTGTAAAGCAGGTGCTCTTCCATTGAGCTAGAACCCTTTAAAGAATTAGACTTTAAACTAGCGATTTCCCCTAAAGGTGCAAAGGTACACCAAAGGAATCGAAGATTTATGAAGATCAAAAGTTGCTAGAAATAACATGTTCAATATACATAATAAAAAGATAATAACTCAATTGATTAATTTCCTCTATGATACCTAATATTTACCAAAACTATTCATGATTAAATACTTAATATTTACCAAAACTATTAATGATTAAATACCTTTATAAATTTCAGGAAGGAACATGATTTTCCTGTTACAAATTTTTTGTCCTATCATGTCATGATTTAATATGAAGAATGGTTAAATACATATTGATTGGGATTTAATCCAAGGAATGTTTATTGTGATTATCTCATTTCAACTATGAAGATATTGTTCTAAATTTAATCCAAAGAGTGTTTATTCTGATTATCAAATAGCAACTATGAAGATATTGTTATAAATTTTAAACATTATAGTAATAAAATCCATCTTCAACATGACTTAACATTTTATATCATATTAGACAAATTTTGAGTCAGGGAACAAGTACAAGGTTCAGAGTTAAAATATTTGTGTCAAGGACAAGGAGATATCATATACAGTTTTCTGAGTTGAGGTTATCACTAGAGAACATAGTCTTTAGTCTTAAACTAGTACTTAATGAGGGACTTCTGGAAATAAATGGGTACAAAATGTGAATTCATCCCTCATGAGTCATGGCAACCCACAGACAACTCCTGAGGCTTTACAACCACTGCATCTACACCCATCACACTACCCCTTTAGGTTAAATTTTCCACACCTGAGGCTTTACCAGTTGCAACCACTGCAGCTGCACCCATCAGACCACCTTTTTAGGTTGAATTGTCCACATGTCCTAATCCATAGAAGATTTAGTTGAATAGTCTGTTGTGCTGAATTGCACATCTTTTTCCCACAACTGACCATAAGTCCTTCCATGTGATGAGTGCACCAGACATGTATCATGGGAGCCACAAAACCTGCAAACACAATTATCCATGAAGTTCAAAACGGGAAGGATGTAACTGGAAAGAACAAAGCTGGGACAAATTCTCCCTTTCAATGAAATTCCATATGTGACTCCTCATGAACAGAGAGCCATTCTTATCAAAATACTCTAAGAGAAACATGTTTTAAAGCTAAATGGATATAATTCATTAACCGTCCTGCCATCCGCACCCCTCCAACACAATGACTCCCTTAGTAGAAAAGGAAAAATAACTAAATAAGTTTGCTAAAAAATGTAAAAACAAAATCCAGATATGGGAAGAATACACCAATGCCCAGGAGGCTTGGGACTAGCACTTAGTAGCGAGGAGTTTCACACCTTTGGTCAAGATTCTATTCTCATAGGATTCACACATGGGGGATAGGAAGGAATTGAACTTATGGCATTTGGATGTGATGAACCTTGTGCGCATATTGCAAACCCAAGCCTACCCTCATTCTCCATAAGGAAAACACTGCTAATGAAGTTCCATTCACACAGCTTTTACCCAGCATGTGGAGGTAGTCATTGAACTTACACCATGAGGAATTGATTACACTTGTGTACATGTTATGGACCCAGGGCCACCCCGTTTTCTCCTTAAGGCTTGCCAAGGTATGTTTGTCAAGCGTGTTGTGATAAAATGGTAAATCAAATGTGCTATCATTACAGAGACTCAAGTGTAATCTCCCCTCAAGAACATGATGACGTGATTTAATGCTTTCAGTTTGATGAAATAGATACACCTTGGTCATGGCATGTAATTCAAAGGTAGGCCCACTTTGTTAACAAAGGTTTATTTACTAACTAGAATATAGGGGATGAATATGTCAAGGAATAAATGAATAGGAGTAGGGATAATAACATATGAAGAAGGTTCAAATTTAGCACATATTGAAAAGTATATTTGTTAGGCCTGAAAGCATGCAATCCATGCATAGAATGGTGTACCAACTAAAGCACTGGAATAGAATGCACATCATACCATGTTTAAACCTAGGAAAGTGAAGAATCATTCATGTTATACTCTAATAAAGAGAGTCCACATATTAAATAGCTCCCCATTTATTTGTCAGATAATATTATTCTAATGGGAGTGGATGTGAAGAAACTGCCTTGAAAATCATTCCAGCGAGAATACATACTCATGGCACAAAGAACCCTAGCATTGGGTCAAATGAGCACATTTCATGGGAACATTTTGGCTAGGAGGATGACAAAATGTATCACACGGAAGCTCTCTCCATTGTAAAGGCATGGATGGATTAATGGGAACTTCCCCTATGAGCCTAGTTGAAGATCTAGTGGAGAAATAAAGTTCAAGTGTTTTTGGCATGTTGAAACAACACTATCGTGCCATTCACATTCATAATTTAAAACCCTCTGAAGGATGTCGCTTTACTCCATTTTCCCTATTTGGATATGCACTAATCCACACTAATCCCATTCTTCCATCACAATATATTTCTAAATCTATCTCATATTTTAATTAAGTAAACCCCTCTTGTTCTAGGGGATAGACAGTCAAAAGAAAGAAAGGACAATATTTTGGTGACAAAAAACAAACCCTCTTAGTTCCCTTAAGATTGTACATGTGTTAAGGCTTTACCACTTAAAGTGCAGGTTTGTGAGGTAAAAAGAATCATTAGTGTATCTTAGCATTTTTATAAATGTCAATGTTGGGCATTCACCTAGTTAGAAACAAGAAACAAGTAGTCTTTATGTTAGATGGAAAAAAAGCTCAAGATAGTAGTTTTGGATTCACCCCTTCAATCTTTCAAAATATTAGAGTTTGTGCTTTATTTTTAGTTATAGTTTCATCATTACCATAGGTCCATTTTAACAATATGTGATACTAGTGATTTAATGGAGTAAATTCAAAGAAAACAGATGACCACACTGCATGGATGTGATCTTTCAAATCATATGACATCATCTTGAAAAGAAGAGGCAAAATAAGGATGGGTATGAGAAATGTCTTATTTGTAATAGAATGAGTGAGACAGAATGATGGCCTGCAAAAGTAAAAAACTTAAAATATTTGTAGGATGCTCTACTTACACTCAAGGAGATACACATTTTCCTTTAGAGGGATCTCTATAATGTGGTTCTTCAAGGGGAAATGACAGTTTGTAAGGAAAGGGATTGCATTACAAGGGATGCCAGGGTGCAATCTTGACTATAGTGGATTTTTGAAGAAGATGAGGGATCCAAATTCAAAAGTCTACTTTGAATACTTGAAAAGAAAAATGATAGTTACAAGATGCTTGGTTTGCATCAGCGGGATGGATCTCTTGCAGAGGATCAAAGAAAGGTCAAAGACACATTCCGATTGCATTTTAAAAATAATTTCTCTTAATTATTTTACGAATCATGTGGTGGATGTCAAGAACAGTCATTTTAGAGTCATTCCATGCAAGATTTCTTTCTATTGGTGTAGTGATTGAGTCAAATTGGATAGTGACTTCTTGAAAGAGATGGGTTTTTTTAGCTCTTAGTTCTATGAAGAATAGAATGTCATCAGGAATGGATGGCCTTTGTTGTATTTTTTCATCAAGAATGGATGTCCTTCATTCTAATTTCTACAAGGCCATGTTGAACACAATACAATATTACTTCTAACGTTTGACAACTGGAAATTTCTCTTCTAAAAGGCTATCTAAATATCTCAATCAAGGCCTTAGTAAACGCATTACCAAGAATGTAGCTAGGGGCACCATTGGAGGTTGGAGCCTCATTACTTTCCTCGGTGTCTCATACAAGATCATGGCTAAAGCAATGGCTCTCAATTTCATGGAAGGTATTTCAACAAGAGCAGACAGGTTTTGTACAGGGTCCAGTTATTCTAGACACATAATCTAGAATTGAGAGGCCTTGGAATGGGCTTGAGATAGTGGCTAGCAGCCTTATTTTCTGCAGATTGGAGATTGATCACATACATGTTGGTTTTTTTTGTACTTTGGATGATGATGTGTGGCCATGGTGAACACACTAATCTCTAATGCATCAACATTTCTCCTTGTTAGTAACTCATTATCCCCTGAAAATTTTCTAAATCAATCTATTTGTCAAGAGTGCCCCTTTACCCCAGATTTGTATATTTTACAATGGATGCCTTGGCTCACCTATTTGAATTTTCTATCAATCAGGGGCAAGTGAAGGACATCTTACGTTCTGATGGGTTAGACATGGTCAACAATAATTTTTCTATTGGATCCTTTATTTCTATGAGTGTTAAGCAGAGCTTGGTTGATGGTGCTCATACTTGTTTGCACATCTTTGGCTCTAAATTAGATGTTGTGGTTAGTGACCACGAGACACTTTTTTAGTTGTTAGAGTTATAATCTCAGCCTACGAGATTCCCATAGCTCGGACTTATGTTTGACCCAGGGTAATTGTGAGGTATCTAGGCATTGCATTTGAAATTTTGAAGTGGGGATTTCACCAGTGGCTATCCAGGATTGGTGTACCATGTCTTCAAAAATTTTAGAGTAAGCCTTGATTTTGGCATCATAAGGACTTCTCATTATATGGGAAGTTGACAAGGGGGTTGAATAGATCCTCTATGCCACACACATTTATTTTGTATCTTGTTTGTTTCCTAGTAAGACTCAGTTTCAGCATCTAGAACAAATCATGCAATCATACCTATGGTAAAATTATGGTGGGAAGAACAATATTCCACAAGGATAGGGGTCTCATCCCTCGCACAATGTGTTGAAAAATAACATTGCGACATCGAGGCTATTTTGTAGAGATGAGGGGTGGATCTTTGGTTATTCCTTGCAGTAGTATCAACCACAAAGGATTTAACCTTTGTTTCTTTAGTAGAATCTATTAACTCCAACTCTCAATGCAAGATGGGGTTTCGGTTGATCTAGAAGATAGGTGAGCACACAAATTACACCATTTCTAATCTGTTTGGAAATATAATTAGGACCATTATTTCATTCTCCTTCAATGTCGAGCTCACTAGTGTGTTGTCTTGTTTGGAAATTGTAGCTATCTGGTCCACTCTTCCTTCATTCGGACTTGGCAGTGATTGAGGTTCTCTACTTTGTTTTCCCTAGGAAGATTAAGTGTAAGTTTGTTTTTGAGAAAAAAAATAGTTATCTGTCTACTTTTTGTTCCATGTGGTGTAATGAGGTACATGACTAGCTATTAACTGAGGGTTAATTATTGATAAGAGATGCTCAATATTTATATTTGGTAACCTATATAGACTTTATTTTTGAGAAAATATGCAAACTTGTAATGTGTGGGATTTTTTATGTTGAAAAACATAATTAGCTGAACAAAGCTCTCAGGGCCAAGATGATTCAGAGGCTGGTAACTAGTAAATTCTCCCTTTGGAAAAATATCATCCTAGAAAATTGTTGCCCAAGGAAATGGCCTAAAACCATCATGTTATCTTCATTGGATCACACCCCTCGGTCTAATTTCTATAAAAAAATAAATATATTCACCCACTATTAAAGGATCATATTTCATGCTTCATATGGATGGAAATAAAGCAATATTATGGTTCCATTACATCATAGGTCACCCCCTCTCTGGTCCGATTCAAAATTTTAAATAACATAAAATATTGGTTTAGTTTTATGAACTTCACAAACATCATACTTTAGAAATTTGACACAACTAAAAATGGTTAACACTTCTATGTAGCCCAATTAAATGTTGCCAATTTTTTGGAGCATTTGGTTAGGCCTGTGCCAGATTCATTGAGCTGAAGGAACTTGAAAAATGTTATAATTTAGAAAATTTGACATACCATTGTTAATTGTAGAGTCCAACATCTCCCCACAATAAAGCCTTAAGCCATAATTTTTAGCGAATTTGGATGGATCTGATCTATCATTCATTGCCCTTTGTAATATGTCTACAACTTTTGGATTTCCATATATTTAGATCTGTTTCTTGTAATACCAAGTGAACCAAATTCATTCACCGCATGAAAACCTGGACCTTTTGAAGATCTCACTCCCGCTTGTTGTTGTTTTTCATATTTGGGAGACTATTTAGTGTCAACATGTTTTCGAAGCAGCAGAAAGGGTGCACTCTTTGTGGTTGAGCTAGTGGACCTCCCCTTCTCAACCAAATCTCATAGATATTTTAGGGAGGTAAAAGAACACATTCCCAGGTTCATGGTCTGCATGTGTGGACAGTTAAAAAAAATTCTTCATTTTTCCATGAATGCAATGTATGGGTAATCTGGGCTAGAAAATGTATTTCTTAAGCAGTTGACATTCATCACCAAGATTTTGTGAAAAAAAGGTTAGGTTCAAAAAATTATCATCTTTTACAAATAAGAAGTGATATTTTCTAAATGCAAAAATCACAAAAGCCATATTTATAATAAACCCCCAATTTTAAGAGTTGGGGCATAAAACCATAGATTCATAATTACTAGAGAAATTTGTTAAACAAGGATAAGCAGAACATATATCATAAACATAGGCAATGGTATAGAATATTTCAGATAAATTCATACAGACTACAATTTATATATAGGGAAACCCTTTCTATGGTTGGTTGAACCTTCAAGCTAAAGTGGACTCTAAATGTGACAAGAGTAAGCAACACTAGCAGCCCATCCATGAAGCAATAATTTCACTGGAAACACTGCCGAAGATAGACTTTGCTTTACATACGTTTCTCACACTCTAAATTAGATAAGCAAGTCTTAATGGCTTATTCCTGCTTACAAAATTTATTTTTTTCTCAACATAAAACTATATACATATATGGTGCAGAAAAATCATTAATACTCTGATTTATTTTAGACTAAACACCCAATTATCACAAAAATGCAAATATGGAGCCTTGTCATTGCCAATTTTCAAGAGAAAATATCCTAGAGAAAATCAGACACAAAAACACAATCCTTAGTGCATTATCCAAAAAAATACAAGTGTTCAAGATGCCAAACCCTTTATGATACATTCTGTAAAAAAAATGCAAGCCATTGGGATAAAAAAACCTTGAGATCCAAGGTAAAAATTAGAACAGTTTTTTCATAAATCCAATGCTAGAAGCAATCAAATGCAAGTTTTCCATAGGAAAAGACACTTTGATTTCAAGATACTGGAAAACATGTCTTTGAGAAAGGCAATGCAAGAACCCAAATCTATAAATTATCACACCGAAGGCACCATTAACTTGACTGTGAAATATTTCAAATTTACTCTTTTTTATTCCTAGAGATACTAATTCCTCTTAACATAGCCACACTAGCTTAGTCACAATTCAGAGTTGAGTTTAAACATTCACATCGAGGTAAGTATCAATTTAAAAGGGCTGAGAGAATACCCAACTTCTGGATTTCCATCTATTGATTTGTTGCCTGTAAGCCAGGGTGAAGTACAGTCATTCACCACGTGAAAATGTGAACCATCTAAAGACCTCACTCCCGATTGTTGTTGTTTTTCAAATTTGGGAGACTATTCAGTGTGAATAGGTTCCCAAACTGCAAAAAGGGTGCACTCTTTGTTGTTGAGCTCCTGGACCTCCCCTTAGTTGCTTTATGTTCACTTTGTGATGAGTTTCCCATTGTTAAAACACAAGATGGGTAGTCCTGTACACTAGAGCGCTCAAGATGGGAGAAACAACCAATGTTGAGGTCAGTGGAAATAGGAGTTGATGAGAGTGCTCCTTTATCTAGCTGGTGGAATCTATCTAATGAAAACATAGATTGCAGTTTGTTTGGATAAAAATATAACAAAGAAACCCCATAAATATGACCATGCCTGGCTCCCTACATGCCTGCAGGAACATTTTTTGAAAGATTGTGCCAAGAGATAATATACCCTAGCACATTATTAGAAAGTGTGGCCATTTGAAGTCCTCCCATGATTTCATGCCCCTCAAACTGAAACTTTGGATGCAAACTCACTCAAATATTCTTCTTGGGTAATTTGAAAGGCGGAAATTGGATGGGAGGCACATTAGAAGCAACTTCAACCAGCCATGGACTCACTTAGTTTCTGAATGCAAAATCGCATGTCATATTCATAATAAACCCCCAATTTTAAGATTTGGGGCATAAAACCATAGATTCATAATTACTAAAGCAATTTGTTAAACAAGGATAAGCATAACATATATAGGAAATGGTAGTCTATATCATAAAGATAGGCAATAGTATATAATATTTCGGATAAATTCATATAGACTACAGGTTCTATAAAGAAAAACACTTTCTATGGTTGGTTGAACCTTCAAGCTAAAATTGACTCTAAATGTGACAAGAGTAAGAAACACTAGCATCCCATCCATGAAGCAATCATTTCACTAGAAGCATTGCCGAAGATAAACTCTACTTTACATAAGTTTATCATACTCTAAACTAGATAAGCAAGCTCTTAATGGCTTTGTCCAACTTACAAAATTTCTCTTCTGCTTAGCATAAAACTATATACATATATGGTGCAGAAAAATCAGTAAGACACTGATTTATTTTTAGATTAAACACATAATTATCACAAAAATGCAAATTTGGAGCCTTGTCATTTCCAACTGTGAAGAGAAAATTTGATGGAGAAAGTCAAATAGAAAAACAAAATCCTTAGTGCATTATCCAAAATATCCGAAAAAGTTACAAGTGTTCAAGATGCCAAAACCTTTATGGTAAAGTCTCTAAAAAAAACGCAAGCTATTGAGATACAAAAGCCTTGAGATTTGAGGTAAACATTATAACGACTTTTTCATAAATCCAATGCTAGAAGAAATCAAATGCAATTTTTCCATAGGCAAAGGCACTTTGATTTCAACATACTGGAAAACATGTCTATGAGAAAGGAAATTAAAAAACTTAAATCTGGAAATTATCAAGCCAAAGGCACAGTTAACTTGACTGTGAGATCTTTCAAATTTACTCCTTTTTATTCCTAGAGATATTAATGCTTCTTAACATAGCCACACCAACTTAGTCAAAATTCAGAGATGAGTTTAAACATTCACATTGAGGTAAGTATCAATTTAAAAAGGCTAAGAGAATACCCATATGGTCGATCCCCATGTGCCTTCCAACACAAGCTGCATCTTTGTAAAGAACACGGTTTGATAGATCTGAATCTTCTGCCTCACATCACCTTTACCCGCCACTTCTATGAGTGTTGCTCACATGACAATATTAGCCAATGAAAATATGCAAAATGGATTTCAACTTACAACTTCTTGAGATCTGTATCCCTACGCCCGATTGCATAACACATGGTGTGGATTTCTGAGATCTATATCCCTATTCCATATTCCATGATTTCAAATAATTAAATTCAGTGTGAATGCCCGGCAATTCATTTTTTTTCTTCCCATTTATCCTATGAGGTTTTATCAAAAATCTTCGCCTATGCAGCCTTTAAAACCACCACAGCTGCTACTACTAGAATCGGGTGACAGAGTCCTCACGAAACAAAGGGGCATGGCCATATCCTTCTTGTGGAGCAAAATAATTCTCAAGAGGGTATCATGGATGTTTCATAGAATCGGCGCCCATGCGGGAATTACCAAAAATTTAATATCCCAGGGGCTTGTTGGGTGACATTGGTACATATGGCCCATGAGTAGTAGGGTTGAGAGCTAGGTCAGCAAAAAATGTATTCATCCTGGAGTCATACGTACCGGCGGCTAATTCAGCCGGAATGCCCTACTGGTGATGTTGCCGAGGGAAGTGATAAGGAACACTCTGTTGCTGATGTGGTTGCATTGAGCCGTAAGAACCAATAAATTCCAACGGGCCCGAACTATGTAACCCTGGTGGTAATTTTCTGTTGGAGACCATACTATATGACCCATAGCCGGTCCCTGGAGAGTAAATTTATTTGTGGGTGTTCTGAGAAGCGAAAGGGGAAAGGATTGGAGGGACTCGATGGTATAGAATCCTTGACCCAAAGCTAAAGTCCGCAGAGCAAACGAATCCCCTCCCATGGCATGTTGTTGATTTTTATGTTGTCGTTGAGACTGGGAAACATACAACACAACCTTTCTCACATTCATGTTTTTCCTGCGAAGACCGAATTATGAGAAATGCCACTAGAACTATCAACAACATCAGTCCTACCCTGGCCATTTCTCCTGGAGCTTCATTTATTTTACTTGGGTATTGTTGAAATCCCCTCAAATTAGATTCCGTTTCACCAAAGAGCAAGCAACTTATACACCATCTAGTACATTGTAGCTTGATAGAAACCTATATGCATAGCACTTATATACCTCTTGATTGCGGAATTTCTACAATTATATGGCCCCTGACGTTTCAAAAAATCGGAGAGCAGCTTTTGTGAATTATATGGACCTTGACGTGGGTAATTACACTATGCTCTTTCTAATGGGAATAGGTCACTTGCGGACATGGGTATGGTGTGGGGGAGAAAAGTATTTTTTTGGGGAATTTTAGATAGCTGGCTGAGGTGAAAAAAGTAGGATTGATCCACATAATGTGTTAAAAAATCTCCATTGTATCTTTATCTTTGCAGCTTAGCGAAAGACTCGCTCAATGGAGAAAATGTGGAATTAGAGTTTTGGTCACAGTTTCTTGTTCCTATTCTTTTAGTTTTACTTCTGAAAAATAAATGTGGTTAATCCACACTTTACCCAAGCAATAATATTGAGACCCAGTGGTTAATGGAAGAGAGGGAAATGAAATTTCAATGAAAATAATCATTCTACATATTATTTTATTAGTTTCTAAATTTTTTTTGGTCACAGTTTTTTTGTTCTTATTTTTTTTATTTTTAATCCTTAAAAATAAATATGGTTTCTCCATATTATTTTACTAGTTTTTAAATTTGGGAGAAATTTCAATTAATTTTTTTTATTTTATTTTTAAAATTTTTAATGTATTTGCAGAAATTTAACTCCACTTTTAATTGTGGGTAGAGGTTCTCTAACATTTATGGTAAAGATGTTGCCATGTCTATTTAAAAGGGTAATGTCTTATTAAACATGTTGACTCCATAAAACTAAACAAAATTAAATATAAATACAAATAAAAGCATAGCATAATGGAAATTTTGTAATGTTTTGTTAAACATTTTGACCTAATAAAATAAAATTAAATAAAATTAAATTTATAATTAATTATAATTAATTATTAAACTATCTTAGATCCATCTTAACTCCAGATGTACCAAGTATCGAGAAGGATTAAATATATTGAGATGCAAATATATTTTAGAGTGAAAAGAAATTTGATCCCTCTAAGTTCTTGGTAGATCTGTAATTGAGGTGGATCTAGGTTGGTATAAAAGTAAGTTATGATTATTGAAATAAAATAGAAGAAGAAGAAAAAGAGAGTAACAGAGAGGTGTCACAGTGACGTTAAACTTTTTATTTTATTTTAAAACATTCATATATAATTATAAAAATTTAGTAATTATTTAAGCATGTTATAGAATTATAAAAATTTAATCATTGCATAGTAGTGATAGATTTTTCTAGTTAGGAATAATGATCTATGCTTAACCAACATGTTTTAATTGAACCCAAGGGAAGCACCTTAATTTATAAAAAATGTTGAAATGTCCATTTAGTGGTAAGTAATGCTACATCATCACCACCCAACCATAGGCAACATTCTACCACCTCCTCTAAGCCAAGCACTCTTGAACAACTAACCACCTAATATAGAATTGTGTTGTCTCCATTAAGGCTGACCTAATGTAGTCCTCAATTATCATGTACCTAATGGAAATAAGATTCCACTTCAATTTCACTCATTAATGATGTTAACTTTCCATGGTTAACACATTATTCAACACATTGCCAATTTACATCATCCTCCCCTAAGATTGTGTTACAATGCTTTGTCAATGATCAACCCTTGTTGAGGGGATCTTGTATTCCACACCAAACTAGTACACCATCCTAATTGTCTCATGAAACAACCTAATTCACTCACAAAGTATACCAAAGATATAAACTCAATGTACACTCTTAGTCGTGTTTACCCGACATGCCATACATTGTGCGATTGTTAATGGCACCTCAAGTAAGATCCTTGCATTCTCCCCCCACTTTAATTGTTGGCATCTTCGTCAAAATGGCTCCATTGGCTTATCTAATGGACAAGGCATTGATGGTTAACATAAACGTCATAATTTCTGCATTTAAATGTGGTGTTGATATTATTTGTCATGAGGGTAAACTTTTCAATCTGCTTAAGCATCTAATACCACTCAAGAAGCCTAGTTTCTTTATGGCATTGATGTGACATTACTAGTGTGCATGAACATCAACCTCTTGTATCACTCCAAATATGCCTAGCCAACATGTCCTAACCAAACCCGGGTTAGGCGCCTTAAACTATAGGAAATTTTGTATTTATTTTTTCATTATAAGTGATGTTCTGTCATCACCACCCACACATAAACAGCCTTTCAATACCTCCCTCAAGCCACCACACTTGAATAACTAACCACCTAGTGTAAGACTGTGTTATCTCCATCTATACCAACTTCTTGTAATTCTCTAAAGGTCATGTACGTAGTGGAAACAGGATTCCACTTACCTCTAATACACTCATCAACTATGTTGCCTTTCCATGGCTAGCACAGTATCAAACACATTGGAAAATTGTGATATCCTTTGGTGAATTTTTGTTGCAACACTTCATTGATCATCCATCCTTGTTAGGCTAGACATCCTTCATTCTCCTACTCCACACCAAACTAGTACATCATCCTAAACGTCTCAAGGATCATTGTGAGTCGGTCATGAGGGCTATGAAACATATAAACTATTCATGCACCCTTTATCATGTTTTCTTAGCATGTTATATAAGATAACATTTCCAGTGGCACCTCGAAGAATCTCCTTACATTCTTCCCAACTTGAATTTTTAACATCCTCATAAATACAGCCCCATCAACTTCTCCAATGAAATAGGTGTGGATAGTGAATAACAACTCCACAATTTTTCATTCAAACATGGATTTAATACCATTTTTCATGGGGCTAGAATTTTTATTTCACTTGAGTTTCTAATACCACTCAAGAAACATGCTCACCAAACATCTTCAATGTGACCTTACTAGTTAAGCATGACCACCAACCACTTGTATCACATGTGTGCACTTAATTGCCATGTCCTAAACAAAACTAGGCTAGGTACCTCAAACATGAAGCAACCCTCAAAAAACCACATAGATACTCTTTAAGGGATATTTAGATTTCAACTTGAATATGGGAGCCATGGCATGTTATTATACATAAAGAGCCACAACAATTTTCAGTATGTATGGGTTTCTAAAAATAATGTGTGCACATTCTAAGAATGTGAATGTGCTATTAGAATTTGTGCATATTTTTGTAATACATGTATCTGTAGATTTATGTATAGAATAATATAGCTTTAAATTAATCTAGCTTTATATTAATTGACCAAGTTAATTTTTTCATCCAACCTAGTGCTTGAGACCATTAATAAGGGGTTGCAAAACTCTTCTTGGGGTTGTCTAGCTTTGAGTTTGGTTTCTCTTTCATCCTAGATATCAGAGAAAGACATGCAGTGTATTATGAATTTCTTATGGTTTTCAAAAGTTTTAGAAGTTATGACTTTCTTTGGTTTTTTTTTCTTTTCTTTTCCTTCATCTCAAGTGCCATTGGCCTTGCCCTCATTGGACAAACTAGTGAAGGAGAGCCTTGCCCCAACGACGAAGGAACGTCAAACTGATGTTGAGAATACTTGAGTCCATCTAAAGTGTTAACATTTAGAGACAAAAGGGTATTTAGAATTTTAACGTTGTAGAAGAATTCAAATACCCCCTTGTCTCTAAATTTTAACACTTAAGATGGATTCAGAGACCCCTGTAGTGAAATGAAACTCTTTAGTATCAAAATTGCAAGTTTCCATTTACGGAGTGACAAAATTACAAATTACTAACATTAATGACTCATTCATATACTTTTTGTACTTATTATTCGGTCATATTTTTATTCTTGGACTGTAGTAGTCATTTATATTAATCATTATTAATTGTCACTTATTATCTAGTCATATATTTTAGTCCTCAACTAAAATAGTCATTTTAGTTAGTCGCTTTTCGTTTGGCCACTTATTATCTAGTCATATATTTTATCCCTAAACTAAATTAGTCATTTAAGTTAGTCATTTTTAGTTCGGTCACTTAAAATGACTCAAATTTAGTATTAATTCACTTGAAATAATTTCGGTGACTAACTTTTTTAGTCACCTAGTCACTAATTTCAACATTTTCTACTAGTGCATTATGCATGTTTTTGTCAATTCAAAGTGTGTGGTGTATTGGTTGTCTGGAAAGGGCCATCTAAGGGTCCTCTCACTGAAGCACTAGATGGAATGCATTCAAAATCTAAATTTTTCTTTCAAAATTTGTTCTTCCAACACATATCGAGAGAATGGAATCAGCAGGCAAACCTCTTGTCCCAAAAAGCTTTGAAGGTGGAGGATAGTTGCAATTTTTTTTAAGAAAGAAGAGGTAGAAGAAATTTAACATTTTTTCTTGATTATTTTAAGTTATTTCTCATTCTATTCTTTGTTTATTTTAATTTCTCCCGAATACCTATGTTGAATCTAGCAAGGGTGAGTTTTGAAAGCATAGCCATATTACAACAATTCAGGAGAGATTTAGTCACTGTGTTTTTCAGAATTCTGGTTTTTTCAGGATAATTCCAAATCAAGCCCAGAGACATGAAAAGAAAACCTTGAAAACAACAAAACATAAACAAATGAAATGCATGCCAAGCTAACATAATAGTTAATGAAATGCATGTGTTTTTATCATGGAAACAGGGGCATTTCGAACATGTTCTGAGTTGCAAATCATATAGAGGTGTGGACAGAAGAAGTATCCAAAATTTTAATAAAATATTTAATCGTAGACGTATCAATCTTATTAATAGGTAGGTAATTGAATTCCTAAATTTGAGAATGGTAACTCTCAAGAAACAATTATCTATCCATATATGCACAATGATGTTTCTCATATTGAGAAAATTGGCTAACATGCATATTTCCTTCAAATCGAAACTCTAGAAATGCATATGATTCATCAAATAGTTGATCATGCAAAGAAGGGAGTACTTAATTTATGACATGAGTGGTCATAGAGTAGTTTTTAAAGTAAAATTTTTTGATGTAATATTGATTCCCAGAAACCATCAAATCAATTTCCATTAATCTCAGCCAACTATTCTAAAAAAACAAATAAAAAAGGGCACAAAGGGATGTTTCTCACTAAAATTGGTCAATTTCAAAGGAGGTTAATTAACAATAAAAGACACTAAGATCAGTAGGTGAATACTTCATTTCATTTAGGGAATATTGCATTGATTTGGTTCTCCCTGAATAGTAAATATCAAAATCTTGAGTTTATATGACGTTCATTAAGATTCATTTTCAAATAGTAGCAATGAGAATTGCAATTTCATATACCCTAAAAAATTGAATTACATTTTCATTCTGGAGGATTTAGATAAAGTGTGTACATACATGGTCAAAATTTAAGGTAACAAGAGTGATGTCTGAGTACAGGCCAAAAGTAAAAGCAATTGAGGCACTAGATCCATGGAAGAATAAAAAATCCCCCATAGAAGAAATTGCGAGCCCTCTTCACACAATCGTCCAGATGGGTGATTCTGAGAGCGACATAAATAGTGGGCCACCATATCATGACCATGTAATTTTCTTGCCAAGTGATTCATTATACATGCAATTTATTTTTCTTGTCATTTGATGTCAGGTTCGAGTTGATCTTGTGCTAGTTGGGTTAAGCTTGTGTAGAAAAAGAGCTTAATATTATGAAGCTCATTCAATGAACTTGTATCATTAAGATCGAAAACCCAACATGAAAGAACAATGATAAAATTGAAAACATAGTGGTTTACATAGTTATTTTTATGGATAAAATAATTGATTTCCTACTAGCGGGAATCATAAGGCGGTACATCATGATTAAAATGAATGAATATGTGTAATGTCCAAAATTTTTAGCTTCCAAGCTAAATGGGACATTAGAGTTAGCAACAGTTATAGTTGGCAAATAAATGGGTAGAAAAGCCCATAAGTCTCCTAAGAAGGATAAAAACACTCCAAGTGTGAAGGGAGACATTATTTCAAGCCTAATAAAACACCTCTGTGTGTGAACAAGGATAAAATGCAGCTACTTTGACTTGGTCAATTGCACAGTCTTGGAGGAGAAGAAACCCTAGGAAGAATAACGCAATTTTGGAGGAAGTGCATCTTTTGAATGAGGAGACCTAATTGGGTGGGCCCAAGGAGAAGAAAACTCGTATTATATATGAGGAATAGGATGAGAGAATTGTTCTTCATGCTTTAGATCATTATTCATGTCTCTCTAGACATAATTTACTCACTCTTGTTGTTCAACAGAGTAGCAGTGTTGTTTAGAACTTGGGTGTTCCCATGCGGGAACCCCACCTCTTCCTTTGAGGAGCCTCATTGGGAGAGCTTGCATTCATCATTCCATGTCAGGTTTTCAGGCCAAGCTTTAGCCATCTTCATCAGCGCAGTTTCTGCAGCAGATATTGTGCAGTGTAGCTGGGTGCAGCAGTGGAAGGGATTGATATCCCATTTTCTGAGTTGACCCTTGTTGGAGGGGAATTTCCTTTCATCCATAGATCTTTTTGGAGGGTCTTGGAGTATATTTCATATCAGTGGTATCAAACCATACACTTCTCAGAGTTTCCAGCGCAGTTGTAGTTGGGAACTGCGTTATTTTGAGAGGCAACTTTCATTGCATGGTTTGGTGGCTTCTTTGTGGCTTTTCCTTGTGATTGAGAGGTTAATTCTCTCATGGGAGGAATAATTTGAAGGATCTGCATCAGATAATATTTATATCAGCCTCTTACACTCTCATGTTTCATGTGGCAGTGAATATTCAGAGATTTCTGAATATTAGATTTTGTATTTAGAGTGTTTGACAAGAAACCCTTGCCGGGTTGTCTTGCTTGTTGTATCCAGCGACTAGATCTCATTCCCTGAGCATTTATGATTAATATATGAGTAGATATATTGTTATCTGATCATTTAATGTGCAAACCCTCTCTTATACTGCGCAATCCCTTGAGCAGCTACTCCGGCATTTTGCAGTATTGGGGTTTTTCACTAGTTTTGGCTACAATAGTGTGGGAGGCCTGTTTAGCCCACCTAGTTTGATTTGTTTCAGCTCTATTCTTGGATTTATATTTTTTATTGCTGTATCTACGGGATCCAAGAGTTAATTTTAGTATTTTATTGCATGCATGGCTGGAAATTCATTTTTGTTGCTTGCTTCCTGAGTTTTCCCAAGGAGGAATATTTACATAGCTATAGACAGAGCCTGAGAAGGGGCCAGATAGCCTCTGGATCTCATCCTTTTTATAGGTGACATATCCAGTAAATTCCCACTCATTCCATCTCTGGAATAGCCTTGTCCATATATCCGAAAAAGGAACACTTCAGTGGAGAAAAATTCTGCTGATTTCCATTTCGGAATATTACAATATGCTATGAAATTACATGGGATAAAATTTGACCAAGGGAAATAAGGGTATAATAAGATACTATGTGTCGTAATTACTCAAAACACCATTTATATATTTAAACTATCAAGATGACATATTTTTATGAGTAAAATTATGAAACACCATGGAAAAATTCAGCATAGAATCTATGGCCAAAAAATTTGAGAGTTAGAATAGAGTCTTTAAGTGATCAAAACAAAAATAATACACATTAGAGATATATACATGGATCATATATATCAAGTTAAAGTGATCGCTAAAGCAACATCTTCCTATGCCTAGTGTGGCAAGGTGTCATCAAACCAATTATACAGTCATTCGTATATCTCAGTTGGAAAATGATTAATGTCACCAAAATCATAAGGGTTGATATGTAAATCAAAATTTAAAATTATCCTCTAAAAACTCATATATAAAGTGGGGTCCTATGACATCAAAACCTGTGATTTTCAATGGCAAATCCTCAACAGTCTCTTTTGAGAAATAATGTCCCATTAAGGGGTTCAATAAGAGGTATGAGGCCCCACAAATTTTATAGTTGAAGGATTTTGAATATTGGATTTTCAATTTTAGCCCTAAGTAGGCAAGGCAACATGGAAGGAGCTGACCCCTTTGGAAAATTTCAAAAGGGGAAGGCCACATAAGGTCTTATAGAAAGATCTAAATCCAAGGACCCCCCTCATAAAAATAGCTAGACATGTATTTAAAGAAAGTACGTAATGACCATCTAAATATTGGTAAAAGAAAACATAACATCCCTTGAATCCCATAATAAGTGGAGCATCTATAGATGAGGTGATACTCTAACTCAATATTGTGTATATGGCAAAGCTAGAAGATGTTATTGAGAAGAGGAATATTGTGATGTCATTAGTTTCAACTATACACAAATGTAAACCCACTTTGAAACCACCAAGGGGGATCTGAAGGGCAACATCCAGTGCTCTTGTGTGTATGAGGGTTAAAAAATAAGGCCCCCTATTATTTGCATGAAGTGTTCCTAGTACAAATCCATGTTAGAGTCAAGGCCATGAAAATATGAAGTCCGAGTACTAAATTTATTGTTTATAAATAACCTCTTTAACAACTTGACACAAACATATAATG
>JAXQQM020089267.1:0-35498 GCA_034641835.2 Pinus albicaulis
TCAGTCTAGATATTGGTGCATAATTAAAATATTATTAACCAAATCAAGATCCAACTTTTATGGAATATTTTATTATATTTGTTGGAGGGAAAAGAATTTGACTTGGGTCAAATCCCTTTATTTGTAAATAATAAATAAATAAATGATTTATTTATTATTTTAAGGATGTGGTTGAGTAATAATCAAATAAATAATTATTTATTTAATTATTAATGAATGATTTAGTCAAATTTAACAAAGAATATTATTTAAATAAGGTTTAAATAATTGTTCCTAGAAAATAATAAGATAAATAATAATTTATCTAATTAATTTTCCTGTTTTGGGTTAAATATGACCAGGAATATTAATCAAACTGTTGTTTAACTAATTATTCCTTGAGGAAAATCAAACAAATGTGGATTTATTTAATATTTCCTCACGGGGTTTCCTGTTTAGACCATAAACAAATTAATAAATGTAGTTTATAGTTATTTTCACAGTGCAGTAATTTTACTTGGGTAAAAGCGGTCTTACATGGTGTACTTTGGTCCATATAATAGTAACAGGTTAGATGACCAAAAATTGGTGTAACAGATTGCCCCCCAGCATGTGAGTGTTAGGAGCTAATTGTATGACCGAAGTATGTTGTAAGAACTCAATCACAAAATACCGAAGGGGAAGTCAGAGAGAGAGAACTATAAGGTAGACTAAAGCGCTAGAGGACAAGAACCTGAGGAGGTGAGACTTACAGGTGTGACAAGTATCTTTTATGAGTGAGTACCTATTCTACAAGAGGCAGGGGAGGCATACCTATGCCCGCCGAGATAACAAAGTACAAAGAATAATGTGTCCAATAAATAAGGGAATGAAGTATATAGTACATGCTGGGATAAACACAGGCAAGATAAAAACATGATAATGAATCACACATCACCGTGCACCCAGGATAATAACGGAACTTATACAATATTTGGTGAGATATGAAATACCTTCGTCTTACAATAAATAGGAAAGGGCTGCGAAAATCGGATTGATACATGCAAACAAAAACATTACTTCGAGCGGGGCCGAAAGTGCAACATCATAGTCTGTGGGCTGCATCAAAAGGCTGTAATGAAGAGGTCATCCCGGGCATGTGGGGGGCTACAGCAGGGACACCCTCGCCAGGGGGCCCAGAAACACTCTACACACTAGAAATCACAATTTAATGCGCTGCATCACTGGACCATCAAGTGTACGGATCTCGATCATGCTGAAAGGAGCTAAATGTGAGAAACAACCAAGTCAAAGGGCAATAAGTAGTCCCTTTACCTGATCCGGGGCACCGAACAAGAGTGGAATCTGGAACCAAGGTACACCGCCCTCTAGACCTATCTTTTGGAATGAATGAGCTGATGTCGACAGAAGTAGGTCCGCCATAGGTGAGACAATAGAATCTGTCAACGCAAGGCACGGAAAATAGTGAGCGAGCGACAAGCGACACCAAGGATGATGATGAAATGGGAGGGACGGAGTAGCGAATAGACAACTTCCCTTGTTAGAGCATAAATGGCATGGATAACCTGGCAGAGACTTGCACAATATCATGAGGGATAGGGGCCAGTGGGACTGAAGGCCATGATGTGCGACACGAGATAGGGACCAAGCAATGAAGGATGGAGGACTATGGCGAGATGCGAAGGGACTTGGGATAGACTCCATGAAAGCAATGATGACTCAACTTAGATGCTGTAAGCAAGGGTGACTCGATGGTGCTACCACACAGAAAAAAGGGTCCAATGGGGACCGTAAAAGCATGAGTACAGGTGGTTACTCACGATGAAAAATCGACATGAGCATGGACAAGTATGAAGGAAAAGTGGTTCCCCCAAGTAAAAGTGTTGCAAGTGAAGAAATTTGATTTCGAGGAGTAATGAAGTGACACTTCGTAGAAAAAATGTGTCCTGGTGAAGTATCAAATCACAAAAAACTAACAAATACCCATTAGAGGGCTCGGTGAGAGCTTTCCAATGGTGCAGACGATTTGTCAAACTAAGCTACGGTTTGGTCGCAGCAGGAGAAAGAAAAATCGGGGGTTTCTCTTTTAATACGGAATTTTCCCTCCAAATTCACTCATTTTCATGTGGAGCTGTGGTGAATGTAGAGAGGAGAGAAGGCCCTAAATCTTGCGGTGATAAGTTAGTGGACAAACCGGTAGTGGAAATGGGAATGCGTAATTTGCGAGGTAAGAGCCCCTAACCATGCTCTTTCAATTAAAGACATCATTTCATTTTAGGTACCCATAGCTCATGAACAGGCCAGGTCACACTTTTTGGGGTCTATTCTGCGACCTGGGTAGCAGGTAATGGGCATAAAACTGCGACCTGTCCCAGGAAATGACCTGAAAAGTGCGACCTGTCAGAGAAAGGTGGTTTCAGTGATGTTTTTGGCTGAGATCTAGGATTTTTATGGTTGAGGGGTATAGCTGCCCCCAAGCATGTTATGGTCATGCCAAAATGTATTTAGAAAGGGGGAAACTAAACACATTTTAATGATGTCGTGCGCCATTTGTTTTCGTTATGGTTTATGCTGTTCAAGAAAGGGAATGGAGGATTACCAATCTCTTTTGGTACTGCATATATGAAGCAAATAGACTAATTTTCTAGGTTGGCATCCATGGTGTCACTATCCCAAAGAGGGCATTTGGAGATAATGAACTGGTGCTCTCCTATAAAACCCACAGGTTCATCAACAACAATGTCTAAAGGATTGGGTTGCTGATGTAAGATGAAGGAATGATGTCGGGTATCATCCCTAGAGTGATCTGGAGTGATATGGGACTCTATAGGTTCTTCTAAATAGGGAAGAATAATGGTACTGAATTAAGCCACACGACCGGATACACACTAGGAGGTTGTGGAGAATTTCTTCCTACATGGGTTCGATGTAAGGGGGAATAGATAAAGTTAGGGGTGGTAAATGCTTCCCATATTCATCATCGTAATAGAAGATAGGTTGGTGAAAAATTGGAAGAAAGACCACGATCACCGTGAAAGCTACCTAACTCATCGTCATGAGAAGAGCGGTTCCTGTGCACATTGTCATGAGAGGGTGACGGAAGAACAAGTAGATGAAGGATCCCTTAGATGTTGAGCCCAAGGTGATGGGCGAACGAGGTCGAGTGAAAGCAGGGAAAGAAAAAGGGGAAGGCCTAGGGGTATCTTCCACCGAGGATCTCATAGATGATGACAGGTAGTGGACAATGGCTGAATAATATGTCATTTCGACATCCAGAGGAGGAATTTCCATGGGAGTGGATGTGTCCTCTGGTTCTACTAAAGCAAGATGCGCAAATAAGGGAGTAGTGGACTCGTTGCGCTTGGCCTCGAATTGGTGAACTGCCGCTAGAGAAGTTCTTAAGTCCTCAAGGTGGAGATAGAGGTAAGTATAGTGGCCATTGAAATCACACAAAGCACGGGGGTGATTTGTGTGCAAAGACTTGAGTTTCAAGATTGAATCAGGTATAGTGAGATATACCTCTTGGATATCAGGCTCCGAAAACACTTCTCTAACCATGGGCTTGAGATGAGGCAATTTAGGACAATTATGGGTGGCATGACTGACTACATCATACAAAGCACACGGAGGTGTATGCTTTGGAGGCTGAGGAGGAGCATTGTTTGACGGGGTAGCCTTGTCTTTTGATGCCCTCTTCTGAGCTTTGCCTTTTTACCCGAAGTGGTCACAACAGGAGATGGTTCCTATTGAGGTGGTTAAGGCACTGTAGCAACAGGAGAAGTGATAGGGACTGGTTGAACCAGGGTCAAAGCAAGATAAGGTTTGGGTTGACCAGGCGGGGTAGCGGTTGAGGGATCAATGGCACGGATAGGAGTCCCAGGGGTTTAGGTTGGGAAGAGATAGGGTGGCCATGGCACATGGTGAGAATGCGCTCGGGAGGACAAGCGAAAGGAGGTATACGACCGGAGGGGTAATGGGCAGGTGGGACAGCTCCGAGATGATTAAGGCTAAGAGGAACCATTCTGGGAGGGTAGAGAGGCTCATGGATACCGGTACAGCAGAGTGAAGGGGCCGGGGAGGAGAAGTCCCGAAGAGAGCTAAACCCCCCCCAAGGGGCTAGGAGTAGGTTGTGGAGGGCGGTACACGGCTAATGAGAGTGGGCCCACTTGAGAGAATCCCAAAGGCAGTTACATCATGCAAGCATTCGATGAGAGATGGGATCCAAGACAAGAGGAAGGCAGGAAAGTACAAAGTAAAGAGGAGTCTTTGTAGACTCTGAGTGAGAGATTGCGTCGAGGATGTGGATTTGTAAATGGCCACCAAATAGATGGTGGACTCAGGGGAGGTCTGAGACTTCGGTTCGTAATATGTCAACTGGTCAATGGTGACTATATTTCCATTATGAGGGAAGGAAATCTTGCAGTGGAACAACAAAAATTGCATAAGTGTAGCTATGACCCAATAGAATGTTGTAATATAAGGGGGCATCTATGACTTCTACGTCAACGCAACAGATAACTGCCTAACGAGAATAATAGGACAATGATTGCGGAATAGGCCAATTGGTACAGGGCTTGTAATAATCACGCTCGAAGGGTGATAGTGGAAGCATCCAACTCAAGTGATTCGAGTTTCTTCCAAACTGAAGTGGACATCACATAGGTGGATGCCCCCTCATCAATGATACACTGGGAAACATTGGTGTTTCAGATCTTGACTGAGATTTGGAAGGCAACGAAAGTAAGAAGAGGAGGATGTTCTGACCGGTCAGCATAAAAAATGATCAATAGATCATCTGCAGGATCTACAACGCCCATGGTAGATAGTAGAGCTTTTCGTTGTGAAGGGCATGACTGGAGGAGTTCCAGTGTTGATATGGCAGTAGGAGATTGTCCCAAATAATCTACTATACTATACAGATGAGGCTTTTTTTCTAGAAGCAACATTTCGACGTAATGGTCATATGGATCTTGGTATGAACCTGCATGGCAAGGTACAGAGGTGTGAAAAGGACCATTGGTTGTCGAAAAGAGAATCTATAGAACACCGAAGAAGGATCTAGGGATAGACATAGAGGAAGCATTGTACGGTAGGACCGAGTTTAAAGTTTGGGAGTCAACGGTAATAGGTTGGTCGGAATTCATCATCGATAATCTGGTAATCGGTGCCAAATGGAAGAGGTTGAGTGGCCACCTGACCTTCAGGTGATTGGGTAGCCACAAATCCTTGGTGAGGGAAAGGATTAGTAAACACAGTTGGTTAACTAGGCGCAGCACTTGGAGGGACAGAAGGGGAGGCTTGTTTTCCTTGCAATGTTGCTTGAGACTCATCTACCACATCGCGTAGTGAAGGACAATGTTGTGTCTAATTACCATAAACACCCAACATGAACAAGGCTTATTCATTCGAATAGGCACGGCTCCTATGAAATTTTGAGTGCCTGTTTTGTTCTTTGATTAGCGATTGATGGGTGCATTACTTTGAGGATTAGGTCCAGGATTACCAGGAGCAGATTGATTTTGAGTGCCTTTCCTCTTCTTTTTGGAAGGAGGAGGATTAGTCGCGCCCTGCTATGCATACACCTGCCCCTGAGGGGGTAGTGGCTACTATTGCGGGGGTTGAGAAGGCAAGGGAGGCGGAGGTGCTAATGTTGGAGGAGCTTGAGCACCAGGCTACGGATACGGATAATAAGGTGGTTGTTTAACATTGTGGTAAAAGGGAGGTAGAAGCGAAAAGGATTGAGCACATGTATACGGATACATGTACACAGCCCAGCCCTTATACATTGTACGACAAGCAAGCAAAGGGGCACCGTTTTTGTTTTACAACTGCAATGAATGCATTTCCCTTGAAAACACATCATCATTGTGACCTTTTTTCATGTTCCTGCCTTGTATTTGTTCCCTCGCATTACGAGTCAATAAGCCTTGCGATAAAAAATTATGCTCCAAAGCTTATTTTGCCTTTGGTATCTGCAAAATTTCCCTTTTCACTCTTTGTTGCCTTTTCTTAGCTTCATTTCCACCTTCTTCTCCCCTTTCTAAACTTACTTGTTAATCCTCTAATCCTCCCAAAAACCCATGTATACTCTCCAAATACTCTTGGTTTGGGTTGATAAACCTTTCCCTCCCTGTCGTCACCCCTTTAGGCCTTTAATTTCATTGAAAATGGGCAAAACCCACTTTCCCACCTTATAATAAGACCTAACCCCATAGGAATTTATAATTAAAACTTTATATTATAAAGTCCGCGCCGTTAAAACATTCCCCTTTTCTGCCCCCGCTATACATTGCATTAAAATTTATTATAAAGTTTATATCATATAACCCTCTGCCTTTTAAACTTTTCCAATCGCATGTTTATGTTAAATTCTCCGATCGCGCTATCGCCGTTCATTTACCCGCCAGATCGATGGTTCGAAGTGTACCCGCCCCTGTGGGACCCGCCATGCACTATGCCAAATCCAACCCGGTTTTCATCGCACCACTGTTGGGTGGTAGGTGGTATTCCCCCATTGCCCAACGATTCCACTCAGCTTGCGACGCGTGGCTCCTGTACGATCCCAAAACCGCTTGCCCATCGCACGTTATCTTTCGGTACAGGACGCACAGCGATCTTCATATCAGCCGTTAGATCTGCCCTTGCCCATCCAACGGCCATCGCTCAACAAAGCTGCGCGGGGTTTAATCCATGGTCGTCGTACTCCTGGCCCACCATTCGCCGGCCTCCGTCGCGTGTTCAACTGTCGATCTCCTCTCAGATCTGACGGTCCAGATTGTCTCCCCGCTGTTGACTCTTCCGTCGTCGCCTGGTCCCGCCACGTCACCTCCACGTGTCTCATCATAATTTCGCCCCTTCCGTTTTATATATTCATTCAAAAGGTCCATTTTAAGGTTTTTACGTAGACTTTCCTCTGTGCTCCGCCAACCTCCCACCAGAGCACCTCTCCACCGCTCCTCTGCATTTTTTCACCATTCATCTGCAGTCCCACTATCACCCTCAAGGTCATCCACATCATCCTACCCCCCCATTTTTTTCTTAACCTGTGTTCATATTTTGCAGGGTTATCAGAGGCAGAGAACCGCCATGGTTCATGTGTACTACTTCAATGGCGTGCCGCACATACAGAATTAAATCTGAAAGCTGGTACTACAGAGAAATGCCCGGAAATGGTAGCGGCGGCATAAATATTATCCCAGGATAGTTTAATCTTCGTAAGAAACCTATCTGGCGCCATTAAAGCCCAGATTTTGCAGATCGAGACATTTATGGAGTAGTGGAGAAAAAACCAGCTAATGATCAAGGATTTCAGTGTTCAGTATTGAAGGTTTTGAGATTTAATACAACATTTTAGAGGTAAAGCATCATATTAGTGATCCCATGGATCATGCAGAAGGTACAACAAGCAGAAATCAATGCATATCAGGGTTTTCCATAGCAGCAGAATGTTTTTCCTCCATAAAGGACAAAGCGCCCATACAGTGTTCAATCTATGTCGTGTTCTGGAGAGATTTTCTACCCTGAAACAGCCCCAGTACTATCAGAGCATTTATTTCATCAGTATGGAAAACTTCTTAATCATCCACTTATCTTTTGTTTATTCTGTGCTTCCTATAACGATGCGGTCGAAATACATAGAATTAATTTCGAGTAATGCGCGGTACGAAGAAGATCATTCGCTCACCCGAAGAACACCGAGAATTGAATGCTTTGAATTCAAGCAGAATGGGCTGTGGTCTTTCTTCCGGGGAGTTTTAATGCGCATTTATTTCTTCACCTACTTCCTGTTTCCCTTCAGCTATAAAAATGTGAGATAATATTGCAAAGGTTGTTGATCGATTGTCAACAGGCTGCAGTAGTTTCTTTTGAGACACAGTCTCTGTGTAAAGTTGTAAGATAGGCTGAGGAATATGATTTCAGACTGAGTATTCAGATATCGGAAATGTTGTACTTGACTGGTATTTCTATTTAATATGACAATCACATTTCTTTGGATCCTGATCTAAAGCAGTGGTGATGTTTTACTATCTCTGTGTTTTAATTCATTTCATTTCGTTTCTACTAGCTTGCATCAGAATATTAGCATAGGATTTACCCTTGTTAGGTACCCTATGTTTCTGCTCTCCTTGCCATTGATGTTTTTCTTCTGAATGTGTTATCTAAGAATTGATTTCAGTTAATTTAACCAGTGTAGTGGATGTTATTTCCTGCTCTCTGATGTATGAATTAAATGTATCTGTTCTTAGATGTTTCTTGTTAAGGATTTAGTTGGAAGATTTGGGAACACTGGGGATTAGAGTTAGCCCTGTCCACTAGGATCCTTGTGCGACCAGCTGGTCTTTAACTTTGTGCTCTGAATCTGTGTTATCTCCTCCTCTCCTACCTTTCATATCACACAATCATCTTTAATATCCTATGTTTTAGATGACTAACCCAATTGAAAGCTTTCCTATTGATTAGCAAGCAAATCCTTTCCTGAATCCATTGCCCAATGGTTTTGAATATTTCCTGGAATACTTCACCTCTACCTTTTTCCTCATTGCTCATCCTTGTCTTACATTGAACCCTTCTTTCCTGATAACCAACAACCAAACAATCAAACAAACAAACCTTGTGCTTATAACTAGCCTAACATCTTAACATTCGAGCTTCAAAGACATATACACCTTTGATATAACATAGAGAGATCCCTCTCTAGACCTAGGAGGGCTAGATCCTGAGGTCTGAAAGTGGTTCTGATGTTGTCTCATCTTTTGGTCTTGCCAATCTGGCCAAAACATGGGAACCCCAGCACTACGAAGGGAAAAGTGTCGGAGGTGTTGGCCCCTCCTTGAGGAAATCCATAGCCCATGGGAGGTTGAGCATATAGAATAAAGAGAGCTCCAACGATACCGTCGGTGGCGTGAGATTCCCTTGGTGCGTTGGCACCACTAGGTCTAGGAAGATCATGTAGAACAGTATAAACATGACCCAACTGAGTGTAGATCAGGTCATATTTTAACAAAATTTGGAGAGCGGCTTCTTCGGTTTGAGGGAAATGTGATGTGACATATTTGCTGATAGCAGGCAAGAGAGATCTAAGGAACCAGTCCATGTAGACATGGTCTTCGAAGGTAGGGGTTCGACATAGGCTCTTTCTTCTCCGCCATTCCTAGACATGATCAGATAGGTGGGTCGCAGACAATTGACGGAAAGAAGTCAAAAGTTCGGTACTAGTGTCGTAACGAAGGGGAAGCTGTAAATAAGACAAGAAATCCCAAGCAAGAGTCGCAAAGGTGGTATGAGAGGATGGGGCCTAATCAACATACCACTTAGAAGCTTCACCTGTAAGCGTACATTGGAACAACTGAAGACAGACAGAGTCATCGATAATGGAGTTAGACGAACACCACATGTGGAAAGATCGAACATGATTTGTAGTATCTTCACCAGCAAGACCTTCAAACTTGGGAATGTTGAAAGGGAGCTTGGTTGGCATTGCAGGCCAACCAACATTATGGTGTATAGGGTCATTTATCAACAGGTCAAAATTGGGAAGACTGAGGCCTACCATATAGGGGATCAAGGGAGCAGCCGGGATAGTTCCTGTTGCGGTCCCACTAGTAGTATTCCCAGCATTAGGGTCGGGGCTACCACCAGCGTTAGGTCCTGAACTAGACATGGTGAAGGTGACACGAGGAAAACTGGGGGCGGAATTAGAAGGAGAACCCAATGACCCAGAAGAAGAGTCAGAGTGCGGACTCGGTGGAGGACTAACTCGAATCCTACGCGGAGGAGTAAGTCTTCCTACCGAAAACTGAGGATGAAGACCAAGAAGTCTCCAGGATAAATTCCTTGGTGGCACAATGATGATGACACAAACATGGCACAAAGGGAAAAAGATACCAACAAGGGCAAGGAGGTGTAGGATCAACTGATTACAATGTCGAAACAAGGGCAAAGAGGTGCAAGATCAATTGATTTCAATGTTTTAGAGTCTTTGCTTGGCGGTGTTAACCAAGCTATTTTTCGCTTAGGGTGTGTGTGCAAAGTGTGTAAATTTTAATTTTAGCGAGACTTCTGTAAACTAAAGTGTGTTGCATAACTATAAATAAACATGCGGAATAACGATTATATGAAGCGAAATAACGACTAATTATGCAATAATCTAAACCCAAGGAGGTGGGCCTCTCAACAAATAGTTTGTAGATGGGCAAAAATCTAGTCAAAAAACACCAAAATAGCCAATAGATCTAAATTTGGGAGGGACAATGATCCAAAGGTCAGATCTGCTAGAAATAGGCGCAGAAAAACAAAAAAAAATCAGAGGAAAAATTGCCGTAAATGAGATGGGGAAAGGCTATATCCTGGAGGGAAGCGGAGGGGACCCTAGAGGAAAGCCAAAACAAAACTAAAGGAGGTGTTTTGGATGGATAAATAACCAATCTGAAGTGGATCTGAAGGTAAGATATCAGATCTGAAAAATGGCTGAACACACTGAAATTTCAGACAACCTGCAGCAGCTAAAACTCTTCCACAAAAGGTGGAGGGTACTGAAGCCCTAGGGGGCTAGGTTCCCACTTTTTGAGTAAAAACGGAACAATTACGAGGTCCAAAACGAGGGCGAGAGATGGAGGTCAAACAGCCTAAATAGAGACGGACAAACACAAAACTTTCCCCGGAAAAACTCACGAAAAAGTCTGAGTGTGAGTTTAAGCCTTGTTGCAGAGGTCTGGGGTTCTGACCTATTTTCTACACCACAGGTTTAAGTGCAGGGTTTTGTTTAAAAAGTGCGACAGCCATCCGACACTCTCGGGGAGCAAGTTTCGGAAAAAGTGTGTCATCTCGAGCACGGTGATTAAAATCACTGCTTCGCTAGGTCCGAAAACACATGGAAGTTAGAATTTTTAATGTTTTAGGGTTTTATAGGTTAAAAACAGCACCAAGAAAAGAAAAACAAGAAGCTGAAGAGAAATCCTAGGGTTTGAAGCAGCTAGATAAGCAGGTATCTGAAAAACAACAACGGTCGTAATCATAAACCTATGTGGAGTTGCCATTTTTTAGTGTGAATCTTAATCGCAAGCGTATGAAAAAAGACCACTTTAGCTGTGCATAAAAAAAATCCCTAACAACAAATATGGCTGCCAATATCTTTAGATCTACAATTATTTGACCAAGATAAATGATTCAAAAATCTAGATCTATGCATTAAAATACATTAAGTAGTAAATAAAAACAAGAGTTGCTCCATGCATCCAATAGACAAGATAAGAATATGTTTAATGAATTTTGTCTTAATGGCACCTAGGAGGAGAACATAGAAGGATGTTACTATTCCTCCTCAATGGGATGGGTTCTTGTAAGTCCTCAGCACTTCAGATCTAAAATCCCTCTCTCTTGATGGTGTAGAAAACCCAGACAAAAATGGAACTCAAAGGGAGCTCACAAGAAAAATGGTAGCAAAATATGACAATAATGGTGGATCAAAGTCAGACCAAAAGTATAGATCCAGAGTGATCTTTAGGCAACAAAAGGTAGTGAATGAATGGAAAAACCCTTCTATTTATAACAAAATATTGAGTTAGTCTAGATATTGGTGCATAATTAAAATATTATTAACCAAATCAAGATCCAAATTTATGGAATATTTTATTATATTTGCTAGAGGGAAGAAGAATCTGACTTGTGTCAAATCCCTTTATTTGTAACTAATAAATAAATAAATGATTTATTTATTATTTTAAGGATGTGGTTGAGTAATAATCAAATAAATAATTATTTATTTAATTATTTATAAATGATTTAGTCAAATTTAACAAGGATATTATTTAAATAAGGTTTAAATAATTATTCCTAGAAAATAATAAGATAAATAATGATTTATCTAGTTAATTTTCCTGTTTTGGGTTAAATATGACCAGGAATATTAATTAAATTATTGTTTAACTAATTATTCCTTGAGGAAAATCAAAAAAATGTAGATTTATTTAATATTTCCTCATGGGGTTTCCTGTTTAGACCATAAACAACTTAATAAATGTGGTTTACTAAGTTATTTTTGATAGTGAAAGCAATTTTACTTAGGGTAAAACTAGTCTTACATGGTGTACTTTGGTCCATCTAATATTAACAGGTTAGATGACCAAAAAACGGCGTAACAATAGATGTATGCAAATCTAAACGAGCAAACAACAAAAATAAATATGATGCAAAAACCCTATCTTGGAAAAGATTTGAAAGAAAAAAAATATATTATTAATGACACCTAACGAAGGAGATTTACAAGGAGTTGTAAGTCCCCCTCAATGGGATGGGTCCTTTGATGTCCTCATCACTTCAGTATTCAGATCTTCTTCTCTCTCAAATGTGTGAAAACCCAAACAATGTAGAACTCAAAAATGGGAGCTCGAATGGTATGTGACGATAATGGTGACGATGATAATGATCATGGTGAGAAATGAATGAAAAACCCTCTTATTAATAGAGAATTATTGGGTTGGTCTTGAAAATAGAGAATAATAAAATGTTATTGACCAAAATCTAGATATAACCGCTTGGAATACTTTAATATATTTTTGGAGAGGGAAAAGATATTTAAAATGGTTAAATATCTTTATTTAGAAATAATTAACAAATAAAGGAGTTATTAATTATTTCATGAATAATAAGAAACGTGTGAAATGAAACAATTATTAAATAATTATTCGAAGGATGGAGTTAAGGAAAAATAAATAAATTATGATTTATTCAAATGTGGCGAGGAATAATTATCAAACAGTGATTTAATAATTAATCCTAGAGAAAATTAAATAAATAATAGTTTATTTAATTATTCTCATGGGTTTTAATTGAAAATATCTTAATAAAAGTGGTTTATTAAATTATTTCTTATAGTGAAAGTGATTTTACTATGGTAAAATTAAATTCACATGGTGTATTTCGATCCACCTAGCTAGAAATGGCTAGGTGATCATTTTTTGGTCATAACGGCTGGAGTTGCTTGGTGATGCTTGGAAACATTGTATATTTGGTCGCATGTTGATGATGTTGGAGAGATTGATGCTGCATTGTCTTATCTTATATAACTTCTTGATGATGACGATGCTCATGTCACTCTCTATGTTCTTTCTATCAAATTTCTATGTTACATATTCCTATATGGTGCATAATGGCTACTAATGACTATCATTGTCTTGATACCTCACTATTAAGGTCCCTAGTTTTGGTTGTAAGTGCCATATATGTATTTTGATGTAAAGATCATGAAAATACCCATGTTGTAAATCATTGTACAATTCAGCCATGTTTGGACTATTGGAACAAGTCATGCTATGTAATCCCATTCATGTAAAATTTTGGTCCAATATGTAAGCCCAATATGTTGGGTAATTGATGTAATCATGAGAGCATAGAGTACTTGGTATAGGATAAGTCATGTGTTGAGTCCTTCAGTCTTGAACTTCTATTTTATATCTTCAGAAGGTTCATCATATGCTCAGGGGGAGCATGGTCAGTATGTCGATTTCATGATTCAGATTCAATAGATCATACCTACAATGATAAACACTACAAGGCAAGTACTTCCTTCATCCTGGATCATCCCTTTTCCCTTGATGTCAAAGGGGGGAGAAGCTCGGTTTTTGGAGAGAGGTATCATTTAGAGAGAATTATTTGTATTTACATATGTGTTTGTAGGTTTTTACTACAAGTGTGTTTGCATGATTTTATAGGTGGTGACTAAACACTAAAGTGGTTGTCATCAAGTCCAAAGGAGAAGATTGTTGACATTATGACTAATGTGTTGTCCTTGATGGCAGCCTACTTAATAAAGATGTAATTGATGTCAACATTGATGATTGTGGAATTATTGTAGATTGGTATAAATTCTACAGAGATGGATGTTAAAGGTAAATTTTGAGAAATTATATGTGGATACGATGAATATGGATCACGTACATATGCAAGTCTGTAAGTGAAAGTCACGTACAAAATTTGAACCATGGTAATCTGGATACCAAGGGTCTTTGCCATTGTATTGGTCCATAGTAATTGGAGAGACAAAAACTATTTGATCCCGTCAAATAATACTAACGACATTACCAAGGGATTTACCTAAGGTGTTGTCTTAGGCTAAATCTATATACTGAGATGTAGATCAATGAGTTATGGGTGCAAATTGTGAATTGTTTATGAATGTTCTGATCTAAAACATGTTTGCACCAGGGAGCATGTAGATGACTAAGATCTGATAGATTTGAAATGAATACTATAGCTTGATTTGTTTATTTTTGTAACTAACAAAGATATATCTATGATGATGGTATGAATCTACATATAATGATGTGTGACAATAACAGTATGTGTGCCAAGATTTGGGTTTGACAGATGTTTTTTTATTCAGCGAAGGTATGATTCAGTGATTTAAGATTTGTGTGATGGTTTGCCTCTGAATGGTCGCTACATACATTTATTTGTCTTTATAGGGTTGCATATATATTCTGAGATATGGTTTTCAGTATGCTAAGATCTTACGCGAGAGTTATGCATGGTAGTCGCATACATACACAGATATGTTTCATGGATGTCCCATATTTTATATGGTTTGAAGTAAGGGTTGATGATGACATTTGATGAGTTATTATCTGTTTGCTATTGTTTGTCAATGATGTATTTATCTTGATGATATGTGTCTGACAATGTTGATTGGGTTGAATGTGGAATGGAATATTGATTGGTAATGATGCTATAGTATGGTGATATGTGATTGGTTTTGATATGTGTTCAATTATATATGTATGGTTTAGTGATTGGCTCGGCATTACAGTAATTTATGATTATGTTTTCAATAGCTTGATATTTGTACGCAAGTATTATACAGAGGAAGCGCATATATACACGGTTTTATTTAGACTAGTCATGCACATGTTCTAATATTTATTTTTTTGGTTGGGTTCTACATTCAGCGGTTTGATGCTTTAGAATTTCAGTTGATTTATAGTTCTTCAGTGACTTATATTTAGTATTTCAGTTTTTCATGGTGGTTTGATTTTATTATTGGTGTGGGTCTAGTTTGAAAATATGATGAAAGGTGGCTTACAGATTGTTTGATGATTGTTTAGCAGATGGATCAAGTCTAAAAAATTATGAAATTGGTCCATAAGGAGATGAGGGTTGCAGCCTTCAGAAAGGGGGTAGGAGCTCCCTTCCAATACGAGTCGATAAACGAGTTTAGCAGGTTGTGACTCCCTTATAGTGGGCATTGGAGAACAAGTGGAGGTCGTAGCCTCCTTCAAGTGGGTTCCTGCGTACTAGTAATAGTTTTCATCAGTACAAAAATGTAATGAAGAATTTATTTATATAATAAGAAAGAAGACAGAGACAGAAGCAATGGTGGTTTTCTCCCACATTGGATTTCCACCTAAAATCCTGGTGTTCTATGTATGTCACTTATATGCTATGATTTTTTCTATATTTTTCTGCATACTGGAAAGTTACTTATTTATACAATGGTTAAAGATAATTATCTGATGGAACACAAGAAAAATTATTAAATTTGATATGCATTGTTTTCCTTCTCTGAAGTCACGTATATATGCGGGTTTATTTAAGAACAATAGCGTATAAAATTTTGTATATGAAATTTAAAATTAAAGTGAATTGAAATGCTGATTCACCTCCCCCCACCTCCCTCTCAGTATTTTTCCCAACATCCTCTTTAGTAGAAGTTTCATATATTTGTACCTCAAGGAGTCTTCATCTACCTGTAAAATTTGGAATTTGTGATATGGATGGTGATGTGGCTCTTACTACACCACGTGGTCTAGTGGGGGTGGTTGGTGATTATGGAATTGAAGTTTGTCCTCTAAAAAATATACCCCTAAATTATCTTTCCCTCTACATGCATTCTAAAATGAATTCTAATTTTTATGCATATAAGAATGAGTGCAGCTAAAAATGAGAGGCAATTCAACCACTATGGTTAGGCAAAACCCCACAATCATGATGTGAGGGTTCTTACCTCTCGTCTTACCTCTCTTCCTATCTATAGTTGTGTAAATAAAAATACATTATAAATTGAAAGCTAATGCCTATGTATACTTCCTTGGAAACAATGTGAAAAATGTTGGGTAATTTAATTGTGCTTTAAATTACTTACATTAAAATTTCAATCCAATTTTGTACACTTATAAATTACACTACATACACTATATGTGCTAGGAGATTAAATTTTTAGTTTCAATGCTAAACAATTATATTCTATTGAAAACGAATAAATAAATGATCAAAGGATGCAAAATTTATTCTAAGAAGTGAAATTAAATTATTTTTATGAGATAAAGTCTAAATAGAACATACACATGTTTAGTGAAAGTAAAGGCAGTAAATATTAACTAATTCAAGTTTATGAAAGAAACAACTAACTATTATAAAAAAGAAATAAGTTTCTAACCCAAAGAAGGAGTGAATATAATATAATTGATTTAAATTAGAAAACAATCAAATCCTAATCTATGAAATATAAAGGCAGTTTACTTTATGAAATCTGATCTATGAAAAGTAAACGCAATTTATGCTAAGAAAAAATTACAAATTTTCATCTATGGAAAATAAAAAGAGTGCATTCTAATTTATGTTAATGCTTTTGAAATTCTAACATAAAGAAATTAAATACAATTTTAACCTATGAAATCAATCAAATTCTATTCTATGAAAGGAAAAGACAAGCCATAAATGACAATTGTCTATGGAAGCAGAGCATCAAAACAATTAAATATGAAAGCAACTAAAATCGATCGTTGAGAATTTAAATAGTTGAGTATGATGCAAAACTTAGAGTTCATTCATTGATATGCTTATAATGTTTTTCAAGAAATCCTATCATATCTATGAATTTGAGACCAAAAATGAATGCAGAAGTAAAGAATTGATGGTAAATATGTCTAGTAAATGTTTTGGTATTTTTTTTATTTTATTTAAGTGTTTGATATCTGCAAAAAAAAACAACTTGAGACGAATGAGAAAAATTATACAAAATTAAATGGTTGAAAACAAAGTATAAGAACATAGAATGGTCAATAAAAATAAATTACTAAATTAAACTTCTTGTACACAACAAGGGACCCTCCTACTAGAGCACAAGATCTAGAACTATTTAAAAAACTTAACTATCAAAGATGTACTCTTCTCATTAACGTGCAATAGCAACAATAGGAATAATTTAATTAAATCAAAGTGGTGTGTACATGATTCAAAGTATCAACATTAACAAAATATATGATACATAAGATTTTTTTCCTCGCTTCTTAGTGAGTCATATAAATAATGTCTTTACGATAACCAACTGAGAAATGTATTGCTAAAAATATAAGTGATTAAATGACAACTAAGTGTCATATTCCTATTGAAGATTTGATTTCTATAATTCGCTAATGAGTAAGAAAGTTATACAAATATTGATTGGAAAAAACATTATTTATTTGTTGATATTTTTCTCCTTGAATTTTTATCCTTTCTCTCTTGAGACTAATCCACTGTGAATTAGTTTGGATGTCGGGTTCATGTGCCACATAATGGCAACTGAGTATTTTACCATGATATTATGGTCAATCGATGAACTTTTTCTTGTTCCTAGCAGATGGAATACCATGTAGGATTTATTTGGCATCTATCCATATGCTCGAGCCGACTTTTCCTCCATAGAGTCTACATGAACCTTGGATGTAGCTACAAAATGTTCAAGGCTATAGAATATGTTAATTTTTTTTAGCTCTAGAAAATTAAACCAATTTTATAAAGTAAAACACATAAAACTAGGAAAATATTGGACTTTTACCTTAATGTATCTTACGTATCCCTTATGGTTGATTTTTCATGGAAGAGTAGTAGGATAATGAAAATATGAGTGATTTATAAGGTTTTTTTTTTTGTGGAAAATGAGTGGAAAATTAAGTAACAAGCTATCAAAAAGGATGTTAATTATTCAGTCCAACAAATTTCAGGTGGTGGATAAGTTGATAGGTGGAGGAAGCTAGGTGGAATACTAATGGCATGACTAGACACCATCAGGTGAATTTGGTGTGCTAAAATTCCATGATTTTCATCGCATGATGTGCACCGAAGTCATCGATCGTGTGTAATGGTAAATGTTGGATCCATTGGGAATTTTCTACCCAATTAATTAAGCAATACGTTTTCACTTGGTATGAATATATGACATCTGATGTGGTAATTGTGAATTGTCTAATCCATCGAGTGGATTTTACACTATGAATTTTTGTGTTGCTTTCCACCCAATGTCATTTGTGAATCATTGATTTTGTGTTCTCACGACTGTCAAATCCATCATTTAAAATAATATGACTTATACCATGTGCAAATTTCCACACGATTCGTATATGGTTTTTTCAAATGGATTGATCTTAGCCATTACATCCATTGAGTCCAAAACATCACTATAATCTACACACATGTTCCAACCTAATAAGAATCTCAGATCTTGATCTACTCCAAGATCAATCATCAAATTTACGAGTGAGAAAGTATCTCGTTGTGTGGAAAAATTGGAGAATGTACCCCGCGTGTAGTCATATCCAATCAATAGCAGCCATGTGGAAGGTCCCATGTGAACTATGGGTCCTAGGTGGGGACCAAAATGAAAAGGGGAAGGTTGCATGTATTCCACATGTCCAAGGAAAGGCATGTGAATTCAATTCATTTCTAGTGGGAACTAAAAAATGAGTATACATATGCAGTTATTTTCCAATGGAACAAGGGCATAGAGAGGAGATTCGTATGAATAAAAAAAGTTACAGGAAGATCAAATTGTTCTATGTGAGTACGCCAACTGAAAATTTAGCAAATTTTCCAAAACAATTGTTGAGTTTTCAAGCCATCTTATTACAGGGCATTTTTAATCCCTAAATGATGTTTCCAAGTAGAAAAAAACTATGACAAATGCCTATATCAATAGTATAGGAAATTTTTGTAGTTAAAATAAAATAGATCGAAGATATATTTCCAATGACATATTATAATCGTGAAATAGAGTGAGTATAAAGAAGTTATGACTAAAACAATGTGAGGGTGAAATAGAGTATGCATTCACTTCAAAAAGGTGTGACTCTGCAACCAGATCTCAGATTAGGAATTGAAGTAGTAAATAAGAAGATATTACAAAATAGAACACAAACATGGAGTTTTTTAACACCAAAAAATCGTACACTGAAAAATACATTAAATATTGTCCAGAAAAAGGTACAAATTGGGATTTTCCAACCAAAGACATATTGGAAATAATAAAAATTTAAATTTTCCTTGGACCCCGTGTGTAGTCATATCCAATCAATAAAAGCCATGTGGAAGGTCCCATGTGAATTACGGGTCCTAGGTGGGGACCAAAATGCAAAGGGGAAGGCTTCATGTATTCCACATGTCTAAGGAAAGGCATGTGAATTTAGTTCATGTCTAGTGGGAACTAAAAAGTGAGTATACATAGGCAGTTATTTTCCAATGGAACAAGGGCATAGAGAGGAGGTTCATATGACTAAAAAAAATTACATGAAGATAAAGAATTTCTATGGGAGTAAACCAATTGAAAATTTATCAAAATTTACAAAGAATTTGTTGAGTTTTCAATTCACCTTCTTACAAGGAATGTTTAATCCCTAAATGATGTTTTCAGGTAGCAAAAATCTATGACAAATGCTTATATCAATAGTATAGGAATTGTTTTTGTAGCTCAAATAAAATATCTCGAAGAGATATTTCCAATGACATGTTATAATTGTAAAATAGAGTCAGTATGAAGAAGTTATGACTGAAACAGTGTGAGGGTGTGTTAGGTCCCTGTAATTTGTCAGATTTGCAAGACCAAATAGACAAGGGTAACATCAAACCAACTTTGGAGTCCTAGGACCTAGCCTTCCTAGACTCAGAGAGGGCTCTCTCTATATTTATGTAAAAGATGTAACTTGATTGATTTTAGGGTTTTGATTTTACGCTAGCTATAATGATAGGGTTTGTTTGTTTTGTTTTGTTTTGTAGGGTAGGTTGTCAAGTAGAACAGATAGAGTAAGAGAGGTTTAAACCATTGGGCTATGGGGTATGTGAAAGGCTTGAAAAGTACAATAATGAATCAAGGGTGTTTCAAAGGGCAAGTCAACAAGGCCAAATGGATCTTAGTAGCTTATGTGAGTGAAATGAACATTAAATTTGTGAACATAGTAGGTTTAAAGGGAAATTAAGAATCCTTTAGCAAATACTATAACATGAAGGGCTTTTAAGATCACTATGCTTAATAAATAACCAAAGGACAGGGCACACCATAAACTTATCTGGTTAAACTTCACCAAGTAAACTTTAAAACAACAATCCAACAAACCCTAGAGAGCAGGGAACTCCTAATTTCTCAAGTTATTTTCCTTCAGTGAAAGAAAACATGCAAGATAACACATTAGTGATGATTAAAGAGCAGGTAACTCCTAAATTCCTTAACCGAACAATAAAAGACCTTCAAAGTGACTATTCAAGATGGAAAAAAGGATAGGGAAAACCATAAAATTCTTCAGCCAAACCCTAATTAGTAAACTTCAAAGAAAAGGCCTCAAAAACAATGTTTTAAGCTACACCCGTTAAACACCATGTTAAAACACACACATGGTGTATGAGAAGAATAAACACACACACAAGAGACTCAACACACAATGAAAGATAAGCGTGAGACTTTCTTATTTTCCATTATACAAAGATGTACATTTATAGTACAATGGTGTGACTCTTGGTTTCACATTCCAAGGTCACTTGGACTCCATTGTGACTTTTCGTATTCCACACCTACCCATGTAGGATTAGGTGTTCCAACATCCCCCTTTAATCCGAAGGGGTATGTGTGAGTCCAAGAAGAGAGTTGTAATACAAATCTACAAAGTATACATGGCAGCACTTAGGCTGAATCAACTCTCTGAAATGTTGGAAAAAAGAGGTGGTTTAAGGATGACCACCAACACTAGAACACAATACTTGCTGTAGTTCCCGGAACTCTTCCAAAACTGGCAGGAAGCTGAAAGCTTTTGCTAGAGGAATTGTCCCTCATAAAAAAGGGAGACCTTCAACCTAAAAGAAGGGAGGTCTACTACCTATGATGGTTTTAGGATTACCAACAACTCTGGAATGCTTGTAGCATTTCCTGGAACTCAACCAAAGCTGGCAAGAAGCTGAAGGCTGCTAAGCTGAAGGCTTCTGCTAGAGGAAGTGTTCCTCATATATGAAAGGGAGACCTTCGACCTAAAAGAAGGGAGGTCTACTACCTGTGATGGTTTTAGGTTATCCACCAACCAAAGATGATGGTTTAAGGTTGTCCATCAACCGAAGGCATGCTCATGGGAATCTGTGTCTCTGGCTACATCTCTGAATCTGGAATGACGAATTGTGGCTCAGGCTCGCTTGAACTGTTGTGTCTCTGGCTACAACTCTGAACATGGAATGAGAGATTGTGGCTCAGGCTCGCTTGATCTGTCATTGAAGCTTGTACATGACCACCATTTTCCCCCCTGTCAGGGACAAGGTGAGATGATGGCGAAAACTCAACTGCAAGTTTGCTCAATATCCGTGAACAAGTTCTAACATGTGTCGTAAACATCTTCTTGGCTGCTGATGCCCATTGCCAAGAAGCGATCCATCCAAGATGAATCTTGGTTCTTGCAGGAGGCTTGTGTCTGAAGCATCTGTCTGAAGAATGGGTGTGCCGACTACAGTGCTTGCATGGATGAAGATCAAAACAGTGATCTTTCATATGGCCAACTCGATCACAGTGTTGGCATTTTACAATATGTTGTTGTTGTGGAACAGGATCTGGAACAGCTGTAGGTGAACTGTCATACATGAATCCGGCACTCTGAAATATGATGGGCTTGGTGTAGTCCGGAATATGAAAGGTCGCATCCTTTTCATATCCAAGACCAGTTCGGTGCTTGTTGTGGACAAGCTCTTCCCAAGGTCTGATGATGGGCTTGAGAAGTGCAGGTTGAACTGCTGCATCTGCATGTACATCTGCTCTTGTGCAAGGAACTGAATGTGAATCATCTGCAACTTTATCTTCTTTCTTCTGATGAGAGTCCTTCACAATCTTCTGAACAGAAACAGGTTCAGAATGGTGACTCTTTTGCTGAAGTTCGTCTTGTTGGAGCTGAGATTCCAACTGCAAAAACTCAATCTTTTCTTGTGCATCTTGTAAACAACTTTGAATGTTACAAAGAGCATTCTTGCTCATTTTTATCATGTCATCAACATTGGAATGAATGAGGTTATTCAACAACTCTAATGCCTCATTGATTTTAGCCATTTTCAACAACTTAGGCTCAAAATAAATGAAAGGGTGTCGGCTTCAACCAAAAATGCACCCGTTTACAATGTGATGCAACAAGAAATACAAATGACTCTAAAGAATTTCCAACTATGGAAATATCAAACTACAAGATCTGCTCCTCAAATGATGGAGGGAAATCAACAATCCAACAACTCAAATCTGGTGCAACTATGAAGAAGCAATGATGTCAATTCGGTACAATATGCGGCAAAAAATGTTTGGAAGCCTTTGGGCGACTGAATTTTCTTCTTCAAAGAGTTGTTTTCAATGATGGCAAACTTGTCTTCAAATGTCAATTTCTTCAGAAAATCACCCTCTTATATATGCCACAAATCATAAAATGGAAAACTGCAATTTTCTTTATGTTTTCAGTCCATTTGCTCACATGTCATTTCCTTCATTTTCTGCTGTTCATATCTCTTCTTTTCCTCTCTCTCTGCTGTTTTTTTTTTAATAATTAATTGAAAATTAATTAAAAAAAAGTAATTATTTGAAATGGGAAATAATTAAAAGGGAGGGGGATGGAAATTTAAAAAATGTGTAAGAAGGGGGAATTTAAAAGGAGTGGGAGAGTATTTTTTTTTTAATTAAAAATTAATTAAAAAATGGGAAGAATTTAAAAGGAAAAGGAAATTTTAATGGGGGAGGAGGGGATATTATAAAGATTAAAATTTAAAAAATCGAATTGTGGGAGGGAAATTTATTAGAGTGGGGGGTATTATATGGGAGAGGGATTGTAGTAAAAATGGAGGAGGGGAAAGTGAAATATTAAAATAGGGATATGTATCGTAAGGAGGAGGGAAAGAGCGTTAAGCTGGTAGGAGTATCGTAAGGAGAAGGGTAGGGTGTAGGAAATCGACACAGAGATTTGGGAGCGGAAATGACTTTGGGGAGGGAGGGCCATGTATAAATTTAAAATATATGGAGGGGCGGTGTTAAATATATGGAGGGGTGGTTTATTAAAGCGGGTAATGCGCAGCTTTGAACGGTGAGTTGTAGCTTAAGCCGATAGGGATGCCGTGAGAGCCAACAGGGCGTTGTGCATAGATAGGAATGGAGTTTAGAAGGTTGGGGAAGAGCCCAGGGAGAGGAGGGCGGATGTGAGGGAGGCTGCGTGTGGAAGATTGGACGCCGCGGGAATGGGCGTATTTCAATGATGAGTACTAGGGGCAAGGGCGTAGAGGGTGATGTGGGTTGGAGCGATAAGGGTAGAGTGGAGTCGATTTTTGGAAGGGCGTGTACAGGCATAGAGCATTTGAAAGTGTAGTCGAGGATTGTTTAGCGCCGGGGCGGTCAACGTGAGGGATTGGAGTGTGAGTGATAAGGGGACGGCGTAGGTTTGCAGGTAGGTTGAACGATGGAGAGAGGGCCGAGGTTTGTGGAGGCGAGCGTTGAGAGTTGCGAGGTGGAATGGGGAAGGCCGAAAGGCCAAGAGCAGTAAGCCGATTGTTGCAGAATTTTTTTACTTTTTTTTTTTTTTCTTAAATAACGGTAGGAGCAAAAATTTTTCTTCTTGCAGGAATTTTACAAATTTACAGTAGTAGAACTTCAGAAATTGTAGAGAAAACTCAAAAAAATTTCTTCAAAAACCCAGAACTTTTCTTCAAAAAATTGCAGAGGGCCATATAGCAGCAGAAAATTGGAGAATTTGTAGAGTTAGAGATTTGCAGAAAACTCAGAAATCTCAGAAATTTTCCAATGAAAACTCAGAAATATTTCCAGTAAAAACCTAGAAATTTCTTCAAAAACCCTCTTTAAACTATTTTCCAGCAGCTCGATATGGTGCGAATTTAAATGAAATTACGGAAGAAATCAGCCAGATGGGCAGTGCTGCCTTTCTTCAAAGCCAATGCCTCAATGCTGCCAATTTCTGAATGCTGCTCCTTCTCCAAAACCACTTTCTGAATGCGGCAAAATGTCTGCTGCAAAAACTCTCTAACTGCTGCAAAAATGCCAACAATTTTTGCAGATATGCACAGGCCATAAACACCAATGGCTCACTCAAATTGAAGCAGGGCCAACAATCGCCCGCTCTGATACCATGTTAAACACCATGTTAAAACACACACATGGTGTATGAGAAGAATAAACACACACACAAGAGACTCAACACACAATGAAAGATAAGCGTGAGGCTTTCTTATTTTCCATTATACAAAGATGTACATTTATAGTACAATGGTGTGACTCTTGGGTTCACATTCCAAGGTCACTTGGACTCCATTGTGACTTTTTGCATTCCACACCTACCCATGTAGGATTAGGTGTTCCAACAACACCAAGATAGTGGACTATAAACTTCTTTGGCTTGACTCCATTAAACCATTTTTCAAGGTCACTTGGACTCCATTGTGACTTTTCGCATTCCACACCTACCCATGTAGGATTAGGTGTTCCAAAATCATATATAGTATCCGTTCCAACAGCACCAAAGGACAAGGCATACCATAAAATTCTTTGTCTTGAATCCATTAAATCATTTTCAAAGCAAACAAGCTGAGTGGAACTAGAGAGAAAGTAATAATTTTATAATCAGACCTAGTAGAGGAAAACATTAGAGAAATAAAAGCAACCAGACTTAAGGTGCCTCTAACATCATATCTTAAGCTAAATTTTCTATTCTATTGCAAGCGAAAAGATGAAACAAATGGAAAACATAAGAATACAAGTACTATATTAGAACAACATCACCATTAACCAGGTTCATGAATCCCATGAATGTGCTTGCTCCATTGCCATTCAAATCAAAACATTCACAAAACTCCAAAGCCAATTTCTTCTCAACTCCACATCTATGATATTGAGCTCAACAATCAAAAAACCAACAATCACAATGAGGCTTATACGTATTTAAGCATAAAATGGTGAATTAAACCTAAGTTAGGGTTTCATAATGTCATTTATTACACATTTAAGTCACTTTGAGCCTTGAGACCATGCAAGGCCCAAGGAAAAAGATCTAAAACCTCATTCATTGCAAAAAATAAATTCTAACATAACTCCTCAGCTAATTTTAGATATATTTGTCCTTAAAGCCTTCAAAATGTCTTTTTTAATAACTTCTTGTGTCTTTTGTTGACTTTATGGCAAGGGTGCAGCGCCAAAACTAGAAAAATTTCCCTTTTTGAAGCTAAGTTTTCGAGGCCTTCTTGGTGTCCAAATGAGCTCCATGATAGCTCATTGGAAAGCCTGTCATGTCTAGTTTCCAGATCTACCTTTAGTTTCAATTTGGTGACCATTTTCCTAGTCAAAAATACACTCTCCCAATACTTCTCAGGACGCAGCGCCAGTGCTGAAAAGAGGGCAGAAAGGTGAAATTTTGCTAGTTTTCGGCCCTTTTGAGGGACCAGTTCTGCTCCAAAAAACCTAAATATTTCTGAGGGTGATGTCCTGGGCATGAGGAACATGGAAATGCTTATTTTTCCCCATTTTAGTTCCCCAAAAAAGAGTGCATCGCCAGTGGTGCTGCGCATTTTGCCCTTTTTTTTGTTGGCCAAACAGTCAAAAACTCAAAATTTGCAAAAAGATGCCAAAAATGGAATTTGTCTTGATGATCATGTTTGGGATGCTTGGAGGGATACATCAGCAAGGATTTCAAGTTTATCCTTCTGCTTTGCCTCAGTTAGGGCTTGAATCTTTGCAAGGGCTCTTTTGATCTTGGCCCTTGCAATCCTGTTTCTTAAAGCATAATGCCTTGCCATCTTCTTCTGAAGGTCAATGTTTCTTTTTGCCTTCTCAAGTTGATCTTCTAGGTGTACATTGGCTCTCTATATCCAATATTCTCTGTCATAGCTGATCTCCATGGCAAGCAGCTTACTTGGAGTGAGTTTCTTTGCCAATGTTGTCTCTTGTTCTCTTTCCTTGGCTAAAGCTTTCTTCAAACCAATTGTCCTTGGCCTCTTCCTAGGAAGTTGTTCTTCCTCATCCTAAATGTCATCAAGAGTGCCCAAGGTCACATCTAGCTTAGCCTTGGCTTTTCCAGCCTCTTTCCGAGCTCTAATTGCTCTGACTTCACTGATGGCTTTCTCTGTCTCCAACTGCTTGTTTTCTACCTCAAGGAAGTTGATCACATTCTTTGCCTTGCCAAGATTGGCTTGTAGCTCCCTAATCTGTGCATCCTTGATTTTGATCAACATGTTTGTGATCCTATCCTCATCTTCACTCTCAAGGTCAATAAGTTGAAACTCTTGCTCAGTTTCATGCTCATCCTCCTTTTCATCAATGTTCTTCTCTGCCACCTTTTCCTTACCTTTGTCAAGTTGTTTTGTTGATGATGAAGGCAGGGCCCCTTCCACAATATGTGGAGCAAACACCTGCCTATGACTTATATGATAGGTCAAATGAAAAGACCCTATGTCAACCATCTCAGTGTCATATGCCTCACTGCAATCTGCCTCACTGCTCTCTTCACTGATGCTTTGGTATCATGAGATGAGGGTGAAGGGATGTGGGAAGGTGATGAAGGAGGATCATCCTAGGGTGAAGGAATGTGAGTGGATGGAGATGTAGAAGGGTCATCATGGATGAAGGAATGTGAGTGAGTGGAGATGTAGGAACAGTAGGAAGTGATGAAGAAGTATGAATGGGAGGATGAGAGGATGAAGGAACATCTTGTTGATGGTGACCTTGTGGAGTATTGTAAACCTCATTGGAAATGAAGGTCTCCCATGGAATTTCTTTCTGCTAGAGATGGTGCATAACAACCATTTTGATAAGTGAGTGATGGAAAAGGCTTTGCATCTGTTGAGGGTAGTTTCTCTTTTGCACTATGTATGCCATTTTATCAATGCTTCGGTAAAGGTAATAGGCTATGTGCAGCATCCTTACTCTAGTAAAATGCATAAGCAGCCTAATGTGGTATGAGTAAAGACGGGAAAACCTTCCCTCACATGTAAAATACTTCATTATAATCTTCATCATAGTTGCATATCTATCAAGCAGGTGAGAGAAAGGAAAGATAGATTTGTTGTGGTATTTATACCTGGGTTAAGGTATGGCTCAAAGTAACTCATGTCAAGGTTAGCTTGCTTGAACCATTTCTCCCCTACACTAGGTATGCTTGTGGCATTAGAAATGGCATCTGTAGACAATTAAAATTTGACCTCTGCAATATTAACTTGTTTTTCATGGAAGTTAATGATAAATATTCTAGTTAGCTCAGGGTGGTTTTGCACCTGCTACACCTTTTCACAAAATTCATAGCATCCTACATGCTTGAAACAAGAAATAGTAAGGGGAGATGACATGAGCTCTCTTGTATTGAGGGGTTCAAATATATTTATCTTGCTTCCCTTGTGATCATGCCTCCATGGCATTTGGACCTCCACACCATTGTATTCACCCTCTGACATTGTAAACTTTGCTTTTATAAAACCCTGGAGTGTAAATGGAAATGAGATGAAAGGATGGTAATGAAAAGGTAGCCTTGCAAATGAGGGAATGAGTGAGTGAGGATATTGGTGTATGAGAATGAGTGAGACGGAAAAAAACTCAATGAAAACCCTCTAGCTATGTAATTACCCTTTCTATCACTGACACTCTGTCTAGGAAGATGAAATGAGGTTCAAACAGTGATTTCAAGCTTTGAAATTTAGGGTTTCTCTTAGGGTTTGATTTCATTCATTAAGAAAACATCAAAATTTTCTTGAAGATAGGTGTATGGCATGTACTTACCGTTAATATTTCCTTGTAGGACCTTTGACAAGAGCTTGGAAGAAATTTGGAGTGATTTGAGTGGTTTGAGGGCTTAGTGTTGAGATTGCAACAAGATGATGAGCTTAGTGGAAAGGAGTCGCCTTCACTAAGTGGGCCCGCAGGCTATTTTTGGCGCAAAGTCTATTTTTAGACTATGTCTATTTTTAGACATATGGATCATGTTATATGAGTTGCAGGATGCTATTTGTGGATGGTTGGTCAAGTCGGAGAAAATAGATGGACTTCTATTTTTAGACATACTAGGCGGAATCTATTTTTAGATTGCCAGTCTAAAAATAGATATGTCGAATATTATTAGCTCTTAATAATATTTGGACTCTAAACATTATCTTATCCTCTTGGAGCACTTCAGTTCGAGTCACGGATGTGGCACATGCAGCTGACAGAAGGAATTATGCTATTCCTAGGGTTTAGTGGAGCTATTGCATGGTTGACTTCAGTTAGAACTCATGTGATAGAGTTTGGTGGAGTTGATGAGACAAATAATGGAGTTGTGTTCAGTTTAACTTAGTTGAGCTAGTTGTATCTAGTCTAGCCAGTTGATACACTGTTGAGTGTGGTGTATGAGTAATTATTAATTAATTCACTAATTATAACTCATTAATCGACTAAAGAATACATGAATAACTTCAGTGCATGGACAGTTTCAGTGGAGACCAGTGCAAGAATAGGTGAAAGAGCAGGTTAACTATCAGTTGTGACTATACAGTTGCTATTTGCAACACACGGATAGGTGGAGTAGCCCATGAGGATTGCGCGGTTCAATCCAGGTGGTTTATCTATTTAATGAAGCCATCCCATAGCATTAATTACGCAATAGAGGCTGGCTATCAAGTGGAAAAAGATTGGAGCATGTGTTTTGCTAGATCTAGCTTGATAGTGTGTAGCAATTGAGGGTGTGAATGAGAGCTTGTGAGGAGATTTTGTACTATGATTGTTACATGATCTCCATGACATATAATATACAAATAGTTGGGGTTTTCAGCTTTAAGCTTTCCCATTAAATACTGTGTTCATATGTGTGATTGTTTGTGGTTTTAATGTATGCATGCAATTGATTTATTTCCGCATGTGATGATCAATGGTAGAAGAGATTATGTATTATGCATGAAGCTAAAATAGTGTGTTATCAGGAGAATCTCGGTGAATAATATCTCAAGTTATTCAAGAGTACATGGTATCGGAAACGTGATCATTGGAGCAATTGCGAAAACGATGAAGCGGTTGAGTTTTGAGCTGGTGGAATTCGAATTTGCAACAGTGTTTTCTTGGTGTCGAAGTCAAAATGTCTTATCAAGGATTGCGATTGGAGTATGCCCTTGAAGGCAGCTCGAATTATATTGCATGGAGAGATAGGATGGAGGTGGTGTTAGATGACAATGGGCTGAAGGAGTTCATAGATCTTTGGTCCAAAGCTAATGCTAGCAATCTTTGTGGTGAGGCTTGGAAAAAGAGAGCGACAAGGTAAGGATTTTGTTGGAGGCGTGAAGGATAAACATTGTCAGTGGCATGGTAAGAGCTTCTTCATTCTTGATGTGGGAAGCAACGACAGTTATTCCAAAGCAAGAGCGACCAGAGGAAGTTGGCGCTCAAGGATAAGCTCAGAAACATAAAGATGGAGAAAGGCGACAGTATGCCCAAGTACCTCACGAAGTTCATCCAATGCAGGGATGAGCTGGGAAGTGTGGGGGTGACTGTAGATGATGAGGACTTAGTGAGCTTGGCTCTCCTTGGGCTTCCGAAGAGTTGGCATTCCTATCAGGACTCTGTCAATGGTTGGGAGAAATTGCCAAGATGGGAGCAACTTTGGTCGGATCTTGCGCAAGAGGAGATAAGGCGAAGTACCAGGGACGGATCATCGCAAAAATATGATGAGAGAGATGCACTTTATTTCCACCAAAGAAGGAAAACAAGAAAGCTTCTCATTCGGTGTGAAGAGCAAGAAGCGGGACATGTCAAGGTGAAGTGCTGTTGTCACCAACACGAAACATTATGCCACAAATTGTCGCGAGAAGAAAAATAGCCGAGGTTGTTGGATCTACGGTGGAGGCCTTAGCCTCGTAGTTTAGTGAGGCCTTAGCGTCGCATGCTTGGTCTCAAAGTGTGGCGGGATCGGTGTGGTTTTGGACGGTGGTCGTGCTTTTCATGACGGGGAGATCGAGCATGTGAGGCGATACGGATGAGAAAGATCTTGGTGTGCATCGAGATGGGCAATGATGGTAGATAAGGTCAGTGTCAGGTACCCATTTCTTAGGGGAGTCTGGTAAACCCTTGAGATTGAAGGAAGTGATGCATGTTCCAGGATTGAAGAAGAATCTTATCTCTGTGGCGATGTTAGAAGACAAGGGATATGATGTTGTCTTTAGCGAGGGAAAGGCTTTCCTGCGCAGTAAGGCAACTGGTGAGACCCGGAGGATAGGGGTTCGAGTTAAAAACCTTTATCAATTGCAAGTAGATGGCTGCACAGCAATGGCAAGCAAGGCAGAAGGAGTGGTGAGCCGGGATGATGGCGAGTTGTGGCATCGGAGATTGGGCCACCTTCACCATGGAGCTTTGAAGATACTGCAGCAGATTTCTACTGGGCTTCCTAAGGGTACTCTTGCACACTCAGATCAGTGCAAGGGATGTACCTTGGAAAAATTTGTGAAAGCCAACTTTCACGAGAAGGATAGTCGCACCAGGACGATCCTTGAGAGAATTCACACAGACGTGTGTGGACCTTTCTCAGTAGCTTCGACGGCAAACACCCAGAGATACTATGTGATCTTTGTTGATGATTTTTCTAGGAAGTGCTGGATCTTCTTCATGCAGAAGAAGAGCGAGACATACTCAAAGTTCTGTGAGTTCAAGGCACTGGTTGAGAAAGAATCGGGGAAGCAGGTGAAGGCTCTTAGGAGCGACAATGGTGGTGAATTCATCTATGGAGAATTCAAGGACTTTTGCAGCGCAGAAGGAATTCGAAGAGAGCTCATAGCACCTCATAACCCACAGTAGAACGGGGTTGCTGAGCGGAAGAACAGAACGATCGTGGGTGCTGCACGGGCGATGTTGCATGATCAGGGCCTACCTATTCATTTGTGGGCGGAGGCATGCAATAATGCAGTATATGTGCAGAACCGTTGTCCTCACAGGATACTTGGCATGAGTACACCCGAGGAGGCGTTTTCTGGTAAGAGGCCTGATATTTCCCATTTGAGGATTTTTGGTTCACCTGTTTACATTCATGTGACGAAGGATGCTAGGAAGAAGCTGGAGCTGACCACAGAGGTTGGGATATTTGTGGGGTACACTAATATGCCCCACAACTATCGTGTGTATTTTCCAGACAGTCACAAGACTGTTGTGCGACGGGATATCAAATTTTAGGGGGAGAAAGCCATGAAGTGTTCGCTTGAGAGGGAGCTACACTTGCATGCAGAGGAGGAGCTATTAGTTCCTAAGGATGAGCCTCGGGATGTGGATCAGCCACAAGAGGAGGTTCATGGAGTGGAAGAGACCACTCATGCAGTGCCAACCATCAGAGGGCGGAAGCGCACTACAGAAGCTGAGCGACTGGCTCAAGATGCAGAGAAGGTTGTGGGAGCACCTACATCACGGCGAAGAAACGGTCACATGACCGTATACTAGATACATAGCTCCTTCTGAACAGTGTACAGCCGTGAAAGCGAACCATCCTCTTTCGAGGAAGCTGTGGAGGATTCCGCATGGGTAGATGCCATGGTGGAAGAGTATGATTCGATTGTCAGAAACAGTGCATGGGAGATTGTCCCAAGGCCGGAAGGGAAATCAGTGGTGGGTTCGAGATGGATCTACAAAGTGAAGCAGGCAGCTAACGGGAGTGTGGAGAAGTACAAGGCAAGATTTGTTGCCCGAGGCTTTTCACAAATAGAGGGGATCGATTATGAGGAGACCTTTGCACCTGTCGCAAGGTATTCTTCCATACGAACGATCCTAGCTCTCTTAGCGCAGATGGGGTGGCACATTCATCAGATGGATGTGAAGACTGTGTTTCTCAACGAATTCATTGAGGAGGAGGTGTACATAGAGCAACCCGAAGGTTTTGAGATCTTTAGCAGCGAGTTGCATGTGTGCAGGCTCAAGAGAGCGTTGTATGGGTTGAAACAAGCACCTCGTGCTTGGTACACACGGATAGACAGTTATTTCACCGAACTTGGATTCTCCAAGAGTGAGGCGGATCCGAACCTATACCAGATTGTGGTGGAGGGTAAGTTGCTGATCATTGTACTTTATGTAGATGATTTGATTTTGACAGGTGATGAGCTGTTGATACTCTCATGTAAGGAGGATCTTGCAAAAGAGTTTGAGATGAAGGACTTGGGCCTCCTTCATTATTTCCTGGGATTGGAAATTTGGCAGCGCAGTGATGGACTGTTTGTTTCTCAAGGTAAGTATGCCCAGGAGATACTGGAGAAGTTCAACATGCATGGCTGCAAGCCTGTTGATACTCCTCTTCTTGGTGGTTGGAGGAAGGAGGATGCTACTTCAGCGGAGGTAGTGGATGCCACTGTTTATCGACAGTTGGTGGGGTCGCTTATGTATCTGGTCAATACACGGCCCGATATATGCTATGCAGTTAACCAGCTTTCACAAGCTATGGTTAAGCCTACCAAGCTCTTCTGGAAGGTAGGAAAGCATGTATTGCATTATCTTAGAGGCACATCGGGATATGGATTGTGGTACAGACAGTCAGATGAGGTGAAGCTGTGTGGCTTCACGGATGCAGATTGGGCAGGGATCCCAACAGACAGAAAGAGCACATATGGAGGGATTTTTAGTATCGGTTCGACAGTAGTTTCTTGGTACAGTTGGAAGCAGAGATCCATGGCACTCAGTTCAGCAGAGGCCGAGTATATGGAAGCGAGTTTGGCTACATGCAAGGCTATATGGATGAGGAAGATCCTGGTCGGGTTGTTCGGTTCACATTTAGAGCCTACTGTGATTTATTGTGATAATCAGAGTTGCATCAAAATCTCAGTTAATCCAGTATTTCATGATATATCTAAACACATTGACATCCGGTATCATCATATCAGAGATTGTGTGCAGTGGAGAATCATGTTACTTTCATACATTCCTACGGAGGATCAGGATGCTGATATCTTGACGAAGGCGCTCACCAGGAGCAAATTCGAATACCACAGGGGCAGGATAGGGGTTGCAGATAATCCTTATCTTGTTGAGAGGGAGTTTTGAGATTGCAACAAGATGATGAGCTTAGTGGAAAGGAGTCGCCTTCACTAAGTGGGCCCGCAGGCTATTTTTGGCGCAAAGTCTATTTTTAGACTATGTCTATTTTTAGACATATGGATCATGTTCTATGAGTTGCGGGATGCTATTTGTGGATGGTTGGTCAAGTCGGAAAAAATAGATGGACTTCTATTTTTAGACATACTGGGCGGAATCTATTTTTAGATTGCGAGTCTAAAAATAGATATGTCGAATATTATTAGCTCTTAATAATATTTGGACTCTAAACATTATCTTATCCTCTTGGAGCACTTTAGTTTGATGCCTGGATGTGGCACATGCAGCTGACAGAAGGAATTACGCTATTCCTAGGGTTTAGTGGAGCTATTGCATGGTTGAATTTAGTTAGAACTCATGTGACAGAGTTTGGTGGAGTTGATGAGACAGTTAATGGAATTGTGTTCAGTTTAACTTAGTTGAGCTAGTTGTATCTAGTCTAACTGATTGATACAATTAGTGAGAGTGGTGTGAATTAATTATTAATTAATTCACTAATTATTAACTCATAAATCAACTAAAGAACACATCAGTTAACTGCAGTGCATGGACAGTTTCAGTGGAGACCAGTGAAGAGGTAGGTGAAAGAAGCGAGGTTAACTATCAGTTGTGACTATACTGTTGCATATTTGCAACAACCAGTGATTGGAGAAGCCCATGAGGATTGCGCAGTACAAGCCAGGTGGTTCAATTTATTTAATGAGCCATCCTACAGCATTGATTATGCAATAGAGGTTGGCTATCAGGTGGCAGAGATTGGAGCATGTGTTTTGCTAGATCTAGATTGATTAGTGTGCAGCAATTAGAGGTTGTGCTGAGAGCTTGTTAGGAGCTTTGTACAATGATTGTTACATGATCTCTATGACATATAATTTCCAGATAGTTTGGGTTTTCAGCTTTAAGCTTTCCCATGAAATAATGTGTTCATATGTGTGATTTTTTATGGTTTTAATGTGTGCATGCAATTGATTTATTTCCGCATGTGATGATCAATGGTAGAAGAGATTCCGTGACCCATGCATGAAGCCCCAAGATAGTGTGTGTAGATAAGGAGAATCTCGGTGAATAATATCTCGGTTATTCAAAATTTCTACACTTAGGAACCCTTCGCCCAAAGGCATAGTGTCGAGGTTGAGAGGCGTAGCGCCAAAGTGGCGATGCAACTCAGTCTGACGTGCGGCGCAGACTGCTGGCAGCCGGGCGAAGCAGCGCTTCTGCCGGGCGCACATTTCCTTTATAAAATGCATGGGATAAAAGTGCAGGGCGTGGTTCCCTCTTTTTGGGAGCTCTTGACACATAGTAGGGTGTAGCCTTTGAGGCAACTTAGCTAAATTTTTCTTGAAAACTCAAAAACTCTTCTCTCCTTGAAACTTCTAACTCTTTGCAAGGCATCAATGATTCATATGGAGTGCAAAATGAGCTTTTATGGTTAAGAGGAATTCAATTTAATTATGAAAACCAAGTTTCTAAGGTTAAAAGTCCTTTTCCTTTCTTACTAACACCCTTTTGACACTTTTGCTTTGTAGGTGACTGAAATGATGAATTTGACCTTTATTTTGCTCCTTTAGGCTTGACAAGTGTATTTTGACAACTTTGGGATTCAAACATACAGTAGCATCTTTAAAACCTTCTCTTGTTTCCACCATGGACTTCAACTTTTCACCTTCTCTGGCCACTTCTTCCAAAACCCTAATTGTTTGCAGTCTTTACAGCAATCATCAGTGTTGTCCTCTAAGTTCTCTATAGCCCTTTCAAGTTCATTCATTTCTATCCATTTCACCTCACCTTGTTCCATATTTCTTCAATATCTTCTGATAGACTTGTTGAGAATGCGGCAGATGATGGAGCTTGGTGAAATGAAGTCGCCTTCACTAAGTAGGCCCGCAGGCAAATTCTGGCGCAAAGTCTATTTTTTAGACTATGTCTATTTTTAGACATACGGAGCATAATTTGGGAATTCTACTTGGAGATTCTTGATGGATGCGACATGTCGGTAAAAATAGATGAGACCCTATTTTTTAGGACCCAGGCTATTTTTAGACTGATCTCCCAAAAATATGGAAGTCAAATATTATTTACCCTTAATAATATTTTGACTATAAACAGCAGTTTACTCTCTTGGCGCACTTCAGTTTGAGTCATGGAGGTGGCTCATGCAACTGACACAAGGAATCACGTGGTTCCTAGGGTTTGATGG
>JAXQQM020073884.1:0-119458 GCA_034641835.2 Pinus albicaulis
TGTATCTTTGTTATTTCAGATCCTCAATATTTGATTTTTGGTCTTGTAGTAGTCCTCTAAGTCTTCTTTCCAATGCCATAGGTCTGACCCAATTTTGATTCTTCAAGAGAGAGTTATACCCAATCTCTCACAATGCCCTAATTAAGGACTGTTTCAGTAGAGCGTACTTGTACGGCGTGCCACGTGTCACTGTTTTTTCATTTGTCTCTAAAATTGATAGAGAGAAAAGTACATACTATGAACTATCCACCAATTTTTATGGAATTCCAATCCGATACTCAGAGAGAGAGAGTTATGATGAATTTACCAAGGTCACTTCTTTGAGATGAATTTCAGGAGCCTGCAAAAACCTTGAATTCCACAGATCATATCTCCAAAAATATTGTGCACCTTGATCTAAAATTTTTACTGAAGCTTCGTCAAGATTTCAGCTTGGCCTCATAAAAATTTTAGATTCTGAACCTTCGTGGAAAAAAATTTAGAGCGAAAATGCAACGATGACCTGTTTCAGATGGCCGAATCCCTTGCATAAGGAGGAAATGAAGATCACAATTTATATGAATGCTTAAGTTGAGAGGGGCTTCAACAAGTGAACGTGGGAGGGATTTTAGGAGCATAAAAAATATTAATTATGACTTTTAAATGACCCATGCCCCAACCCCATGGGGTTTTAGCCCACTAACTGGGGGTACAAACTTCAAACATGAATATCTCTCAAACCGTGAAGAATTACATGGCGTGCCATATATCAATGGAAACATATTGAAAAGTAGAAACCATCAAAAGAATTATTTACCTAGAATATAGTAATTTGGTAGGTCAAAATTCTCATGCAATATTGGGTTAGCCCCTGGTGCTTCTTGGGTTGACATCAATGACAACCGCTGATCAACAATCTCCCCCTTTGGCATTGATGGCAACACAAGTACTCCCCCTACGATCATGACACCTCTTCCTACAACATTCTCTCCCCCTTTGACATCAATGGCAAAGGGTAACTCCCCCTGAAACACAACCATCCTGTGGACCTGTACACACTTCCACTCCCCCTGACACACAACCGTCCTGCAGACCTGTAATCTACTTCCACTCCCCCTTTATATTCTAAAAAAGGAAAATCTAATGAGAACTTGGGAGAATCCCAAGCTTCTGGCAAAGATATTCCAATGCTGGCGAATATTTAATATGTGATTCTTTTGGTGCTGCTTGGAATCTTGCTACTTGTCCAACTGCTTGCATAACATCTGGTCGGGAGGCTATTACATATAGAAGAATACTAATCATAGATCTGTACAACCTTTGATCCACATCCTTAGATGAGTCATCTATGCTCAATTTGCAACCAAGTAAAGACATCTCGAAATCACTTTGCACCTTTGTAGCAAAATTCTTACTTATTCGATCATCATTGCTACCAATTATTGTATCATCCTCTTTAGCTATTAGACATGCTTTAGTTGCTTCATTCAGAACATATATGTCGTTTGGAGCTCGACTTACTGTAGCCATAATTTCACCATACATGCCTTTCCTGATTTCACATTTCGTGGAGTTGAATAGTATTGTGTGTCCTTGATCACACATTTGTCCAACACTGAGTAGATTGTGATTCATGTTTTCAACCAGTAGAACATTATTGGCTAAGGAATCTTTGCTTCCAAGAGTGACAGCACCTGATCCTATAACATTTGAAGATCCATCATTTCCAAATGACACGGTTCCATCCTTCTTCTCTTTCAGAGATACAAATTTATTTCTATCTCCAGTCATATGCGTTGAGCAACCGCTATCAACATACCACACATATTTGTTCTTTTGAGCCTTGAGAGTGAGAGCACAATTATCATTCTTCTTCTTCTTCCATGTTCATTCATTCTATGGCTTCGAAGATTCTTCTGGAGGATTTTCAAGTCTGCAGTCTTTGGCTATGTGTCCAAAGTTTCGACATTTGTAACATTCAATATTATTTCTTAAATGTTCAAATCTATTGATATTTCGCTGAGCCCTGGGAGGTTCATATTTGATAGATCTCCTAGAATTGTATTCGTTCCTAGGGTACGTGCGACATTCTACAGCTTTATGACCAAATTTTCCACATGAATAACAGTAGCCATAAAAAAAATGTTGGTACTTGGACGAAAATTTTCGTCGAGGAATTGTATTTCAAGGTTGTTCTTGTGAATCTTGTCCAATGAAGTTTTCATGCATGTCAGATCTCATAGGTTAATTGTATTTTGTTGTAGAAGGTCCTGCTTCTTCTTCTTTGTAACCGATGCCAGTTTTGTCATTGTAAGATCGTTGATTGTTGATGAGTTCTTCCAATGCCCTTGAGCTGTTGGCATAGTTTTGGATAGTTTTTCCTTTCTTCACTTCCTCACGCAGTGAGACTACTTTGGCTTCTAATTCTTCCCTTTCTTGGTTGATTTCTTCCAACTTCTTTTGAAGTGACTCTTCAATGCATTTGTGTTCTTCAACTTCAATTTTGAGACCTTGAACTTGTTCTTCAAGATTTTTGGAACGGATCTTCTCTGCCTTGAGATCTTTTATAAGCTTGATTGCTTCCTCATAAAATTCGTCTATGGTCCATCCTTCTTCTTCATTGTTTGATACCTCTTGCTTATTGTGCTTGGGTTTATTGTGCTTGGCCATAAACAATACTCTCTCATTGGCTTCTTCTTCACTATCATTGTCTTCATCAGATGATGAGCTATCTTCTTTAGAGAGAAATTTCCTTTTGGATCCTTGCTTGTTGAATTTCTTAAAGCCTTTCTTTCCTTGTGAGTTGACATTACTTTTGTTTGGACATTTTGCTGCAAAATGCCCAACCTCATTACAGTTGAAACATATCAATGGAATTTTACCTTTGAATTGTCCCTTACCAATTTTTAGTTTTCTCGTGAAGTAAGCATATTCTTCATCTGAAAGACCTTCTTCATCATCTCCCTTTTCTTCACACTTGCAGGTGCATGTCTTTTCAATTGAAGGTTGTTTATCCTTATTGGTTTTCTTAGACGCAACGAACATAGTTTCTAGATGCGAAGTGTTGAAAATGCAACAAGATAATGGAGCTTAGTGAAATGAAGTCGCCTTCACTAAGTGGGCCCGCAGGCTATTTTTGGCGCAAAGTCTATTTTTAGACTATGTCTATTTTTAGACATATGGATCATAGTCTATGAGTTGCAGGATGCTATTTATGGATGATTGGTCGAGTTGGTAAAAATAGATGGACCTCTATTTTTAGACATTGGGCGGTTTCTATTTTTAGACTGTCGAGCTAAAAATAGAACAGTCAAATATTATTAGCTCTTAATAATATTTAGACTATAAACATTATCTTATTCTCTTAGCACACTTCAGTTTGAGCTACGGATGTGGCCCATACAGCTGACAAAGGAATTACGCTATTCCTAGAGGTTTGGTTGAGCTATTGCATGGTTGACTTCAGTTAGACTCATGTGGCAGAGTTTTGGTGGAGTTGATTGAGGAGTTGATGGAGTTGTGTTCGGTTTAACTTAGTTGAACTAGTTGTATTTAGTTTAACTGGCTAATACACTAGAGATGAGTGGTGTGAATTAATTATTAATTAATTCACTAATTATTAACTCATTATTCAACTAAAGAACACATCATTTAACACCAGTGCATGGATAGTTCAGTGAAGACCAGTGGAAGAGATAGGTGAAAGATCCAGTTTGCTATTAGTTGCGACATTAGTTGTGCATGAGATTGGCACCAGCATTGGAGGAGATTTCCAATGAGGATTACGCAGATCAAGCCAAGGAGATTCGAACTTGGATCTCTCATTACACCAACTTGGATTGCGCAGTAGAGGCAGTCAAACAGTGGAGGAGTTTTGAACCCGTGACTTGTTCAAAACTGAGCTAGTTTGTGTGTAACTTTTGGAGATAGTACTGAGTACTTGTGAGGAGTATTGTGCTATGTATTGTTACATGTTCTCTTCCATTATAATATACAAAATAGCTGGGGGTTTTCAGCTATAAGCTTTCCCCATTACATAATGTGTTGATATGTGTGCTTGATTATGTTTTAATGAGCGCATGCGACTGCTTTCTATTTCCGCATATTGATGATCAATTGTAGAATAGGTTATGTGTTATGCATGAATTCAAATTAGTGTGTGACCAGGATAATCTCGGTGAATAAATCTTCATTATTCAGCAAATTTCTACATGGTATCGGAGCGAAGAATTGATCATTGGGATCTATTACAGTGATTGCAATTATTTCGGTAGACAAAGTCTGTAACGGGCCAAGTAGCCTCTGGATCCATCCTTTCCTTGAAAGGTGATATATCCAGTTAATTCCCTTACAGTCGATCTCTGTGCTAGAAATAATTTGTTCTCACAGATCCAGAAGCAGCTGAGTTTTGAGCTTGGAATTCGAATTTTTGCAGCAATTTGTTTTCTTGGTGCTAGAGTTGAAATGTCTTTCAACGGATTGCGACTGGAATATGCCCTTGAGGGCAGTTCAAATTATGTTGCATGGAAGGACAGAATGGAGGCGGTATTAGATGATAACGGGCTGAAGGAGTTCATAGATGCTGAGATCCCAAAGCCTACTGATGTTGCTCAAGTTGAGGCTTGGCAAAAGAAGATGGCGAAATGTCGAAGGATTCTGTTGGAGGGCGTGAAGGATCACATTGTATCCAGCCTGCATGGAAAAGCTTCTCCATATTTGATGTGGAAAGCATTGACAGATCTATTCCAGAGCAAGAGCGACCAAAGGAAGCTGGCGCTCAAGGACAAACTCAGAAACATTAAGATGGAGAAAGGTGACAGTATCGCCAAGTACCTCACGAAGTTCACTCAATGCAGAGATGAGCTGGGAAGTGTGGGGGTGACTGTAGATGATGAGGACTTGGTGGGCTTGGCTCTCCTTTGGCTTCTGAAGAGTTGGCATTCCTATCAGGACTTTGTCAATGGTCGGGAGAAATTGCCAGGATGGGAGCGACTTTGGTCGGATCTTGTGCAAGAGGAGATAAGGCAAAGTACCAGGGACGGATCTTCATCAAAGAACTCAGATGAAGAAAATTGCACTTTGGATGCCGGAGCAAAGAAGGGGAGAAAGCTTCTCGATTAAGTGCGTAAGGCAAGCAAGACATGTCCTTGAGGTGAAGTGCTTTCAACATCACAAACACGGACATTATACCACAAATTGTCCCTTGAGAAGAAGAAAAATAACCATCTTGCTAGATGCACGGCGGGAGAGACGCGTGGCACGGATCGAGCTATATTTTCCTTGTCCTTATGCTTGGTCTCAAGTGTGATGGGATCGGTATGGTTCTTGGACGGTGGTGCGTCATTTCACGTAATCGGAGAGATCGGGATTTGTTTGGATGCGGAGGAGAAAGATCTTGGAGTGCACATCGAGATGGGTGATGATGGTAGATACGGTCATCGGTATCGGTACCATTTCCTTTGAGGAAGTGTTTGGTAAACCCTTCGTATTGAAGGAATTTTTGCATGTTCCAGGATTGAAGAAGAATCTGATCTCTGTGGTGATGTTAGAAGACAAGGGGTACAATGTTGTCTTCAGCGAAGGAAAAGCCTTCCTGCGCGGTAAGACAACTGGAGAAACCTAGAAGATAGGGGTTCGAGTCAAGAACCTTTATCAATTGCATGTAGATGGCGGTGCAACAATGGCATGCAAGGCTGAAGGAGTGGTGAGCCAGCATGATGGCGAGTTGTGGCACTGGAGATTGGGCCACCTTCACCATGGAGCTTTGAAGATACTGCAGCAGATTTCTACTGGGCTTCCTAAAGGCACTCTTACGGAGTTAGATCAGTTTAAGGGGTGTACCTTGGGAAAATTTGTGAAAACCACCTTTCACGAGAAGGATAGTCGCGCCATGATGATCCTTGAGATAATTCTCACAGACGTGTGTGGACGTTTCTCAGTAACCCCCCGACAACAAAACACAAGTACTATGTGATCTTTGTTGATGATTTCTCTTGGAAGTGTTGGATCTTCTTCATGGAGAAGAAGAGCGAGACATACTCGAAGTTCTGTGAGTTCAAGGTGCTAGTTGAGAAGGAATCGGGGAAGCATGTGAAGGCTCTTAGGAGCGACAATGGTGGTGTATTCATCTCTGCTGAATTCAAGGAATTTTGTAGCGCAGAAGGGATTCGGAGAGAGCTCATCGCACCCCATAACCCATAGCAGAATGGGGTTGCTGAGTGGAAGAATAGAACGATCGTGGGTGCTGCACGAGCGATGTTGCATGATCGGGGCCCACCCCTTCACTTGTGGGCGGAGGTATGCAATGCGCTTAGTATATGTGCGGAAATACATTGTCCTCACAAGATACTTGGCATGAGTACAGGAGCGTTTTACGTGAGACACGATATTTCCCATTTGAGGATTTTTGGTTCCTTTTTGTCTACATGCAACGACGAAGGATGCCGGAAAGAAGGCTGGATCCCGGCCATGGAGAGGTTGGGATATTTGTGGGTACACTGATACACGCCCCAACTATCGTGTGTATTTTCTAGACGATCCTCGGCCCCATTTGTGCGACGGGATATCAAATTTCAGGAGGAGAAAGCCATGCGGTGTTCGCTTGAGAGGGAGCCACACTTACATGCAGATGAGGAGCTATTAGTTCCTAAGGATGAGCTTCAGGATGTGGATCAACCACATGAGGAAGTTGATGGAGTGGAAGAGACCACTCATGCAGCGCCAACCATCAAAGGGCGCAAGCGCACTACAGAAGCTGAGCGACTGGCTCAAGATGCAGAGAAGGTTGTAGGACCACCTACAGCACAACGCAGACAGAGATAGTCACTGGACCGATACACTGGATACATGGCTTTTGTGAGAAAATGTGTCGTGACAGAGCCATCCTCTTTCGAGGAAGCTGTGGAGGACCCCGCATGGGTAGATGCCATGGTGGAAGAGTATGATTCTATTGTCAGAAACAGTGCATGGGAGATTGTCCCGCGACCGGAGGGGAAATCAGTGGTGGGTTCGCGATGGATCTACAAAGTGAAGCAGGCGGCTGATGGGAGTGTGGAGAAGTACAAGGCAAGATTTGTTGCCCGTGGCTTCTCACAGATCGAGGGGATCGATTATGAGGAGACCTTTGCACCTATCGCAAGGTACTCTTCCATATGGACGATCCTAGCTCTCTCAGCGCAGATGGGATGGCACATCCATCAGATGGATGTGAAGACTGCGTTCCTCAACGAAGTCATTGAGGAGGAGGTGTACATAGAGCAGCTCGAAGGTTTCAAGATCTTCAACAGTGAGTCACATGTGTGCATACTCAAGAGAGCACTGTATGGGTTGAAGCAAGCACCTCGTGCTTGGTACACACAGATAGACAGTTATTTCACCGGACTTGGATTCTCCAAGAGTGAGGCGGATCCTAACCTGTACCAGATTGTGGTGGAGGGGAAGTTGCTAATCATTGTACTATATGTAGATGATCTGATTTTGACGGGTGATGAGCTGTTGATACTTTCATGCAAGGAGGATCTTGCTAGAGAGTTTGAGATGAAGGACTTGGGCCTCCTTCATTATTTCCTGGGATTGGAAATTTGGCAGCGTAGTGGTGGACTGTTTGTTTCTCAGGGTAAGTATGCCCGGGAGATACTGGAGAAGTTCAACATGCATGGCTGCAAGCCTGTTGATACTCCTCTTCCTGGAGGTTGGAGGAAGGAGGATGCTACTTCGGCGGAGGTAGTGGATGCCACTGTTTATCAACAGTTGGTGGGGTCGCTTATGTATCTGGTCAATACATGACCCGATATATGCTATGCTGTTAACCAGCTTTCACAAGCTATGGTTAAGCCTACCAAGCTCTTCTGGAAGGCAGGCAAGCATGTATTGTGTTATCTTAGAGGCACATCGGGATATGGCTTGTGGTACAGACAGGAGGATGAGGTGAAGTTGTGTGGCTTCACGGATGCAGATTGGGTAGGGAGCCCAACGGACAGAAAGAGCACATCTGGAGGGATCTTCAGTATCGGGTCGACAGCAGTTTCTTGGTACAGCAGGAAGCAGAGATTCGTGGCACTCAGTTCAGCAGAGGTTGAGTATATGGTAGCAAGCTTGGCTGCATGCGAGGCCATATGGATGAGGAAGATTCTGGTCGGGTTGTTTGGGTCACACTTGGAGCCTACTGTGATTTATTGTGATAACCAGAGTTGCATTAAACTCTCGGCTAATCCAGTATTTCATGATAGATCCAAACACATCGACATCAGGTACCATCATATCAGAGATTGTGTGCGGCGGAGAATCATGTTACTTTCATACATTCCCACGGAGGATCAGGATGCTGATATCTTGACGAAGGCGCTCACCAGGAGAAAATTTGAATACCACAGAGGCAAGATAGGGGTTGCAGATAATCCATATCTTGTTGAGAGGGAGTGTTGAAAATGCAACAAGATGATGGAGCTTAGTGAAAAGAAGTCGCCTTCACTAAGTAGGCCCGCAGGCTATTTTTGGCGCAAAGTCTATTTTTAGACTATGTCTATTTTTAGACATATGGATCATGGTCTATGAGTTGTAGGATGCTATTTATGGATGATTGGTCGAGTTGGTAAAAATAGATGGACCTCTATTTTTAGACATTGGGCAATGTCTATTTTTAGACTGTCGAGCTAAAAATAGAACAGTCAAATATTATTAGCTCTTAATAATATTTGGACTATAAACATTATCTTATCCTCTTGGCGCACTTCAGTTTGAGCTACGGATGTGGCCCATGCAGCTGAAAAAGGAATTACGCTATTCCTAGGGGTTTGGTTGAGCTATTGCATGGTTGACTTCAGTTAGACTCATGTGGCAGATTTTTGGTGGAGTTGATTGAGGAGTTGATGGAGTTGCGTTCGGTTTAACTTAGTTGAACTAGTTGTATTTAGTTTAACTGGCTAATACACTAGAGATGAGTTGTGTGAATTAATTATTAATTAATTCACTAATTATTAACTCATTATTCAACTAAAGAACACATCAGTTAACACCAGTGCATGGACAGTTCAGTGGAGACCAGTGGAAGAGATAGGTGAAAGAGCCGGTTTGCTATTAGTTGTGACATTAGTTGTGCATGAGATTTGCACAAGAATTGTAGGAGATTTCCAATGAGAATTGCGCAGTTGGAGCTAGTGGGATTCAAACTTGGATCTCATCCATAATCCTTTTGGATTGCGCAGTAGAGGCAGGCAAACAGTGGAGGAGTTTTGAACCCATGACTTGTTCAAAACTGAGCTAGTTTGTGTGTAACTTTTGGAGATAGTACTGAGTACTTGTGAGGAGTATTGTGCTATGTATTGTTACATGTTCTCTTCCATTATAATATAAAAAATAGCTGGGGGTTTTCAGCTATAAGCTTTCCCCATTACATACTGTGTTGAGATGTGTGCTTGATTATGTTTTAATGAGTGCATGCGATTGCTTTCTATTTCCGCATATTGATGATCAATTGTAGAAGAGGTTATGTATTATGCATGAATTAAAATTAGTGTGTGACCAGGATAATCTCGGTGAATAAATATTCATTATTCAGAAAATTTCTACACAAAGTACCCTCTTCTTCATCAAGCCTCATTTCATATGCTATGAGAACTCCATGTAATTCATCTTTGCTGAGTTTGTCCAGATTTGCACTGTATTCTAAGACCGATACCTTTGGGTTGAATCTGTCTGGTAATGTTTTAAGAATCTTCCGTATAATAGTCTTCTCGTAAATTGGCTCTCACAATCCTTGCAGAGTATAGGTTATTTCATCAACGTATTGAAAGTATGCAACAATGTTGCAATATTCTTTCATTCTGAGTTGCTCAAATTTTTCTCTATAGATTTGAAGCTTTGCTTCTTTGAAATTTGAGTCACTAGCATATATATTCTCAAGCTTGTCCCATACATTTTTGGCGGTTTTACAACCCAACACTTTATGATAAGCAGATTCAATAAGTCCACTGATAATAATATTCTTTGCTTTTGCATCATTTACCAAATTCTTCTTACCTTGTTCATCCGTGGTTGATGTAAATCCATTTTGAGCAGTGTCCCATACTTCATAACCTTGCGCCAAGAGATAGACCTCCATTCTTCCTTTCCAGAGTGCATAATTATTTTAATTGAATAGAGGTACACCATTCTTGGTATGCTCCATGACCTCCTTCCAGCTGTTAAACTGCTATTGAAGGAACCAAGCTCTGATACCAATTGTTGGAAATACTGAGAGGGGGGGTGAATCAGTATTTATTTCAATTAGAGCATTAGTTAATCTTCAATTATTATCAGTGTTTGTACAATGATAGCAGAAAACAAGAGGAACACAAATGCACACAATTTTTTAAGGTGGAAACCCACTCCGGGACAAAAACCACCTAATGCTTTTCTAATAATTCTTTTCAACTCCAATTGAAAATAAAGCTCCAACTTCCTAGAATCTAGAAAAGCATTCTTCTCCAACTCCCACTGGATGGACGCTCCAACGCCCGAGATTCTTCAGTAGTCAACTGAATGGATGCCCCAACACCCAATGAGCTACAACTCACCCTAGCACCACCCTACCACCCTATAGAAGAATAAAAGAATAATGGACTCCCGTACCAGGGAAAATGGTCCACTTTACAATGATATAGAATGATTTAGAAGAAGAATATATACTAGACCATAACCCCAAATTTGACACAACCACCTAATGAGATCCTAGACCTCCCAACACTACCTCTTCAACCCTTGGTAGATAGACACTAGTACAATTTTTACAATAATGTATTTACAATGACTTAGTACAATGATACCTTTACAATGATTGTATGCAGTGCTGCCCACTTGAAGACTTCATATGATGAACTTCTTGTTGTTGTTATGCACCTTGGTTGCTGCTCTTGTCATGCTACCCTCTACTGCACCTTGCTTTGCTTTGTTGTCGTAGAAAGTCTGGTCCTTTGCAACCCTTGACAACACATGATCTATCTTTTTCGTGCCTTCTAGGAGTTCGATATTGAATCTGGTGTATCTCTGTTATTTTAGATCCTCAATATCTAATTTTTGGTCTTGTAGTATTCCTCTGATTCTTCTTTCCAATGCCACAGGTCTGACCCAATTTGGATTCTTCAAGAGAGATTTATACCCAATCTCTCACAATGCCCTAATTAAGGATTGCTTCAGTAGAGCGCACTTGTAAGGCATGCCACGTGTCATTGTTTCTTCATTTTTCTCTGAAATTGATAGATAAAAAATTACATACTATTCAATATCCACCACTTTTTATGGAATTCCAATCCGATGCTCAGAGAGAGATTTATGACGAAATTACCAAGGTCACTTCTTTGAGATGAATTTCAGGAGCCTACAAAAACCCTGACTTCCACAGATCATATCTCCAAAAATGTTGTGCACCTTAATCTAAAATTTCTACTACAGCTTCCTCAGGATTTCAGCTTCGCCTCATAAAAATTTCAGTTTCTGAACCTTCGTAGAAAAAAATTTAGAGCGAAAATTCCACGATGACCTGTTTCAGATGGCCGAATCCTTTGCATAAGGAGGAAATGAAGATTACAATTTATATGCATGCTTAAGTTGAGAGGGGCTTCAACAAGTGAACGTGGAAGGGATTTTAGGAGCTTAAAAAATATTAATTATGACTTTTCAATGACCCATGCCCCAACCCCATGGGGTTTTAGCCCACTAACTGGGGGTACAAACTTCAAACATGAATATCTCTCAAACCAAGAAGAATTACATGGCGTGCCATATATCAACAGAAAAATCTCGACAAGTAGAAACCATCAAAAGAATTATTGACCACAGTCAGATTTTTCAAAACCCACCTCATCCAGGTAACTAATTTAGTAGGTCAAAATTCCAATGCAATATTGGGTTAGCCCCTGGTGCTTCTTGGGTTGACATCAATGACAACCGCTGATCAACATACCTATTTCTTCATCGCTGGAAATAGGAAGGAGTCTGTTAGGTCAGTATCAATCAACGACATGCTATCATATTTTCCCACCAGTGACTCCATCTTCTAGACCCTTTCATCGAGCTCCTTCTCAACGACTGTTGGTGCTACTCTGGTCATTTTAGCTCTCCTCTGGTACACTTGCAGAGCTACTCCTTTCCTTTCTTTATAAATTTCTACCTCCAGATGCTTTCCCTGAACTTCTTCTGCTGATGTTTCTCTTGCTACCTCTAATGTTTCTGGTTCTAACTCGGATTTCCTTAGCATTCTCGTGCTATCTGTCATGCAGGTTATGTAAGTAATCGGCACGCATGAGGTTGATAAGACCCCATAACTCATTAATTTTCACTGCCTTCCCCCGCGGCTATAATCATGAGATTAGTTACCTGGATGAGGTGGGTTTTGAAAAATCTGACTGTGGTTTCGAGAGTTGGGCAGACGCAGCGGGTAATGATTATGGCCTATTATGGAAAATTAATTACGGTATGGACGATCCTAATTATGGCAGTTACTTTCCAAATCTCGGCAATCCTACGGACTGACATGGGTACAATGATTCATGATGATGGAAGGATGTTCGACACACTTTTTCTCTAACGTGGATGCCACGCTGGACACTACCCTGCCCCCGACCATAATTGGTTGCGTTGTAGTATCCGCATCAAAACTTTGATCTGTCCTATTCTTTAAGATTATTTTATTGGGAGTTCTATCTAAAATCTTCTCGGGTGTGAGAGAGTTATTGACTCTATCTAATCTAACCTAATCTACCCTACTGACTCCTCTCGGTTGCGAGAGTTATTGAAAATGAAATGCAGAACTTACTCGTGGTAGGGTTTTAGGCGTGCATCATTCACCGATCCTGGCAGTATTTGGTCGTCCAGTTGTGCTAACCGAACTGCTCCTGAATCTTTGATTTCGATTACATGGTACGGTCCTAGCCAATGCATTTGTAGTTTCCCTGGGAACTTCTGGTACTTTTTGTCATAGAGTAAAACTTTTCCACCGACCCTGAAAGTCTTACGCTTGATATGGCGGTTGTGCCAAGCTTTTTGTCTCTCTTTCTGGACAGTTTGGTGGAATTCTGCTAAAAACCTATCTTCTTCCAGCGCCTATAGTTCCTGTAACTGTTACTTTAACGATTTTTCCTCTGATAGCTGGAGTGAGGTTGCGATTAGAAGGCTTGGTATTACAAAATCTGCCGGTACTATGGCTTCTCTCCCGTACACCAGCTGGAATGGCATCTGGTTATTGAGCCTCTAGATAGTTGTTATGTATGCCCACAAGGTTGCTAGTATACGTTCATCTTAGTCATCTCGTTGAGCGTTGCAGATCTTTGTTAAGCGCTTCTCTAGGATCTTATTGAATGCTTCTACCGTACCATTGGCTTGTGGATGGTAAGGGATGCTTTTGTGATGTTGTACCATGAAGTTTTCGAGCAGGGATTTAATTGTAGCATTGATGAAATGCGTACCTTGATCACTAGTCAAACTTTTCAGGCAACCAAACCTGCTGACTATATTTTCAAATATGAAACAAGTCGTTGTTTTGGCTATGCAATCCTTCACTAGCATAGCATTTTCCCACCTTGTCAAATATTCTGTTTCCGTGATGATATACTGCGCATGTGAGTGTCTTGCAGCAGGTGCAATCGGGCCTATAAAATAAACTGCACATTTCTTGAATGGTTGCAGTGCTTTTACTGGGTGCAGTGGGAGCTCATCTCTGTGAGATGGACGTCTCGTCCTCTGGCAAACATCGCATTTCTTTACAAACGCCTTACTGTCCATGTGTACCGTGGGCCACCATAAACCCGCCTGCAGTACCTTCCTCGCCATCAGTTTTGCTCCTACGTGCCCTCCTGCAACTCCACAGTGGCACTCCCATAGTACGGCTTTCCTCTCGTGGTCCAGGACACATCGTTGTAAGATTTGGTACAACCCCATATTGTACAAGTGTCCCGCTATCAGCTGATACTCTATCGCTCGAACTACTAAGTGTCTTTTTTGGACTGTTGTATATTCTTTTAGGCACTGCCTTGTTGTCAGGTAGGTTGCTATCTGATCTAGGTACTCTTGGATGGCTTCGACTCTAAAAAGATCATCGTCTAGCAACTGATCGTCCAGGGACCCTCCATTTTCCCCATTTTCCAACCTTGACAGGTGGTCTGGCCCCACGTTCAGTCACCCAAGTTTGACTATCACCTCAAAGGTGAACTCCTGAAAGAGTAGGAGCCATCTACATATTCTTCCCTCTAAGACTGGTTTGTTTACTGGGTACTTAAAAGTTGAATGGTCTGTGAAAAACTTGAACATACCTCCTAGCAGGTAATGGCAGAACTTTTGAAGGGAATACACCATTGCTAATGATTCCCGCTCTGTTGTGGTGTAGTTCTGTTCCGTTATTGATAAATTTCGATTTGCAAAATACACTGGGTGATCAACTGTAGTGTCCCCATGTTGAGCTAGAACCGCTTCGAGTGCGATGCTCGAAGCATCGATGTGGATGTGAAATTTCTTGTCCCAATCCAGATGAACCAATATTGGCTCACTTGCCAACTTTTCCTTCAAATTATTTAGGGCTATCGTGCAATTCTCTGTCCAATTGAACTATTCCGACTTCCACAGCAACTTCTCTAATGGGGTTGTTATCTTCGCGTAGTTGCGAATGAATCGCCTATAGTAGCCTATGTGGCCCAGCAGTGACCTCAGTTGCTTCACAGTTTCTGGTGCCTCCATGTTAACTATAACCGCTACCTTGGCTGGATCCACGCAAACTCCTTGATTGCATACCACGTGTCCCAGCAGTGTTCCAAAAGGTACTACAAAGATGCACTTCTTGAGGTTCAGAGAAATCTGTAGTTGCCTACACCAGTCAAACATTATCCTTAATAGCGTGGCATGGTCTTTTAACAGGCTGTAGACGGTCCAGTCATCCATATAAACCTCCAGGAATTTGTGGATGTAGTCGCGGAATGTTGCTATCACTATGCATGAAAATACTGTTGGCGCATTTTTCAAACTGTTAATATGAATCTTTTGTCAGAAAAATACCACTTTAGCTATGCATAAAACATAACCCTAACATCAATTATGGCTGCCAATATCTTTGAATTTGCAGTTAGTTGATCAAGACAAAGCTGCACAAATCCAGATCTATGCATAAAAAGACATTAAGTAGTAAAAATGAAGTTTTGCTCCATGCATCCAATAGACAAGACAATAACAATATTTTTGAAAGAATTTTTATATTAAAGGGCACCTGAGAGGAAAACAAGAAAGGTGTTTCCAATTCTCCTTAATGGGATGGGTTCTTGAAAGTCCTCAGCACTTCAGATCTAAAATTTCTCTCTCTTGTTGGTGTAGAAAACCCAGACAAACATAGAACTCAAAGGGAGTTCACAAAGCAAATAATGGAGAATGTGACAATGATAATGGCTCAATGCATCCAATAGGCAGAGACAAGAACAATATTTTTGAAAGAATTTTTATATTAAAGGAGCTTTGAGAGGAAAACAAGAAAGGTGGTTCCAATTCTCCTTAATGGGATGGGTTCTTGAAAGTCCTCAGCACTTCAGATCTAAAATTTCTCTCTCTTGTTGGTGTAGAAAACCCAGACAAACATAGAACTCAAAGGGAGTTCACAAAGCAAATAATGGAGAATGTGACAATGATAATGGCTGAAAGTCAGACCAAGAGTATAGATCTAGAGTGATCTAATATGCAACAAAAGGTGACAAATGAATGGGAAAACCCTTCTATTTATAACAAAATATTAGGGTAGTCTAGAACTTGGTGCATGAATAAAATATTATTAACCAACTTCTAGAACCACCTTTTAGGAATATTTTATTATATTTGTTGGAGGGAAAAGGATTTTGACTTGGGTCAAATCCTTTATTTATAAATAATAAATAAATAAATGATTTATTTATTATTTTAAGAAAATGGTGGAAATATAATTAAATAAATAATGATTTATTTAATTATTTATAAATGATTTCGTCAAATTTAACTAGGAATATTATTTAAATAAGGATTAAATAACTTATTCCTAGGAAATAATCAAATAAATAAGGATTTATTTAATTGATTTCCTTGTTTTGGGTTAAATATGACTAGGAATAATAATTAAATTGATATTTAACTAATTGTTCCTTGAGGAAATATAAACAAATATAGATTTGTTTATTATTTCCTTTTGGGGTTTCCTGTTTAGACCATAAACAACTTAATAAAGGTGTTTTACTAAGTTATTTTACATAGTGAAAGCAATTTTACTTAGGGTAAAATTGGTCTTACATGGTGTACTTGGGTCCATCTAATGATAATAGGTTAGATGACCAAAAAATGGTGTAACACAAACCGAATGGTGTTACATGATATGCGAAGGAGCCCCATTCGGTGGTGAAGGTTGTCTTTTTCTTACCTTCTTCCACTATCCGTACCTGATGGTATCCTGAAAACCCATCCATAAAGGAATATGCCTCATTCCCCGCAACGTTGTCGAGGACCTCCTCGTTGAACGGAGTAGGAATTGGATCATGTATGCAGGCATTATTCAAGCTCATGTAGTCCACATAGACTCAGATTTCAGACTTATCCTTTTTTCTTTGTATGACTATTGGACTTACCCATTCTGCTTCCTCCACCGGGAATATCAACCCTGCCTTTAGCATTTTGTCGATTTTTGCTTTAACTTTTTCCTTCACCCTTGTATTCAACCGATAGGGTCTATGCTTGATTGGTCTTGCATCAGGCTTCAGGATTATACGCATTTCTCCCATGTCCCCTTTGATTCCTTTCAATTCCGCTACGGACGACGGGAACAAGTCCTCATATTCCTGTAGTAGACTGAATATTTCCATGGTTGTCTCAGCATCCCAATAATCACCAATTGATGCCAGTTTGGGCTTTTCTTCGGTCCCAATGTTAATTTTCCTGGTTCTTAGTGGTAGTAGATGAATTCCTTCGATTGTCGGGTCTTCCTGAATATCTCGCTCCCCCTCCGTCTCTTCAAAATACAGATGTCTAAGTCCCTCTAGATCATCATCGTCCATTTCATTGTTTATCTTTTTACATGCTACCGACTGTCTAATGCTTTGGTTCAGGAGTGGTTTCTCATCCTCCTCCTGATTCTCCAGGAAGAACAGTACCTTTTTAATAGCCTATAACGCTTGGGTGACCGGTTCTGTTTTTCCTTCAAATAATAAGCACTATGTAAATTTCCTCGTAACTTCTTGCCAAGTGCTAGTTCCTCTTTTCCTCTCCTCCGTTAGGTACTAAGCTTGTGGAATCACATCCAGTGAATGTATAAACTTGTGGACCGACAGATCCTCTGGGTATCCTACAATTTTCCATTGATCTTCACATTCTTTAAAATGATTTCTGGGGTCTGAGTCCCCTTGGAATATCTGAGTGAAATGTGGTTCTTCTTCTCCCTTGAAACTGGCTTTCAATGCTATCGCCACTTCGTCACATCGCACCAGTGAGTTACGATGGTTACTCCACCATCTCGCTGATGTGGACTATAAGGCCACATCCATGAGTGGGACCATATGGTCTGCTAGCATCTTATCTTCTATTTTTGCAATAAAAGTATTCACAGCATTCATATTTGATAACATTTGGTAATCTCTTACCTCAGTCCCGATCCAATTGATTCTTCTGATGGTGGCGCACCTTCTAGTATTGGTCTCATATCCCCCTTGTTGCCAATCATCCCAGGATATCTCCAGGCATAAGTCAGAGCTTTTAATACTTCTCCAACTCACTGATTCCCCCAATGTTGGGTTGATATAATCTTCCCTTTTTCCTGCAGTCATCTGATACAAATGATCGAGAAGCTGAGCATCTTCTCTGTTGTCAATGGACTTTGTGTATCGAGGACCTTGATATGGGTCGAGTGGCTAGGTGACCCTGACCTCCCCGTCCTCGAAGATCACCAGTTCCTTCTTTAAATCTATCACTGCATAATTTTCAAAAGCCCAGTCGATCCCCAGTAATGCCGGATAGGGATCTTTATCCCCCATAATGTCTATTACCTTGAAATCCGCAAATGTCTTTACTCCCACAACATCGACTTCAACCTCCTCCAGTTTTCCAATGAGCATAATGCATTATTGTTTTTCCATTCAGAGTTTAATTGGTGAATATTTCAGCCTTGGTCTTCCCAATGCTTCCCATGTCTTCCTTGGAAATATATTCACATCTGACCCTAGGTCAAGCATGGTGTCTTTAATTTGGAATCTCGCGACTGAGTATTCACCCGGAACTCTTTTCCTATCGTTATCTTATTTCTCTTTACTCTTCGTATGTATTTCTGACTGGTACTGCTTGACTCCCCTGGTCCAGTGGCCTCCTGCACCACCCTTTCCGGGTTCTGCTTTAATTGTTCCAACATTGGCGCGTTGTTAAAAATTTTTAAGAATAGACAGAACCATTCTTCAATCATAGTACTTGTACTAACTTGGTTCTCGTTATCTTCCTTGGCCTAGGGTAACTCAATGCCCTGGCTTCCCCCGAGCTGGGCGAAGGTTTCCACTGCTTCTTTGAAGTATTGCTTTTGTCTTTCTGGCCTGAACAATGGCTTTAGCGATGCTGGCTTTATCAATTTTATCGGTTTCGTGGTCTGTGCATCTTCTCCGGCTCTTTTCCCTCCTCGTGTCACTATGGATACATTTGGCATAGCCTGAGCCTCTATTATTATTGGCTCTGCATTTACCAAATTTGTTCCTCTTTGTCTGGTTCTTTCCTCCCATCTTTTTATGAGCTTTGGACAGTCTTCTGTTGCGTGCATGTTAACTCTGCACTGAGAGCACCAGGGTCTTCTAGGAAGTGGAAACTCCCTAGCTATGTGGCCTTCTTGGTCATAGTTTTATCATCGTATTGGCCCTCTTCCTCCCGCTTGGCCTCCTCTCATGCCTCCTCCTCGTCCTCTGGGAGCCTTGTTCACTCTATATGAAGGCTTGTCCAATCGTTCTGCCTAGGCATCCAAAGCCCTACACTGCTCTGTGTTGTGTATGGTAGACACACAAAACTCACAATATATGTTGTTCTTAAAGTTGGAGTATTTTTTCAATATGGGGCATAAACGGGGTGAATGACCCATGATTTTACATATTTCGCAATATTCAGTCGCTGTTGAATTTTGTTGCACGGGGAACCCCATGTATGGGTGTTGTGGCGGATATAATCCCTGGGTGTTTATATGCACAACCCCTCATACTAGAGAAGCTCCCAGTGCCCCTATTGCTGATGTCCCCACATTTTAGCCCCGCATCCGAGGAAATTCAGTTACCACGTGTCCTTCCATTAGACAGTGCGTACAACATATGTTTGGCCTCGCTGGACACATTTGTTGAATTTCTTTCAATTTCTTTGTCAAGCTATCTATTTTATGTTGTAGTCCCAGTATGGAAGGGTCCTGAGTTGATGCTCCTCCTTTAAATTATTGCAGATATCCCGCCATGGCCTCTATCTTCATAGTCTTCTCCAATGCGTCTTGCAACGTCACGATCTTCTGTTGTGTCAGCGGGGTTCTTGTTAGTGGGAGAAGGGCCTTGATAAACCAATCCCTCTGACGGTTTGGATCGATCGGATAGCTAAGTTTTCCAATCGCATACTTGAATATCCTCATTAGATCCCATGCAATTTCCCCTTCTCTCTACTTGATCTCCCATATTTCTGACAAACCCTACTGATCTGTTTGGGGTAGTTTGAATTCCTTAAAAAAATCCCTCTTTACATCTTCTATCGCTGGGTTCTGATGAGCCTCAAACCACTTTCTAAACCAGCGCAAAGCCCTTTCCCTTAGAGTAGCTTGAAATTCTATCAATTTACCTGCCTATGGTGTCTGTCGAGCCATCCATATGGCCTCACAGAGCTACCAGTGTTGTTCCACATCATCGTTACCCCTCCCAAAGAACTCTGGGTACCAAGTAAATGATCACGCCATGCTTCCTTGTGTGGGGGTTACTAGGACAAAACCCCTGACCCTCGGTTGTGAGATGATATTACTAGCACTGCTACTAGTGTTTATTACTATTGTAGACTAAACACTATTCAACCTACTCAATTCCTATAACTTAACAAAAATTTCACCTAGTGGTTGATAGAGTACTAGGGGAAGGTCAATACCAAAGCTACTTAAACTTTGGGCAATACAGTTACCTGGGGTTATGGGTGTCGGCCCCTCTCGAAATAGTTTCTCCATCGCAACATGCAACTCCACATCGGACATCTCCTCGAGGCGTGTGTCATCTCCGTCGTACTCCTTTCCCTTCTCTGCTTGGGCTGGGCTCCTATACACCTGTCGCACTTCCTTGATGGTCCCCCCCATATCTTGGGAACACATTTGACCTTCCATCTCCTTTGTCATCTGAGGCGCCTTTTCCTTGTCTCTTCTGTTCCTTTCCTGGTTTCCAACTCCTTCATCACTCTTTCTCGCCACTTCTCAATGATTTGCGCCCTCTGATGTGCTCGTCGTTCCCTCAACCTCTTGGAGGTCTCAGCATCCATATCCCTATTCCCATTTTCAACGTAGTTGTAGCATATTTCCCAGCTCCTTCCCCTAGTACTGGAGGTATAAGTCTCCATCTCAGATTTTTGGAACTCCATTAATTCTTCGTCCACCATCAAAGCTTTGATCCGCAAGGGGATCTCCTTCAACAACTCTCTGCGTAGCCTTGATCTAAATATTTCCTCCACTTTCGATAAAGACTGGTAGCATTCAACTGCAAACTCCACTATGTATCCCTCCAAGGTAGATTTCACCCAAAAATCTATAGCTCAGGTCAAATCGGTATCTAACTGATGGAGTGCTACCATATCTATGTGCACCCACTTGCGACAAACCTTCCGCGAGCCTCTCTGGACTGTCTTGGTCTGTAGTCTCCGCAACCAGTTATAGATCTCCTCTGGAAAATTTCCCCAGAATAGCTCGTAGGTATCACTGGCAGATTCAGAGAATAGAACTCAGTTCTTAACAGTTTTCTCCTTTTGTTGTCTCACCTCTGCTTGCTGAGCTATGAACTGATCTAGCTGGTTAACCCACCAATTTCGTATTTCTTTCTCGAAGATCCTTGATACCATGATCTAATCCCAGAATCAAATTTCATGTCCCGGCAACAGAACATTTTGTTGACAAGAAAAGAGGTCTTTAGGGCGAGACCCAGGTTCAGGATGGAGGCCAACAAGGTTTTCCACAGTAGTCTAGCACAATGCCAGCATTTTCACCCTACTTTAAAGAGCAAAGCGTCTCACCCGAGTTGTGTCACGACCTTACTGAGGTTAGGATCAAATCAGGTATCGATCAAACACCACAAATCTTAAAACCCACAAGACTACGTGCTACCAATGAGTGCAACTACTCTGTAAATGACAATACTCAGCAACGCATTTAGGATGAAAAACCAAAATTTAAAGTGACCCGCACATTCAACTAAATCAAAGACACAATATTGAACTCAGAACATCAAACTCGGATCATAAGCTTTGCATTAACAACAAGAAATAGTTACAGAGCTCCTCGGAGCATTCCTGACAGAACTGATTACAATGGCGTCACACATGAGAGAACAGCATGAACACACACACACACACACACACAGAGAGTAGAACAAAACAAAACAAAAATAGCTCTCCTACGGCTCCTGTTCCCTAATCCCTATTGCGCCAACCTCCATCTTCCGCTAGCTGGATGCCTATTTGTTCCGTTGCCAACACAACTAAAAGTTATCCCATCCTTTCTGTTATGGTGTTTTCTGTATTTCCCTGATCACTGGTGTTTCATTGCTTGTTCTCTGTCGATTCCTTCTGCCATCTGTGCTCGTCCCCACAACAGCTGTGCCACCTGCTCTTTGATTCTTTGCAACTGTGACAGCTCTCTGTCTACAGGGGTTGCGTTCTGCCACCTATTATCTGCAACTCAAAAACTATTTTATTTCAAAACAAGGGCCCCAACATCCCCAAAGGGCCATTACGCTGAAATGATTCTTATGACAAAGCCACCCACACTTATAGCATAGTAGATGAATTGGCACCATATCCTACTTCCATGTCAACGATGGAAGTCCTCCAGTCGTTCCCTTCACAACGAAAAAATCCGCTATCTACTTTGGGCAATGTCGATCCTTCAGTTGATCGTTTGATCATCTTCGATGTTGAAAAGTCAGAACATCCCCCCTTACCTTCATCTGTCGCCTTCCAAATACCAGTCAAAATTCGTAATGCCAATGTCTCGTGATGCATCATTGACGAGGGCGCATCCACCTGCATGATGTCTACCTCTGTTTGGAATAAACTCCGATCCCCTGACTTAGCCCATCCACCATCACTTTGCACGCTTGGGACGGTCACCCTTATCAGCCCCTTGGCGTGTACCGCAATTGTCATGCCACTCTTGCGGGCAATACTATTTATGTTGACATTGAAGTCATTGATGTCCCCTTGGATTACAACATCCTCTTAGGTCGCATCTATACCTATCTGATGTATGTTTTTGTATCTGTGGTTCACCGTAAGATGTGTTTTCCTCACAATGGAAAGATTGTCACCATCATATCTTTGGTGGTCAATAAGCAATCAGTCACACCTCTCACCAGTGTTTCACCAAGATTCTATAAATATTCCACCTTACTTGGTGCATTCCTTGGTTCCCCCCCCCCCGTATCACTGACCCCATATCGTTGAATGTTTGCATGATGCAATCCTCTAGTGCTAGCCACAAGCAGTCTGATTCGACCAGCCGGAAGCCTACGCCTCTGCAACCTACTAGTGGTCACTCAACGAAGCCTTCGAAATCTTATTTTCAAGGACCTTCTCCCTCTGTTGGTGTCTCTTCCAACATTTTTCAACCAGGAATGGTTCCCCCTAGCCTTAACCATTTGGGAGCCATTCCGTTAGGCCATTACCCTTCTAGTAAGATATTGTTTCTAGCTCCCCCCTTTGGATTCTTTTCAGTACCTGATATGGCCACGTTGAGCCTTCCCAATTTGACCCTGGGGATCCCAGTCTGGTACATTGACCCCCCAGCCAACACTCTGCCTGGTCAGCTCAAACCTTATACCGCTTTGACCCCGATCCAACTGGTCGCTATGACCCCTCCCTTTGCTTTTGTGCATCAGCCACCTTAGCAGGAATCTACTCCTATTGCGAAAGCATCTAGTGAGGGGGGGAAGCCAAAATGAAGGAACCTAAGGACAAGGCCCCCTAAACAACTCCTTCTCCTCCTAAGCCTCCAAATCAGTCACCTCTGTGCTCTTTGTGTGATGTTGTTGGACATGCCACCCATAATTTTCCTTAGCTTCCTCATCTCAAACTTGTGTTCAATGAGAAATTTATTGAATCTGATATCCCGAAGGTCCATGTTACCTTACCCGATTCAGCTAAGAAACTCAAATTTTTGCGCATGAATCACCCTTGTGATTTGTGTGATATTTATGGCCACTATTTTCACCTTTTTCCTCATCTCAATGACTTTCGCAACACCCTTGAGGTTGTTCACCAAACAGAGGTTGCTCGTAGTGGATCTTGTACTCCTCTACTTGCGAATTTTGCTTCAGCAGAACTGGAGGACATTTCTGTACCAATTTTGATATGTGCCCCCGATGTCGAGATGACAGAACCTTTAGCCATTGTCCTATATCTATCCTCATCTATGAGATCCATGATGGAAGACCCCTCTGAGGCATCCCCTTATTTTTCCACTGAACCGCCTTTGGCAATCACCCTGGGCTCAACATCGATAGATGTTTCATGTACTAGCTCTTTGTCTACCCTTCGTAGCAATGTGTATGTGAACTATATCTCTCATGATGATGCGTTAGGTAGCCCCGTCACGTCATGTAGTCTTTCTTCTGCCAGTCCTCCCACCTTTCATTCTGATGAAGACATAATGGAAGCGATGACCACCCCTAACTTTCCCTGGGATGATATGCACCACCGTGTGTACTTCCTTCTGCAGCAATCCCATGACCAGTATGTTGTGGAGTCTAAAGACTTCATCCATAGTTAGTTCGATTGGCCATTTTTTCCCCCCTTACATCAAACCCATCAATTCTATCCACATACACCTTGTGGTCATTCCATTCACACCCAATTTTTGGGCAAGGGGGCACACCTTCTAGAGGATTTCAAAGGCCAACTCCTTCCTAACCCTCACAATGCACTCTACCTTAAGAGATTTTACCCATAGCATCTCCCATCGAGATGTGTGTTTTAATATTGTCATGCATTTAGGTATCTTGCATTGTTCATCATCTCAGTTATTGTCTTGTGGCACCTTTTATATGGATCCATCATCAACACCGGATATCGGCTATGCTGGTGGTGAAAGTCATTTCTCCCGGAAACCGAGGCCATTTTTACCCCCATGCATTCGTTAGTCCTCTCCAATAGTGTATGCATTGGATCTGCCATCAATAATCAGGCGGAATATGTAGCAGTGATAGTTTTGTTAGTCGATTCCCTTGATCATCGCATCCTTCATCTTCATGTTCGTTTATATTCCTCATTGCTTGTCAGGCAATTGAATGTCATAGATCATTTTCATAACCATGACCTTTTTAGAAGATATTTACAAGTGAAGTTCTCAGTGCCTAAATTTGAAACATTACATCCAATCATGTACCTAGAGCCCATAATCACTATGTAGATAGCATTGCAAACAATATTCTATATTGGCACTTATCACATGCATTTAACATAAGACAGTAATCATAAACAAATGGCAAACCATATACTCGTCATATATAAAAATATTCATATCCATAATATGTGTCCCCAAAATCATAAATGTTTTGGAGTCCTATACTCTAATACATATGACATGCCCATAGCATGTTACAAAAATCAAAACTGGGTGCATCACATGCCCCTACATCTAATCACTATCTCGAGGGTCTCAAGCTAATGGCTTGGCTCCTACAGCCCACAGATCCTGCACAGCCTATTTGGCCATCGCCATGCACCGCATGACCCCTCGCCACTCAGAGGGTAGCCCGGTACATCCCTCAATGTAACGATCCTCAAGATCGTGCCATCCGCGCTCAGATATGGCGGTCATTATCAGCTCGCACCTGCGGCGAGCATCCTCCAGCAGAGCCTCTAAGTCAAGTCTCTAATCTCCTCTCGATCCACTAGACTCTACAGCCCCTAGCGTTGCGGGTCATCCCATATACCTTTTCGGCTTCACCGGTGCTATATCTGCATACACAAAGTAATGAATCAGTACCACATACATATTCTAAAACCTTTAAAAAGCATCATAATATATAGCAACTTTCACTTACCATCTCGTCCCCATGCTCGACCTGGCGGAAGTGGCAAGTCAGGGTCCCCCTGAAAGTTCATACCACTGTATGGATATTCGTCTATATACAGTGGCATATGGTCCCAATGTGCAAAGAACTCAAGTCGGAACACTCATACAACTCCCCCGCCTCCTCCTCTCCATAGTAACTTCTCCTAGCTATGCATCATGGGCTCTCGTTGGCCGCCATCCTAGATCTGTACATGAGGTCGAAGTGTGGGGATCTTCTCAAAGAAGAATGAGCAAAACACTGTATCGAAATCACAATCATGGTTCACATGTTGCTTACATAGTGACAGTTTTCATTTCACCGACGACGACATCATCTAGGCCCATCCATAGTAGGTCCCACTCAGTACACTCTCAACTAACATCATCATCCCACCAGTGATGTGGTGGAATGCCTAGTTGTCCAGGATCCACAATCTTGTTGCGGAGACAGCCCATGTCTCTAGCCTCACTAGATCACCGATCGGTATGGTCGTGCCCTTAGCACTAGCATCTGGTCTATAGTGGTGTTCCATGAACTCGGATATGTTTCACCCTTGCGGTAACACCAGATGTATATCTCCCACCACCCCTAGTGGAGGAAGTCCATTCAAGAAATAGATGTCATGTATGGTCAAATATATCCAATGCCCCTGCACTACAAAGGCCTCTTGGTCTGGATCCCAGTATATGAATATCCTAGATAGCAAGGCTCCCCTGCCCTCATCATTCAGTTCTCAATCAGCTTGAGAATTGCATATGTCACAAGTGCGCCTCGGACCACCTGATCCCCCCGGATCTCAGAACGAAGTGCATCCAAATCCCTCTCTCTCTAGTTTATCTTTAGCTCTGCCATACCTGCATAAAACTAGCATGTTTGTTAGATAGGAGAAATAAAAACTGCATCAAAATCATCAAGCCCCAATTCCCAGCTAAAAAACAGGGCAAACCCACCTTTTATGCCAACTTGCACTTCTCTAGCCTTGTGCTTGCGAGCTCGTAGTTTTCCCCTCTGGAAACTGCGAGGAAACTCGCAGTACAATGCCCAGGAAGTTCGATTCGGCCGTGAGGATAGGCAGAATGTTGTTCCTGGGCTCTGGGCTAATCTGAAAAACTAATCCACTGAAAAAGTAAAGTAGGGTTAGGTCACCAACCTGTGACTGACGGATCTCGATTCCAACGGTCGGTTTTTCCACTACGATCGCTGCAATATTTAGGGCCTTCTCCTCCTCTCCAATTTCACCATAGCTCCACTAGAAAATGAATCAAATTGGAGGGAAATCTCCCTATTAAAAGAAAAACCCTAATTTTTCTTTTTCAAATTGCGACCAAACCATACCTCGGTTTGATGAACCATCAGCACCTTTAGAAATATATCACTAATCTCTAAAATGGGTATCCTTTTGTTTTTGGTGATTTAATGCTTCACCCAGAAGCCATTCTTCCAAGAAGGGTCACTTCGTCACCTCTCAAAATTGGATTTCTTCACTTGCGTTGCTTGTACTTGGGGCACCACTTTTCCTTCATACTTTTCAATGCGTGTGTTGATTTTCGTCATGAGTAACCATATTTTTATCATTCTTTTATGGTCCCCACCGAGCCTATTCTGTGTGGTAGCCTCATCAAGTCACCCTTATTCATAGCATCCGAGTTGATTCACCATCACATTCATGGATTCTGTCCTGAGTCCCTTTGCCTCCTGTTACAGTATTTCATCCATTTTTTCCTTGTACCTCTCTCATGTCACCCATTTTTGCCTCCAGTCATACCATCCTCCATCCCCTCTGAAGTAAATTTAGTCACTTCTAGGTCATCCATGCTTTTTATGCTCTGACAAGGGAAGTCATTCATCCACTACTCAATATCCCTTCTCCCACCATCACCCCTAGTGTCAGTCCATTAGTCACTTTACTATGATCCCTCGTGCCTTAGTTGATTATTCCTTATTGTGTCACCTATGGTGGACCTTCTTCTATCGACATCATCACATTCATTCCAGAAGACAGGTCTAGAGGGCAGTGTAACTTGGTCCCAGCTTCCATTCTTGTTCAGTGCCACAGATAAGGAAAAGGGACTCCCCATTGCCCTTTGACATGATTTTTTCTCATCCGCTCCACTTCAGCAAGATCGAGATTCATATACTTGATGGTTCGGTGATCCAATAGATTGTCCCAGTGATTCGCGGGTGTGTGTGAGATGTTTCAGACCTCATGAGTGGGTGGCCCTTCAGGTAGCCCCCCACATGCTTGGATGACCTCATATTATGATACAGCCTCAGATGCAGCTCCACATATTTGATGGGTTCGGTTCCAACTGCTTGTAGCGCCTATAGCATGCATGTATCACTCAAATGATCCATTCATATTTTGAGAGCCCTTTCCTATTTATCAGGGCTTCTTTGGTTGTTATTATGTCTAATGTACTCATATATTATTGTATTCAGTCTTGGATATTTTCCCAGGCGTAGTATGTATATTGGATCCATTATATTTTTATCTGGTCCATTTTCATGCCAGCATATCATGTACTTTATAGCTTCATTAAATACCATTGTATATGTTCAAAATCAAAACCCTCACAGATCACTAGACAACATGACTCCTAAGGAAGCATTCACTAAGAAGAAACCAAGTGTGTACCATCTCTAAATATTTGGTTGTCCTATCTATATTCACATTATGAATGATAAGAGAAAGAAGTTGGATCCTATAAGCATGAAGGGAATATTTTTTGGCTATAGTAATATTTTGGAAACTGGAGAGAAGTAAATAGATATGTGATATTTTATGAAAGAATTACATTCAAGAAATCAAAGGATCTCTTTATTGACTCTGATTATGAAGAATATCCAATAGTTGAAGAAGATTGCACAAGGGAGGAAGAGGATTTAAATCATGAAGAAATGGGTCCCAGTGAACCGGTACAAGAAGTCATCATCCCTGGAAGTAGAAAGAGACCTAATTGGTTAAAGTATGCTCTCCTATATGTATAAGGACATGGAGCTACCAAGGATACATTTAGAGAAAGTAAGAAGACTAAAATATATTTAGGATATGCAGATCATATGATGAAGTTAATAGAATAAGAACCATCCACCTCTGAAGAGGATTTCAAACATGAAAAATGGAAAGATGCTATGAATGAAGAATATAAATCAATAATAAAGAATGGAGTTTTGGAGATTGTACCTAGGCATGAATACAAATCTGTGGTAACTTCCAAGTGGATCTACAATATTAAACATGCAGCAGATGGAATTATTGATAAATATAAGGAAATATTTGTGGCCATGAGCTTCTCTTAACAAGAAGGAATCTATTACGAAGAGACATTTTCACTTACAACAAGGTATACAACTATACATTCGTTGGTCTCTTTGGAAACATTGATTCGATGGAACATCCATCAAATGGATGTAAAGACAACATTATTGGATGGTACTATCGATGAAGAAGTATATATAGAACAAACCTTGGGATTAGAAGTAAACAATAGAGAAACTCATGTCTATAGGTTGAAGAAGGCATTGTATGGCCTTAAGCAAGCACCAAGGTCATGGTATGCAAGGATGAATGCATACCTACAAATATTGGGATTCTCAAAGATTTATTCTAATCTGAATCTCTATATCAAGGTTGTCAAGGATGAAACTATAATCATTCTTCTATATGTGGATGATCTTCTCATGACCGGTATAGAAGGTCGTATTCAAGAGTGCAAGAAGCAACTAGCTGTAGAATTTGATATGAAGATATAGTTTTGATGCACTATTATTTGGGGTTAGAAGTTTGGAAAGGACTTGATGATATTTATCTAGGTCAAAGAAAGTATGTGATCAAGATGTTGAAAATTTTTGACGTGATGGATTTCAAACCTATGACAACCCTATGATCACAAACTTGAAGAGGCTAAGAAGTTTTAAATCAAGCCACGTGGATCAGACAAGCTATAGAAAATTGATTCGCTCACTGATGTATTTGGTAAATAATCGACCAAACATTTGTTTTGTAGTGAATATTCTTAGTCAGTTCCAGGTTGATCCCAAGAATAATCATTGGATGGCAGCCAATCATATAGTGAGATATTTGCAAGGAATAATCCATTATTTCTTGAAGTATGATAAAAGGAATGATGCCCACTTGATTGGATATACATATTCTGACTGGGGAGGAAGTGAGATGGATGGGAGAAGCACTACTAGAGGATGTTTTAGTTTTGGATCCTCCATGATATCCTGGATGAGCATAAAATAAGGATTGGCCTATTTGAGTAGTGTTGAGGCTGAATACATTGCAATCTGCGAAGTAAGCAGAGAAATTTTCTAGTTGATAAAGTTGTTATCCAACCTATTTTAAGGATTGATGGACCCTAATATGATACATTGTGACAACACCATTTGTATAAGGTTGTTTGAAGACCCAGAGTTCCATGGAAAAACAAAACATATAAATAAAAGGTATCACTACATAAGAAATCTGGTGCACGATGAAATGTTGCAGCTACGGTATATCTTCACTAATGAATAGGTAGCTGACATCTTGAAAAAATATATTCCTAATAAGAAGCTTGTGTATTTGAGAGACAAGCTTGGACTGGTTGATACATCCTCCCTAGTTGAGAGGGAGAGGTAGACACATCATTATTGGCTTCACTTCGTGAAGAAAGAATGGAGGATTGGGTAAGCATCTGGCTTTTGATACTATTTTAGGATGAGGTAAGGCATCCAAGATAAGAGTAGTCAAAGAGGAAATTCCTTGAGGATATGCCATTCCAAGATAGGAATTTTCCTAAAAGTACATACCCTGTGAACACCTGGGTGGGGTATATGCCTTGAAGAGAAAATGATGATAGTGTATATCAGTCATTGGTCTCACCAGCATTGTAATTTGATCATGTGGAGAGATAGAGTAGTTAGTCAAGGCATTTCTATGTGACAATGTTAGTTGGTATGGTGCAAAGATATGGCTTACCAATCTAACTCTTCTTATGAGATATCTTCATTTTGAGAATGTCCATGTACCATTATGAATACCTCCCTAGTTAAGAGGGAGTGTTGAATGTGTAACTAGGTTTGGTCTTCATAAATATGAAATGTAATTTGGATTCTTGTATACTATTGGGTCTCCAAAATGTCTTTAAAATGACATATTTTTTCACTTAATTCACACCTCATTTCACCTTTATCACCTTCATTCCATCACTTTTTCACTATATAACCCTACATCTCTATCATCATATGGGTTCATAATTGTATTTTCCTAAAGTTGTAGTTTTCAAGTGTTTATAGTGAATTAATGGTTAAAAATTAGAAAAAGTAAATATACTTGCTAATATCTAAAAGTGTCTTGAGTTTCATGACAAGTGTAGGTCATTTGGAACCTTCCAAGACACTCTTATGTGGCCTCCAAGGATCAATTTCGAATTCTCTTCAAGATTGGAAGAAGATTTGAGATAGGAATCAACCATATCTCATGGAGAAAAATCATGGATAAAGGGATATGTGTCTAATTGGTTGAGATTTTTAGGGATCTAGGGAGAGAATATTGGATCCTAGTTAATGAGGTAGCTTCTTATGTTTTTGTATAAATAGGAGAGCCTTCTCCTCTCAAACGCATGTGTAAAGTTTGGAGTTATGCTCATGATTTGAATAAATAATTGGATATGGCACCATACTCATGAGTGTTCTTTCACTTTGATTTAGTTTTTCTTGCATATGGAGCTTCTTCACTTGCCATCCTCATTCATCATTGGATTGGACACCTAAATGAGTGTGAGATTGTATCATAATTTCATTAATTTCCTTATGTTTAGTTTAGTTTTCATTTCATGCTTTTTTATTATTTCATTTATGTTCATTTGCATGCTTTCATAAGTTAAGTTTTCATATGCTCATTTAGTTTGTGTGCTCTTGCAGGTTTAGATAGATTGGTCACTTTGCTTTCATTGTAGTTAGTATTGTTTAGATTTCAATTCATGCTTTTCAATTCTTACAAGAAGTTTAGATTTTGAATTCATTAAGTGTGCCTAGATTAGATTTCCAATTCTATGCAAGTGTGTCATATTTTAGGTTTCTATTTATGCATGTGTGATATTTTAGATTTCCACTTATATATATGTGGTAGATTAGATTTCAATGTTTTCCTACATTAAAGTTTCCTGCTTTCCTAGATTAGATTTCCTATTTTTCATAGATTAAAGATTTATTTCTTTCATAGACTAGATTTTCTTTCATTAGCATAAATTTACTTTCATGTCATTAGATTAAGTTTTATTTTCAATCATGCAAGTAGATTAGTTTTCCCATTCATGCAAGTGTGTGTATATATCAGGTTTTCATTTCATGCAAGTAGATTAGATTTATTTTCATTCCTAGATTAAAAGATTCATTTTCAAGGTATTATGTGCACATTCATATTAGACAACTTTTGTGAATAGGATTTGAATTTTCCTTCATAGATTAAGTTTTTCATTTACGTGGATTGATTTCAGTTTCCTTATGTTTTCAGTTTTTCATCATTTGGTTTCGTAGTTAGATTAATCTAAATTGGAGGATAATTTCTAGCATATATAGTGCATGCACGCTTCGCAAGTTTTATGAAACCCCCAGGTTGACAATTAAATGATAGGTAATTAAATTTCCTCAACATATACTATAAAATTAAATTAAAATTTTTATTTTTATTTTTGTAGCATGGATTTCATGCTCAAGGTATTTTTTTAGAGTTCAAGCACCCATTGAGTGTTTCTATGGTTTTTCCTAGGGTCAAGAAGTCAAAAGAGTCAATGTCATTTGAAGAAGACACCATCGGGCACATTGTAACTTGTAAAAAAATTATTTAAAAGTGTTAAAATATCCTCCAAGACCAAGTCAACATGGTAGCTAAAATTCAGACTCAAGTAGGGAATTTCGTCCTCCTTGGAAGCCTATATATAGGAGGGAACTCGACCTCTTATCGACATCATTCATTCTCTCATAATCTAAGATAATGAGAAGAAGAAGGAGGCTAGCAAAGAAGGAATAAGGATGAAGGACAAGTATTTGGGTTAATTTTATCTTTCTTTTCACACGTGTGAAGGAAGGAGGCTAGGGTTTTTTTGTTGCAAGATCGAACCTTGAGAAATTGTGAAAAAAGGTTGAATGAAGTCTATTAGGTCATCCTAAATCCCTAGAATAAGGATAAACTCAAGAGAAGATCAAAGGAAACCTTGGAATCCCTAGATTTTCTCACTAATTTGGAGGTAGCAGCTGTTGCAGGGGCCAAAAATTTCAGACCTGCAATAGAGGCCGAAATTTTGTAGTTGGGGATCAAAGTTGTGCAGTTGGAAGAGACTTAACTGGGTTTGACTTGGACAAAGGAAGCACATCATCAAGAAGATAAGACTTGGTCTTGGAAGGGTATTTGTCTTGGTCTAGAGATCTTGGAATTCATCATTTGAATAATCTAAAAGAAGAAAAGATATTTGTGGTTTTTTCTCTCAAGTATAGAGGTTTTGGCCCTGGCTTGCAACCTATATCATGTGTTCTCGTGTATTGTTGATATTATTTTTTTGGTAGTTGTTTGATGATAAGAATAACATAATAATAATAGAAAAAACTAATAAGTATAAAAGGTAAAAATACATCACAAGCGATTATCAAGTTTAAGAGAAATTATCCTAATTGCAGCCTTATATATTTCTCAACATTTTACTTTCTTTTTAGCTACATCAACCTCTGAGGCATCGTTCCAGGCCTGACCCAAAGTGTGGAAAAGGGGAGGGGGAAGGTTAAATCCTTGTGGATCCAATGGAAAAATGTGAACCTAGATGGGAAATATGTGAAAAGGGGTCATAATTAATGTAGGGGAGTGATGTATGTGTTGTCGGGAAGTGGGACCATGCAACCAAAATTAGGATTTCCCATGTAGTGGCACTCCTAAATCTAGTAGCGAATAAGGAGATCGCATGGGACTAGGATATAATGTTAACCACCAAGTTTAACATAGGGAACAAGAGTACAAACCAGCCCATTCTTTTTGCCTAATCCCCCCCACTAATCCATGCCCAAAAGTATCCATGATAAGTAAAAAAAATTACCTAACTACATAATGAAATCCATAGCTTCGGGCTTGGAAGGTTCACCTTCAAACATACGATCATGACATATGGGGGAGGTTGCATAATGGCTAACTCCGGTGACAGAGATGATGGCATGTCAAGCTATCTGGTGGATGCAAGGGGTTGTTGGATGCCCACTGAGGACCATCCATGGGGGGATTTTCTCCTATGAGTTTCACCTACAGGTGGTGGGTAACAGGTTTTGCCTCAACATTCTACATATATCCCTACAATTTCCTTCCTGGTAGCAAAATAATATGTTAATCAGATAACCAAAAATAAAATTATACTTTCCTCATCATGATGACCTTCTCGCCAACATCCTCTTAATCCATATCCATATGAATCTCCCTGTATTCCCTAGGATTTAACTTGATTACCAAGTTAGAACTTTTCTTCCGTAAATTATACTTGATGTTAATCATTATTATTCATAAACTAGAGAAATTATTTAATTCTTTATTTATCCTTGAGTAATTCAAATTATTCCCTTTTAAACATCACATAATCATACAAATCATGCTACAAGATTCTACACATATGAATCTTATCCAAGAGTTACATTAAATGTGCATTCATATGCTTCTTATTCATCATCTAGCTATATGTATCTGCAACTTGACCCATTGCATTCATTCATCTTTTTAAGAGTATTTTTTCCATACTATATGAAATTTATACTAACCTTTTCATAATGCTTCTTCCAAGAACCTTCCCAAAATGATTCCTCTTACAGGATCATGATGATCCACCTTAGCAAGATGACTACCACTGACATAAAGTTATATAATGTTTGGATGAACAATATGCAAAATGGTCTATCTATCTTTAAATGCTAGAAGATTTCTACAAATAAAATCACTTAAGTAGATCTAAATATGTTACTCTCACATGCTTTTCTCTATGATGCTATACAAAAACAAGACTCTTCTAGAGTAAAAAACAATGCATGTTATTCTAAAAAAATACCAATCATTATAAAGAACCTAACAGACATGATGCATTTTTTAAAAGTAAATATCTTCCACATCTTTCTTCAGCTTCTTCTCAAGTTCTCCAATTTCCTCAACTATGTGAGTCTAGATTCTTTCCTTTATTTTTTGGTTCTACTCATTTTGGAAGTCCCCCTTAAAGTTTCCATACTCATTGCATTTAAATCATTGAACCTTGGGCATATATTTCTTCTTGGGCTTCCCAAAATTTCCTTTCTTTAGCTTCATGATTCTAATTATAAAGGCTTGAGACTATTCATCTAATCCAATGGCATCCTTTTCCTCGATCCTAGTTTCTTCCAAAATGCATTGAGCCCACAATTGATGAAAAATATTTGAGTATGTATTAAAGTAGATTCTTGTTACAAAGCTTCTCAATTTTGGTGGCAATGCATTTAGTACACATATGTTCATTTATGAATCATAAATTTCCTCTCGAAGCCACTACAGGTGATTTCTTAATTGAGAGATATTCATTATAAAGTATGCCATGTATTTATTCCTTTAATTTCTTAATTCTATACAGTTTATTCCTCAAAGACATATTTTGTCTTGATGTACTTACAAATCACAAATTCACTATCTTGTCATGCATAACTTTAGAGTTTTCAAATTTGCAAATGGATTCAACGATGATCCTTTGTGCCCTTACTTCTCCTTTTGTGTACTTTGCTAGTTCTTCATTATTATCTTTGCTAGGTTCAATAATTTCACTAGTAAAATATTCCATCACTTCATGTTCTTGTAAGTGTTAGGCCAACCCTTTTCTTCCATGCTAGGAAATTTGATGAACCAACGAGATTATTGCTTTCCTTGCGGAAAAAACCCATATGACTTGTAGATTCAGACATAGAGTAACAATATGATACTTACTTTATGATCAAGAGTCTTCCCTTTTTAGATGATGTCTCCAACTATCTTTAGGTTTCCAATATATTCAAATAGACTTCAATTATGGCTTCAAAAGTGATGATATCAAAATTCTCTGATGCTTCCTTTAGGGAGGTCTACCAATGAGCCTTCAACTAGATCATTTTCTCGAGAGAGAACCAAAACCTTCTTGTAGTCTTCCTCTTCAAGCTTTCTACTGATGAGACCCTTCTTATATATCAATATGTCTTCCTTTTCCCTTTAGCAAATCCTTCTTGTGTTCACAATATTATCCTTCCAACTACCTTCTTGTACACCTTACCTCTGATACCATGTTGGAAGAAAATGCAATGTGACAGCTATTAATTCAAATTTTCCTTAACCTTAATTTTTTATTTTGACCTTTATTATTATTCTTGTATTTCTTTATTAGATATTTTCATCAAAAAAATATCAAGAGAAAAATAGTAAAGATAGTGGACATAGAAGTTGGGCTCCAAGCCATGGAAAAACCCCTCCATGAGGAAAACCCAAAAAAATATTCTCTTCTTATAGAATATTCAAATGAGACAAAAAATACCCAAACCCTAGACCAAGTCCTTCTCCAAGTACCAAATCAGCCCCTCCAATAGAACCAACTTGTAGTTGCAACTTCAGCCACAGCTTCTTCCCTACAATTTCGGCCCCGTAGCTACTGCAGAAACCCTAATCCAAATTCTTTATGAGACCTTCCTTTGATCACAATAGATCCTCCCAAGTTCAAAAAGGTAAATGATATAATATTCTCTCTTCCATAAGCTTAATATTGTAACTCGATCTTCTGCAATTCGAACCTGCAGTTTCAGCCTCCGTTGTAGTTGAAGAAACCCTAGTTTTCGCACGTGAGAGAAAGAGAGAGAGCCCAAAAAAAAGTTTGGATTCTTGATTTCTTGGATTCCTTTTTCCTTCTAGACCTTCACTCCTCCTTCCTTGCCTTTCTTAGCCGCTATCGAACCTTTTCTTGGAATATCTAATTTGTTGATCAGTGCATAAAAATGAGGTCAAATCTGCTCCTTTATATAGCCTTTCCAAGGGGTCAAATCCCCTCCTTTAGGCCGACTTGTAGTTTGGATATTTCCAGGACTTTCCAGGCTCAAAATAAGTTCTTTTACAGTATTTATTTTTCCTAGAAGTCTTATAAACATTATGTTGACTCTCTTGACTCATGGCAATATATCCTATGACCTAAAATACCCTAGATAATGAAGAACATGCTTTGAGCTAGAAGACCATCAATAAAGAGCATGAAAACCATGCTTTAAAATAATAATTTTTTTTATTATTCTTTTGTTTGTTACATAAGATACATATTGAAATGAGTACAACAACAATTATGAAGACCGAAACTAGTTTGGTGGGGACACGAGGTAAGTGAATTAAATTCTAAACTTTAGAACTGTAACCAATAAAATCCAATAGTAAAAAAGTTTATTAAATAACAAAGATGCTTCAATTCCATGCCTTTAAAATTTGCTTTTCCCATACGATCATGGGTCTGGACCAGGGGCTTAACTCCACATGTTTAAACATCACGAACTTAGGGTTTATCCCTCGTTTCTCATTTTCGTCGCAAGGGTTTGTTGGAGAGGATAACTGGGCAAGGGTTTCGACCCTACCACCACCTGCAAACCTGCACAATCCTCTGCGATTATGAAGGGCTTATAACCCTACTATGGCCACCTACAAACCAATTCAGTCACCAAACTGTATGTGTCGACTTTTTGGTAATTTATGGGGTTTTTGTTTCCGTCAATTCTTCCTTTTTGTTTCTCGTCAACTGTCTGCAAGAACTTCTTTCGTGGTCTTGATACTATCCACTGTGAAACCAATAGGTGTTGGCTTTGTCTCCGAGCAACTCAACCTCTGCAACACCAGGTAAGTTGTTGTTCTAATTTTTGTGCATAGATTTTATCGTTTCCTTGCTAATCTACTTGCACCTTGGTTGACAGGTGTTGTCTGTGGTGGTTTTTCAGAAGTGGTCCTTCCTTTTTTAGTCGCATTGTCTCTCTTTAGGTAATTTTTTATCACTAGGCTCGTTCTTAGTTCTTATTTTTTTACCTTTGTTGTCTTTCTTTCATGCTTCCTTCTGACTTTCTAGTGTTTGCTCCTGGTTGCAGGGATAACTCGATGTTGTCTGCTGCTTGCCATCACAGTCCAGGGCCTCCCTTGTGTAACAGGGTAGGACCCTTCCTTTATGCGATTGTACTTTGTTTTTAATTGCTAGGAGTTCCACAAACCCTCAAAGGGTTTTGAAATTTCCTGCCTGTTATGGAATGTAATCTCTAGTTTCTTTTCATTGTCTTCTTTGCAATGATTGTTTGGTATCGTTTGTCGTATTGTGGATACACTTCGATTTTTAAGTAGGTTATAAACTCTAATGGTTATATAAATTTGTTTTGAAACCCTTATAGGTTCAGTCTTCGGTACTATCTTTAATTTGTATAAGCTATTACAGTGTTGCTTGCTTGAATTTGTAAATTTAATTTACAAACTCTTGAAATAAGGCTTATTCGACTATCAATTTCGTTGGCATACTTTTAAATGAAAATAATAAATGAACATAATTAAAATCCGTTATCAATGCATTTTAGATATACCTACACTTGTTTGTTTCCAGCGTATGGCTTTGTCCTACTTGTATATTTCTGGGTCCTGCAATTTCTGTTATTTGATAAATGCAGAGAAATAATTGTTCTTTAAATGAGAAGTTCAATAACATTTTCTTTATTTTTTCACACACACAGATTCACTTTCATAATACTCCCCTTCTCTCTACAAATGGCAGACCCTCTTTTGGTGGGGTTTGGGTAGGTTTATACCTTTCCAGAATCCCTCATGTAACTAAGAAACTGCCATTCAGTTTCCAGCTATCTATTAAAACTAATTCTTGCTCCTTAACTAATTTACCCTAACTATTTTTTAATTTGAAAGTTACAATAGCTGTGTTAACTTGCTTTTGAATTTTTTAAAACAAAACAAAAACATAAAAGTAAACTAAATAAAAGTTCAATTTATGCCCAGCAAAAAGTAGCCAACTTCTGGTTGTGGCTCTTCAGTTGGATGCTCCTGCATCAATCTCATGGGGTAAATTAAACTCATGGCTCTTGTCCATGAGCTCCTCAATAGAGTACCCGGCACTTTGAATCTGTGGAGCATCCAAGAAAGAACAGTCCTCAATAGGATGGTTCTTCCACTTTACCAGATACTGCAAGTATTCTTTTTTCTGCGTCTTCCTAGCTACCTGCGTGTCCAAAACCTATTCAATCTCCAAAGGTTGTGCCAAAGGAATCTACTTAATCCAAGGTTCCTCCTCATCTTGGGTATCCCGTGTTCGTCTTTTCGAATTGTCTTCCACATCAACAGCAACGTATGGGTACAGATCTGCCACATTAAAAATGGGCGAGATTCCTACACCCGGAGGTAACTGTAACTCATAAGCATTTGCAGAAAACTTCTGAAGGATTCTGCAAGGCCTATTTTTTTTCATCTTCAGTTTTTTGTACTCCCCTTTAGGAAACCTCTCTTTGTGTAAGTGTGCTAGTACCAAGTCCCCTACCTCGAATTGTACCTCACATATTTTCAGATCTGCATTATGTTTGTATTTTTGTCTGTTGTCTTGTAACTTATGTTTGACCTGTTCATGTAGATCGTTGATTGCATTTGCGAAATCTTCCCCATCAACACTCCTGCACTCCAACTGTCCCAAATCCCACAATTCAAATACTCTGCATGGGTACATTCCATATAGGATTTGAAAAGGGCTTCTGCCTGTGCTTCTGTTGGACGAGTCATTGTAGGAAAACTCTGCCTTTGCAAGTACACAATCCCACTACCTAGAATTTTCACCAACCAGACTCCTTAGCAGATTTCCCAAACTCTTGTTTACAAATTCATTTTTCCCATCGGGCTGTGGGTGATAAGCCGAACTGAAGTTTAGTTTTGTGTCTAACTTCTTCCACAACGTTCGCCATAAATGGCCCATGAACTTCACATCCATGTTTGAGATGATGGATTTCGGCAAGCCATGTAATCTGACTATCTCTAAAAAGAATGTGAAAAATCCTAGATCTGGATTCCTACTGCAAAAAATCTGAATTACTTCTTCTATTATGTTTCATAATTATTTCATTACAGTGAAATATCAAAGTAATTTCTGAAGCAGTCTACACAAATAATGTTGCGGAATAAATCTAAGTGCTGAAACAATCTGAACAAAATAAAATGAAAAACATCCACATGAGACACAGTTATTTTTGGAATAAGTCCCCAGAAAAACCCAACTTGGGAAAACCGATGCAGTAGATCTGAGGGTTTGTATTATTAAGTAGCATAATCTTGAATACAACTAAGGTGCCAACATCCGGTAAACCCTTCAGAGAAATCTAGACAACAAATATAATTGTGAGATATACCTCACTCTGCAAGTCTCCGACTAATCTAAAACAATGCTGGTGAAGCCCTCACTGCCTCTGCGTGATTTCCTACGCTGGAACTGCATAAGCCTGCGTGGGAAAGCTTGAGTAACTGCGTCACCTCTTTCTGCAACTAATCTAGTTGTTCTGAGACTGGATTTTGGCCCTCCTGGATCAAAAAACCCAGCCTCTAGCTATCTTCGAACTGACTCCAAGAGACGCTACGTTTCTTTTGCATGATTTTTTGCAGGGACTGCATCACCCCTTCATAAAATTGCGTTGTCTCTCTCTGCGTCACTGCTGCCTCTCTCTGAAATTCACTCCTAGTCCTCCTGACCAGTCTCTGCTTCTGCCCCTCTCTAGATCTGATCACAGAATCATAATCACTTAGCAAACCCTACCCTAGTGATTTGATTCTTGATCAAAATTTGTGTCTCCTCACACAAATTCGAAAATGCTCAATCGCTCAAGTGTCTTAAAATGTGTTTTCCATAGGCCCCTCACCCTTCTTCTTATATTCTTCTTTTGAACCTTCAACAACTACGATTAAAACATAATCAAGGGCTAAGATTAACTTGGAGGTGATCTATGACTTTATCTAGAAGATTCACACTTATTTTAATTAATATCCTTTAATTAATCAGTTTCCCTAAGTTTAGACTTAGGAAAACATTAAAAAATGATTCATTATTTTAATTAAACCATCTCTAAGTGGAATTTTCCAAAACCACTTCTGGGTTCTATGGAATATATGTGTCTTAGCCTATATACAAAGTTACAAGGCTAGAGCACATCTGATTCTACCATAAATCTACACTCCCTCTTAGCGGGGAAACTGCTCTAGCGAAACAACTCAATTTGCTGCTCTGACTTCTGGAACATCTGTTGTTTTGTTTTTTATGCTGCTCACCAAAGATGCACAAGAAAAATGTTGCAACTGTACTGTTGTTGACTTTGCATGTTGCTGCCAACTTCCATTGTACTGCAACTCCCTCTGAATTCTGCAACGATGCTATTGCACTACGTGAGAACTGCTCTGCACTACGTGAGCACTACTCTGCACTGTGCTACACCACTTGTGCATTGCGTTGTTGCTGCTCATTTGCTGATGCTACTCATATACTGTTATTGTTGCACTGCTACACTGTTGCTAATTGCAACATAAAAACATCCAAAATTGGACAAGTAAATCTGCAACTTGAAAATAAGATTGATTGTTGCTAGTTTTGCACTAGCTCTCTGAAAATAATGTGTTGTTGCTACTCTGCACTGCGTGAGAACTACACTGCACTGTGTTGCACCAGTGTGCATTGCGTTTTTTTTGCTCAACTATTGATGCTACTTCTCCCTCTCTATGTTGATCAGGCTCTCGTACTGCTAGCCATTGCACTGTCTTCTCATCTTCCCCTGCAACTGTCCATCCTGCTACTCTCTTTAGGCTGTCGTAGCTCACATGTGATCCTAGAGTTAGGGAATACTCAAGGATCTTGCCTCCTTGTAGATTTTGGATCTACAACTCCAATTCAACCCATTTCTTTCCTTTTAGAATATGAGCTAACATAGCACAATCTTTTTCTGCCTCAATCTTGGCAGCTCCTGCTTGTGGATCTTCCTTCTCATCTTTATCCTTTTTCTTAAGAGGACACTATGTGGCATAATGCCCCATTTCCCCACACCGGAAGCACTTGATCTTGGAAATATCTTTATTCTTCTGCTTTTGTTTCCCCTTTGATGCAAGGGCAGTGTTATCTTCTTCCTCCTTCTTGAATTTCGACCCACTGTTGCCATCCTCCAAATGAATTTTGAGGAGATCTCTCCTCAACTCTTCTTGTTGTAAGGCTGGCCACATCACTTCCCATCCTGGAAGTCTTTCTCTGCCTAGAATATTGTGGACAAAGACCTGGTAATCCTCTGAAATAGAGTTCAGAGTGAGCCTCACTAGCTCTGGGTCTCTAGGAGAAGATCCTACTACTGACAGTTGATCTCAGTTTTCCTGAATATGATACAAGAAGGAATCAAAATGCTATCCCTTCTTCATCCTGATATTACGCATCTTCTCTTCAAGGTAAATCTTCCACTGCTCGAAATATCCTTGGTATATATTTTCCAACCCTCCCCACATCTCTCTAGCAGTGGTTTTTGCTACTATGTGGGGTACGATATGATCCTGCACACCATCGAGGATCAATCGCTTGGCTCTTGCCATATTCTTCTTCAATTTCCTCAGGTGTGCTGCATCAAGAGGTTCTGCAACTGTGCTGTCTATGAGGGCTTTCAGATCATTCTCATCAAGGAGAAATTCTATCCTTGATTTCCAAATAACATAGTTGGAGGCACCCTCCAATCTATCTTGGTCACACAGTCCATTGCTGGCCATCTCCTCAACTTGTCAAAATCTTCCTTTAACACTCTGCTCAGCTACACTTATGCACTCCTTGAGGAGTAAGTCACTGCTTCTGTTGTTGCACGGGAAAAAGCTGAGTTTCTTTGAGTAAGAAACCCTTTGAGGTCAAGAAATCCCCAACTATGTTTTTCAGAAATTTTCTAATGCTTATGCACTAGCTCTTACTGTTGTGCAGTAGTTGCGTCCTTCAGCTACGCTGCCTCTTCTGCAACTGAAAAATCTTACCCCTTTGTCAACTCTCTCAAAGGGAGCCTTTTCTGCACTAGAATGCCTTCATGGCCTAGACAGCGTAATTTCTGGGAGGGTCTGTTTCTGCTTACGCAGATCCCAGACTCTTCAGTGTTGATCTGCTGGTTCACTTGTGTTTCACCTGCACTTCACCTTGAATAAGCTCTGATACCATGTGAAAAATCCTAGATATGGATTCCTACTGCAACAAATCTAAATTACTTCTTCTATTCTGTTTCATAATTATTTCATTACAGTGAAATATCAAAGTAATTTCTGAATCAGTCTACACAAATAATGTTGTGGAATAAATATAAGTGTTAAACAATCTGAACAAAATACAATGAAAAACATCCACATGAGACAGTTATTTTTGGACTAAGTCCCCAGAAAAACCCAACTTGGGAAGACCAGTGCAGTAGATATAAGAGTTTGTATTATTAAGCAGTAGAACCTTGAATACAACTACGGTGCCAACATCCGGAAAACCCTTCAGATAAATCTAGATAGAAAATATAATTATGAGATATACCTCACTCTACAAGTCTCTGGCTGATCTAAAACAGTGTTGGTGAAGCCCTCACTGCCTCTACATGATTTTCTACGCTGGAACTGCATAATCCTGCGTGGGCAAGCTTGAGGAACTGTGTCACCTCTTTCTGCAACTGATCTAGCTGATCTGAGACTATATTTTGGCCCTCTTGGCTCAGAAACCCCAGCCTCTATCTATCTCTGAACTGACTCCAAGAGACAATGCGCTGCTTCTACATGATTTCCTGCAGGGACTGCAACACCCCTTCAGAAAACTGCATTGTCTCTCTCTGCGTCACTGTTGCCTCTCTCTGAAATGCACTCCTAGTCCTTCTGACCAAACTCTGCTTCTGCCCCTCTCTGGATCTGATCACTGAATCACAATCACTTAGCAAACCCTGCCCTAGTGATTTTATTCTTGATCAAAAGTTGTGTCTCCTCACATAAATTCAAAAATTCTCAAAGGCTCAAATGTCTCAAAATATTTTTTCTATAAGCCCCTCACCCTCCTTCTTATATTCTTCTGTTTAACCTTCAACAACCAAGATTAAAACATAATCAAGGGCTAAGATTAACTTGGATATGATCCATGACTTTATTTAGAAGATTCACACTTAGTTTAATTAATACCCTTTAATTAACCAGTTTCCCTAAGTTTAGACTTAGGAAAACATTAAAAAACGGTTAATTATTTTAATTAAACCATCTCTAAGTGGAATTTTCCAAAACCATTTATGGGTTTTATGGAATACATGTGTCTTAGCCTATATACAAAGTTACAAGGCTAGAGCACATCTGATGCTACCATAAATCAACAAATAACAAGTGTGCTACATGTGTTGCATCACTTGTCTTCCTGCATGGGATGAAATGCGCCATCTTGGTGAAAAGATCCACCGCCACCATTATGGAATCATAACCCCGATGTGTCCTAGGTAGACCTAAGACAAAGTCCAGACTGACTGAGTCCCAAGGTCTGCCTAGAATGGGTAAAGGTGTTTACGGCCCTGCATTTTGGCTGCGTCCCTTTGCATGTTGACAAATCTAGCACCTGGTGACAAACCTCTGCACATTTTTTCTCATTCTCAACCAAAAAATAGAAGTGGCTCAGCTGATCCAAAGTCTTATCTATGCCAAAATGTCCGGCCAAACCTCCACTGTGCTTCTCCTGAATCAGGTTCTCCCGCATGGAACACTCCGAAACACACAACTGTCCTCCCTTGAACAACAATCCCTCCTGCATGTTATAGTCCAACAATGGGCTATTATCTCTCAACAGTGGATTTTGGAAAGCTTCATAAGCTTACTTAAAGTCTGCATCCATCTCATACAAGTCCTTAAGATGATCAAATCCCAACACTTGTACTGTGATTTCCTATTGTAATAAACTTCTCCTACTTAATGAATCAGGCACCTTGTTGGCCTAGGCACTAATGTGCTTTAAAAAAAATGTAAATCTTTGCAAGTACTCCACCTATTTCACATGCTTATGGTTCAGTTTGTGTTCATGCATAATATATTGCAGTGCAGAATTTTCTGAAAACAAAACAAATTCATTAGCCAGCAACTAATGTCTCCAATGCTTCAATTCTTGGAAGACTGCATAAAACTCCTTGTCATATGATGTATACTTTTTCCTACTCTCATTTAACTTCTCGTTGAAGTATGCTACTGGCTTATCTTCTTGGCTGAGAACTACATCCCACTGGCATCACAACGAACTTGGAAAATTTTGTTGAAATCTGGCAGTTTTAGGTCTGGTTTTTCAGTGATCTTCTTCTTCAAAAGCTGAAAACTCCTTTCAGTCGATTTAGTCCAATGAAAAGGCTGATTTTCCTTCTTGATGGTATCTACCATAGATTCACAAATACCACTGAAATTCTTAATAAACTTCCAATAAAAACTTGCCAGTCCATGAAAACTTCGTACCTCAAACAGGCTTTTGGGAGATGGCCAGCTTACTATGGCTGCAATATTCTCTGGGTCCATCTTCAATTCATTCTCAGAGATTAAAAAGCCTAAATAAATCAACTCTTTCTTAAAAAAGAACATTTTTTAAGGTTTATCAGCAATTTATTTTGCAGCAATGTTTCTAGCACATACCTGACATGTCGAAAATGTTCCTCCTTGGTCTTGCTAAAAATGAGTATATCATCTAGATATACTATCACCAATTTGCCAATTAATTCTTTCAACATCTCATTCATCAAATGCATGAAACTACTAGATGAATTGCTCAGTCCAAATGGCATGACCAGTCATTCATACAAGCCTTCATTGGTCTTGAATGTTGTCTTCCACTTGTCACCTTCTCTAATCCGGATCTGGTGATAACCACTTTTCAAATCTATTTTTGAAAAGTATGTTGCTCCACTCATAAAATCCATCATATCATCCATTTGAGGTAAGGGAAACCAATACCTGGTGGCGATCTTATTTATCGCCCTAGAATCGATGCACGTCCACCATTCACCTCCTTTCTTGGGAGCTAAAATAGTCGGAACAGCACAAGGACTCAAACTCTCTTGAATCAACCCTTTGTCCAATAACTCTTGTAATTGTTTTATGATCTCCTCATTGTCCTTTAGACTCATCTGGTAAGCAGCTTTTTTCGGAAAACTGGCTCCTGGTATGAAATCAATATGGTGACTAATGCTCCGCTTTGGTGGCAATCATCTACCACTATGTCACTGAATTCTTGTAACATGTCCTGTATCTCCACAGGAAAATTGGTAATTTCAGTATGCATTAATACTACCCTTGGCCTCCGTACAACTGCATAGTTTACTTCATTTTTTTCAACCTATCACAGAAACTCCTTTCCGCCTATCAGCAGTGCATTTTCTCCACTAGTTTCTACAGCATTTTCCTCCTTCATAGGAAGAAGCGTGTGCTTTATCTCATCCTTCACAAACTTGTAACAATTTTTCTCCCCGTCATGGAAAAATTTCCTATCATATTTCCATGGTCTGCCCAACAGAATATGGCACACATCCATAGGCATAACATCGCAAGTCACCCAGTCCTTGTAATTTCCAATATGAAACTCCTCCTCACGCTACTCATAAACTAGAAGTTGGTGCCCCTTTTGCAACCAATACACCTTGTATGGAGTTAGGTGCTTCAGCTTCTTCAAGCCCAATTTTTCTACCATCTCAGTGGCTACCAGGTTATCAGTACTCTTGCAGTCTATAATTAGTTTGCAGCATTTCCCATGCGACTTGCATACAATCCGAAACAATGCTTTCCGTTGTGTTATGTCAGTCATTTCTTTGGTTGGTTTCAGTAAAATATTTTTCAAAACTAAGGCCTCACGTGTTTCAGGCACATTCTCCACCTCTTGTGGCAATGCCTCTGCTACGTCTAGTTGAGCAACATATGCTCCCCGTTGTCCATCCTGCTCACCTTCAGGACATTCAAAAGACCTGTGCCCCCACTTGTGACACTTGTAACACTGGTAGGCATTTCCTCTGCCTCTGCCATTACCTCTTCCATGATGTTATGGCCTTCGAACTCTGGTGCTACCTTCTCTCTCAATCTGTACCAAAGTCTTTGAACTGCTACCTTCTTCACTATTGTTGGCATTTTTACCTCTGCCAAAGGATTGTCCCCTTCCTCTACCAGAACCACATCCTCTATTTGCATTCTGCTTCCTAGAAATATTTTCTTCCACCTTCAAAGCACATTGATATGCCTCCTCTATAGTTTTAAGGGAAAGAATATTGATCTCATCTAAGATTTCCATCCATAGACCATTCACAAATATTGTTGTCTTCTCAGGGGCATATTCAACATACCCAACCCTCAAGTTCACTTTATAGAACTCATATGTGTACTCCTTTACAGTCATCATTCTTTGTCTCAGATTCTGTACTTGTCTGTAAAGGGAAATTTGGTAATCTTTAGGTGGGAACTTTATTTTCATCTTTGCAATCATCTTGTCCCATCTCTTGATCAAAGGATTGTTCACTCTCCTCCTTTTTGCTTGCACATTGTACCACCACAGTGTTGTGTGTCGTTTCAAGTTCGTGACATAAAACCTGATTTTCCTATCCTCACTAACTGTTGGAAATACTGATAGGGGGGGTGAATCAATATTTCTTTCAATTAGAGCATTAGTTAATCTTAAATTAATATCAGTTTTTTTACAATGATAGCAGCAAACAAAAGGAACACAAATGCACATAGTTTTTAAGGTGGAAACCCACTTTGAGATGAAAACCACCTAATGATTTTCTAATAATTCTTTAATATTCAACTCCAATTGAAAATTAATATTCAACTCCAATTGAAAATAAAGCTCCAACTTCCTAGAATCTAGAAAAGAATTATTCTCCAGCTCCCACTGGATGGATGCTCCAATGCTCGAGATTATTCAGTAGTCAACTGAATGGATGCCCCAACACCTAATGAGCTACAGCTCACCCTAGCACCACCCTACCACCCTATAGAAAAATAAAAGAAGAATGGACTCCTGTACCAGGGAAAACGATCCACTTTACAATGATACAGAATGATGTAGAAGAAGAAGATACACTAGACCATAACCCCAACTATGACACAACCACCTAATTATGATCCTATACCTCCCGACACTGCCTCTTCAACTCTTGGCAGATAGACACTAGTACAATTTTTACATGAATAATGTATTTACAATGACTTAGTACAATGATACCTTTACAGTGACAGTATGCAGTGTTGCCCACTTGAAGACATTATGTGATGAACTTCTTGATGTTGTTCTGCACCTTGGTTGCTTCTCTTGTCATGCTACCCTCTGCTGCACCTTGCTTTGCTTTGTTGCCCTAGAAATTTTGGTCCTTTGCAGCCCTTGACAACACATGATCTAGCTTTTTCTTTCCTTCTAAGAGCTTGATATTGAATCTGGTGTATCTTTGTTATTTTAGATCGCAAATATGTGATTTTAGGTCCTATACTATTCCTATGAGTCATCTTTCCAATGCCTTAGGTCTGACCCAATTTGGATTCTTCAAGGGAGAGTTATGCCCAATATCTCACAATTCCCTAATTATGGACTGTTTCAGTAGAGAAAACTTGTAGGGTGTGCCATGTGTCACTTTTTCTTCATTCAGCTTTCAAATTGATAGAGAAAAAACTATAGTCTGTGCACTATCTGCCACTTTTTACAGAATTCCAATCCAATATTCATGGAGAGAGTTATGATGATTTTCCCAAGGTCACTTCTTTGAGATGAATTTCAGAAGCCTGCAAAAACACCGACTTTCACAGATCATATCTCTGAAAATATTGTGCACCTTGATCTAAAATTTTCACAGGAGCTTCCTCTAGAATTCAGCTTCGCCTCATGAAAATTTCAGCTTTTGAACCTTTGTATAAAAAAAGTTAGAGCGAAAATTCCATGATGACCTGTTTCAAATAGCGAAATCCCTTGCATAAGAAGGATATGAGGATCACAATTTATATAAATGCTTAGGTTGAGAGGGGCTTCAACAAGTGAACGTGGGAGGGATTTTAGGAGCTTAGAAAATATTAATTATGACTTTTCAATGACCCATTCCACAACCCCATGGGGTTTTAGCCCACTAACAGTGGTTACAAACTTCAAACATGAATATCTCTCCAACCGTGAAGAATTACGTGGCATGCCATATATCAATGGAAACATCTCGACAAAAAGAAACCATAAAAATCATTCTTGACCCAAAATATAGTAATTTGATAGGTCAAAATTCCCATGCAATATTGGGGTAGCCCCTGGTGCTGCTTTGGTTGACATCAATGACAACCGTTGATCAACGATCTCCCCCTTTGGAATTGATGGCAACACAAGTACTCCCCCTGCGATCATGACACCTCTTCCTACAACATTCTCTCCCCCTTTGACATCAATGGCAAAGGGTTACTCCCCCTGGCACACAACCATCTTGCAGATATGCACACACTTCCACTCCCCCTGACACACAACCATCCTGCAGTCCTGTACACACTTCCACTCCCCCTTTATATTTTGAATAAGGAAAATCTAATGAGAACTTGGGAGAATCCCAAGCTTCTAGCGAAGATATTCCAATGCTTCACAAGTACTCTCACGATCATCGACGCTTCCTTCCCAATCTGCATCTGTAAAGGCATGAATAATGAGATTGTTACCCTTGGGATACCATAAGCCATATCTTGTTGTTCCCTTAAGACATTGAAGAATTCTTTTGATGGCAATAATATGTGATTCTTTTGGTGCTGCTTGGAATCTTGCTACTTGTCCATCTGCTTGCATAACATCTGGCCGAGAGGGTGTTAAATATAGAAGACTACCAATCATAGATCTGTACAACCTTTGATCCACATCCTCAAATGAGTCATCTATGCTCAATTTGCAACCTGTTCCCATCGGCGTAAGGATGGGTTTGCAATATTCCATTTTGAATTTCTTGAGCATTTCCTTGATGTACTTGGCTTGACATATAAATATTCTTTTCTCTTGCTGAGATATTTGAAGCCCTAAGAAGCATGTCAACTCACCAAATAAAGACATCTCGAAATCAATTTGCATCTTTGTATCAAACTTCTTACTTACTCGATCATCATTGCTACCAAATATTATATCATCCTCTTTAGCTAATAGACATCCTTTAGTTGCTTCATCCATAATATATATGTCATTTGGAGCTTGACTTGTTGTAGCCACAATTTCACCATACCTCCCTTTCCTGATTTCACATTTTGTGGAGTTGAATAGTATTGTGTGTCCTTGATCACACATTTGTCCAACACTGAGCAGATTGTGATTCATGTTTTCAACCAATAGAACATTGTTGGCTATAACATCTTTGCTTCCGAGAGTGACAGTACCTGATCCTATAACATTTGAAGATCCATCATTTCCAAAGGATGTGGTTCCATCCTTCTTCTCTTTCAGAGATACAAATTTCCTTCTATTTACAGTCATATGCGTTGAGCAACCGCTATCAACATATCACACATCTTTGTTGTTTTGAGCCTTGAGAGCAAGAGCACAATTATCAGTCTTGTTCTTCTTCCATGTTTGTTCGTTTTGTGGCTTCGAAGATTCTTCTGGAGGATTTTCAAGTCTACAATCTCTAGCTATGTGTCCAAAGTTTCAACATTTGTAACATTCAATATTATTTCTTAAATATTCAGATCTATTGATGTTTCGCTGAGCCCTGGGAGGTTCATATTTGATAGATCTCCTAGAATTGTATTCATTCCTGGGGTACGTGCGACATTCTACAGCTTTATGCCCAAATTTTCCACATGATAACAGTAGCCATAAAAAATATGTTGGTATGTGTGTAATAATTTCGGTGAAAATCACATAAAAAGAAATTTTTGTCGACGCGTTTCGAACGACGATGTGGTTCATCATCGAGACAGATCGAAATGCGATCGGGAAACCCGTTTAAAGTAGAACGAGTAACATCAAACTAGTAGTTGGAAAAACAACTAGTTTGACTAGAAAAGGAAAATTATTATTATTATTATTATTATTATTATTATTATTATTATTATTATTATTTTTTATTTTTATTTTTTTATTTTATTTTTTTTAATTTTGATTATGTTTTTATTATAAATTCTATATAAATCAAATATAAAATCAAATCAAATAAATTAGATAAACAATTCAAATATAAAATCAAATCAAATAAATAAATAAGTAATAATAATAATAATAATTAAATAATGTCAAATAATTTAATAATACTAAAGAGTAGATTTTAAAAAATAAAATATAAAATATAAATATAAATATAAATCTAAAATAAATAAATAAAAAATAAAAATAAAAAATAAGTAAATAAATAAATAATAAAAATAATAATAATAATAATATAAATAAATAAATAAAATTAAAATTAAAAATTAAAAAGTAAAAATCCAAAAAATAAAATAAAATTCAAATTCAAATAAATAAATAATACTAAAAATAAAAATAAATAAATAAATAAATAATACTAAAAATAAAAATAAAATATAAAACAAAAATAAAAATAAAAATAAATAAATAAATAAATAAATAATAATAATAAAAATTAAAAATTAAAAATAAAAATAAAAATAAATAAATAATATATATATAATAAAATAAAATAAAAACAAAACAAAAATCCTAATCGAAACCAAATTAGAAAAATAAAATAAAAGGAGCACATCTGGTTAAAGGAATCAAGATCGACTAAGAGTGAAGAGCAGGAATCCAACATCTGCTAACATTCCACCCATCATCCCTATTAAGGTTAACCGGCCTCTTTTCTATTTCCAAGGCCTCCCTTAACTTTCGGTGGTGGAAGTGGTCAATAGTTGCAATAACCTTAGTATCTTCAATACAAATATGGTGATTTGTTTTTTCAGCATGCTCTGCCAAGGCAGAGGACCGAGATCTACCATGTCTAAGGTCAGCGACATGTTCATGAACTCTTTGGTTAAAAGATCGACCAGTTTCACCAATGTAAGGGGTCCCACAGGAACATGGAATCAAATAAACACCCTTACCATCCATCGGGCAAATCGGGTCTTTAACTGATCTAAGAGAATCACGGATAGTGCGGAGAGGCTTGAAAGTTGAAGAGACATTGTGTTTCTTCAATATCCTTGCGATTTTATCAGTAGTACCTTGGATAAAAGGAAGGTGAACTCCAGATAACCGATCGTAAGGATCTTTCTTAACCTTTGGACCTTTCTCAGCTTTTTGAAAAGCTCTAAGACACTGAGCCCTGCTATAACCGTTCTTACAGAAGACATTAAGGAGATGCGATTTTTCACCTTCAAAGTGGTTCACATCTGAGATTCTAAAGGCTCTGGTTGGTAGGGTACTGAGAACCCCAAGCTTCTGAGTCGGGAAATGATGAGAACTAGCATGTAAATACTGTTCAGTATGGGTCTTCTTTCTAAAAACTGTGTTGAAACTGCAATTAAGGCGAGAGGGGGTGAATCAGTTTAATACATTCTTGATCTTTTAAACTTTTCAATAAACTTATTTACACCTTCATTTCAAACTCTATTAGATGTGAGAGTAATCTTAGAATGTAATCTGAAAGTATTAGTTTAATAGAGCAGTAGACTTAATTTGAGAGCAGCAGGTATTAAGCAAATGATACATATCAGATCAATACATATATATCATGCACAGAGACACCAGATATAAGTGGAAACCCATAAAGGGAGAAAACCACATCTTATTATTGTTGTGATGCAAAGGCAAGCTCCAACTCCCTCTCACCACTGTTTTTCTGCAGGCACCAACCTACGGGAGGCTCCTACCTCAATTCTGCAAGCTACAACTTGCAAGGAAGCACCAACTCCCTTCAATTTTCTGCAGGCACCAACCTACAGGAGGCTCCAACCTCAGTCAGCTACAACTGACAGCTATCAGGCTGCAACTTGATAGGGAAGCTCCAACTTCCTCATTTTCTAAAACTGAATGTTTGCTGATTTACCTCAGATATCAGCTCTGTTCTGTAGCTTCTCTTAATATTCTCTGCCTTCTATATTCTGCATTCTCTCTATATATTCTCTCTCCCTTGCTCTCAAAAAAAACTCTCTGCATATCAAGATGATATTATTTATAGATTTCCTCACATGACTGTTTGTATTCTGCTTGGAATTCGAAATGGAAAGTCATGTCTCTTTGCCTTCTACCTTCTTACTCCTTTTATCAGCTTACTCAGAAATTATAACTGTAGGTGTCAATTTTAACATTACAGTGGGAGTTTGTTTTCTCTCGGAGACTTGCCAATGCATCACAAACAATAAAAACAATTAAAACATTTACATTCGAATTACAATTTGAACTCCAGCTCACTCATTTTGTCTCTTGGATTGTTGCGCATTTGTCTTTTCTCTAACTGTCTCTTTGTCCCTTTCTCTTCTCTATATGCCTTTCTGTTTATGGCTGCTGCGTAACTCCTGAATTTATGAACTGCATTTTTATTTTAGTTTTATACCAGCGCTTTATATATAAATGAATCTGCTGACTGTAATTCAATCCTTTACACGCAGCAAGTGTCTTGTTGATGTGGCGAGTTCCGCAGGCTGGAACATACATATATTACAATTGTATTACATTAATAATCGCCCTCCCATTAAGCTGAGGCCCGTGGGTCTACAGACCACGCGGCATGTTTTAATACAACCGCAACAATGTAATATATATACATATAACATCGCCCTTTCATATATACAAATAAGTAATTTCAACTCTCGGCATACATACACACTTCCTTTTTTAAATCAATTCTCAGCGTAATATAGTGAAGACATATTAAACATATAAGAACTCCTTTTGGGCCCACTTAACACACTTCCCGATGCAATGAGTCTTCTCCGAATGCTATTTATCGCTTCTGCTCCGATTCCGATGCAAATCAGCGATCGAAAATCGTAATGTTTGAATGCCAAACCGGTTAATTGTTCCACAGTCCGATCCGATTCAATCGGATATCGCCAATCGCCTGAATTGATATCACTCAACTATTGCAGCTCCAATGTGCTCCGATTTCGATTCAATCGGAAATCGCCAATCGCTTGAATTGATATCACTCAACTATTGTAGCTCCAATGTGCTTCGATTGCGATTCAATCGGAAATCGCCAATCGCCTGAATTGATATCACTCAACTATTGCAACTCCAATGTGCTCCGATTGCGATTCAATCGGAAATCGCCAATCGGTAATTGCAATGCGCTTCCACCTTTGGACTCTTCACATTTCCGATCCGATTGGGGAGGGGTCCCACCTTATAAAACTTTGTTTTATGCGCTCCATAATATATATGCCTTGGACCTTTGGTTCTTTTGTTTTCGAGATTAATAATATGAAACTTATAATAAAGCGCTCCTTTTGTATATATTTATGCTTTGACCTTTGTTTATATAGATATAAAGCGCTCCGCTTGTATATAACTGTTATATATATATATTTTGCCGCTGGAGTGAAGCGATTCCCGGAATTATGTTTGTATATGTTATATGTGCTCCGCTTGCATACAACTGATATATATGTTTATATATTTTGCCGCTGGAGTGAAGCGATTCCTGGAATAATGTTTGTATAAGTTATATGTATAATGCCAGTTGGAGAGTGCGATTCCTAGAATTTTATAACGGCTCTGCTTCCGCCTCTGCCTCTGCTGCTCTTGTCGCTCTACCTCTGCCTCTATTGCTGAGATAACGGCTCTGCTTCTGCCTCTGCCTCTGCTGCTCCTGTCGCTCTGCCTCTGCCTCTATTGCTGAGATAATGGTTCTGCCTCTATTATATCCGTTTCCTCTGCCTTCATTTGCTTCTTTGCTGCCTCTTTGCTTCAGCGTTGCCTCCTTTGCTTGAGCGTTGCCTCCTTTGCCATCAATGACAATATTTCCAACAGTCTCCCCCTTTGGCATTGATGGCAATCCAATTTCTCTGTTTGCTTTCTCTTTCTCTTGTTGCTTGCTCTTCCTGTTTGCCTGCTCTTCCTCCTGTTGTTTGTTCTTCCTCCCCCTTTGACATCAATGGCAAAGGACGACACCTCATCTCTCTGTATGGGTTTTGTCGTTGCATTTCCTTTCTCTGAGTTACATTTAGGTCCTCTTCTGCTGAAATTGGACTATGCTGCTCCAGAGTGATGTATGAAACTTGTTGAGAGAACACTTTGGTATAGTGAGCCGATATATGTTTTATAGTTGTGATTCATTTGTAGTGCCTGTAATATGTGCTAGATTGCAGACAGAGATGATGCATTTTACGATTGAAAGGTTCTTGTTGCTTCTGAATGCTGATAATCTTGATAATGCTGATCCCGTGGACTTGTTTTATGCTTATCTTGCTGGCTGTTCTCCCCCTGGAATGATATCTTTGTTTTGTTCTCCCCTGAGACTGTACTTTCTCTTCATATTAGAGAATAGTATCTACAAATAATACCCCTAGTTTGTCTCTCAAGTATTCGAATGGTTCTCTGGCAAGTGGTTTGGTAAATATATCTGCTATCTGTTCTTTCGTTGATACATAGTCCAGTTTAACTATCTTCTGAGCCACTTGTTCTCGGAGAAAATGATACTTGATTGGTTTATGTTTAGTTTTTGAATGAAGCACAGGATTTTTAGATATACTTATAGCACTTGTATTATCACATTTGATTGAGATAGGTTCATTAATGCTTACCTTCATGTCTTGAAGTGTCTGCTTCATCCACATGACTTCTGTGCAACATGCTGCTGCTGCTTTATATTCTCCTTCAGCTGTAGACAGAGAGATGGATGTTTGTTTCTTGCTTAGCCATGCCACCATAATTTCTCCTAGATAGAATGCACCTCCACTAGTACTCTTCCTATCATCCACACAGCTGGCCCAATCTGCATCTGTGTATGCTGTCATTGTGCAGTTCCTTGTAGATATCTTAGTATTCTTTTTACTGCCAGAAGATGGTTTTGTTTTGGTGCTGCTTGATATCTTGCCACTAGTCCTACTGCTAGCATGATGTCTGGTCTTGAGGCTGTCAAGTACAGCAGGCTTCCTATCATGGATCTGTAGAGTTTTTGATCTACATCTGCAGACCTATCATCAACACACAACTTGCATCCCGTGATCATGGGGGTTGTCATTGGTTTGCAGTCCTCCATTTTGAATTTTTTCAGCATTTCTTTTAAGTATTTTTCTTGAGAAATGAATGTGCTTGTGTTCTTTTGCTGAATTTGCAGTCCCAAGTAGAAACTGAGTTCTCCAATCATAGAAATTTCAAACTATGTTTTCATCTCATCAACAAACCCTTTTGCTAGTTCATCTTTGTTGCTTCCAAACATAATGTCATCAACATATACAACAACAATTAGGAGTTCATTTTCATGCGCTTTTATGTATAGATTGTTGTCTACTCCACCTCTCTTAAAACCCTGTTTTTGAAAATATTTGTCCAGTCTTGAGTACCAAGCCTGAGGAGCGTGTTTCAGTCCATATAGGGCCTTCTTTAGTCTGCACACATAGTCTTCTTTGTCTGTCAATGAGAAGCCTTCTGGTTGTTCCATGTACACTTCTTCTTCTAGATCTCCATTAAGAAAAGCAGACTTTACATCCATTTGATATACCTTGAAGTCTTGATAGCATGCAAATGCCATGAACATTCTGATAGCTTCCATTCTAGCTACAGGGGCAAATGTTTCATCATAATCAAGTCCTTCTATTTGTGAGTATCCTTTGCAGACCAGCCTTGCTTTATTCCTGATTACTTGTCCTTGCTCATTCATTTTTTTTTTGAATATCCATTTTGAACCAATGATATTTTTCTCAATAGGTCTAGGAACTAGTTCCCAGGTATTGTTCTTCTCAATTTGGTCCAATTCTTCATTCATTGCTTTTATCCAATACTTGTCCTTGCTGGCTTCTTCAAATTTCTTTGGCTCTATTTGTGATAACATGGATATGTGTACTTCTTCTATTTGTTCTGTTAGCTGCCTTCATGTCTGGACTCCTGCTTTCTTGTCTCCTATGATCTGATCTTCAGGATGATTCTTCTGAGTGTATCTTGAGGGGGTTTTTGAGCTCAACTCTGCATCTTCTATTGTCTTGCTATTTTCTTCATCATTCCGGTCTTCTTCTTCATGATTAACTGATGGACTGCAGCAATCTGTATTTCTTGTATTGTTTGGAAATTCTTCATCAAATCTCACATCAATACTTTCAACTATTTTCCGAAGAGTCTTGTTGTAGCATCTGTATCCTTTACTTTTGGAAGCATATCCTAGAAAAATCCCTTCATCTGCTCTTGCATCAAATTTCCCAAGGTTTTCATCATTATTCTTTGTGTAACACTTGCTACCAAAGACTCTGACATGTTTTATTGAAGCTGGCTTTCCATGCCATAGTTCATATGGAGTTTTGTCACTGCTTGGCCTTAAGTGAGCTTTATTAAGGATATGTACTGCTGTGTGTACTGCTTCTGCCCAGAAGGTTTGAGCAATATTATTCTCTTGCATCATATCTCTGGCTATTTGTTGTACAGACCTGTTTTGTCTCTCTGCTACTCCATTCTGCCGAGGTGTCCCTGCAATAGTAAATTGTTGCTTTATTCCATGTTAATTACATAGGTCTGCAAAGTCATAATCTGTGAATTCTCCTCCTTTGTCTGATCTGATACATTTCATCTTGCATCTAGTTTGATTTTCTGCTAATGCTCTGAATATCTTAAATTTTTCCAATGCTTCTGATTTATTTTTGAGAAAGGCAACCCATGTCATTCTGGAGAAGTCATCTATTATCAGCATGAAATAGGATTCTCCACTTGGTGTTCTAGTTCTAGAAGGTCCACACAGGTCCATGTGCACAAGCTGGAGTGGTCTTCTTGTTGACAACTCCTCTTTAGATTTAAAGGATGTGCGAGTCTGTTTCCCCAATTGACAAGATTTGCATATAGTACTTGAAGGCCTTTTTATTTCTGGCATATCTTTGACAGCTTTCTTCTTGCTCAATTTGATGATATGGTCAAAGCTGAGATGTCCCAATCTCCTATGCCACAACCATGACTCCTCAAGTTTGCTAAGATGGCGGGCTTCATCTTCCTCTTTCACTATGTATACATTGTTCTCTGTTCGAACACCTTTGAGCAGAGTCTTTCCTGTTGTGCTTGACCTGACTACACAATCTTGTGCTCTAAAAAGAACTTCACAGCCTTTGTCACACATCTGACTGACACTCAGTAAATTTTCTTTCAGTCCATCCACAAGTAGTACCTCTTAGGCTTTTCCTCTGCCATTGTCTATGCTGACTGAGCCTTTTCCCTTGATCTTTCCTGATTTATCATTACCAAAAATAACATTGCCAGATTTCTTTTCATCAAGAGTTATAAACTTGCTTCTGTCTCCAGTCATGTGTTTGGAACAGCCACTGTCCAAGTACCACTGGCTTTTCAGATCTTGAACAGTTAGAGCCAGGTCACAGTTATTCACCTTCTTTATCCACTGGAGGCCCCCTTTTGAACATTTGATTATAGTTTTTGCAGAATTGTGAGCATGAACAAAATTGCTTTTACTCATAAACCTCCTTGAGGTATTGAACATCATTCTTTGTCTATACTTTCTACATTCAATAATTTTATGGCCAAATTCCTTACAATAAAAACAATAACCATAGAAATTATTTGCATACCTGATGTAAGGTTGTTTTCTCCATTTGTTTGTTTGAGATAGCCTCTTCACTTTTTGCATCTTTTGCAGGTCTGAATTACTCTTCCTTGCATAACAATATGCAGCAATGTGTCCTAGCTTGTGGCAGGCATAGCAGGTGGCATTCTTCATAGGAGGGAAGAATTTCCTCTGATGACTTCAAAATTTGATATACTTAGGGGCATATGATTCTTTTTCTGCCATCTTAGTATTCATTATATTCTTTGTTACTAGAGGTTTCTTCTGCTCTTTGTCTCTCTTATTGCAGATTTCTTCTTTTGTTGGAATTATTTGAGCTACTTCCTCATCCTTCTTTGCTTTTACAAAAATAATCTCTCTGTCAACCTTTTCTTTTCCTTTACTTGATTCTCCTTCGTAGCCTATTCCAGTCTTTATCACAGGGGATCTTTGAGCAACCAAAATTTCATTCAACTTAATAGAGCTTGTTGTTTGAGAAGGGTATATAGAAACTTTCTGTTGAGCATTTTCTAATTTCTTTCTCAGACACATAATTTCTTCTTCCAGCCTCTCTTGTTCTTGGGTTTTATCCTTGATTTGCTGTAGTAACATATCTTCTATCTTCTTGGCTTCTTCAAGCCTTACCTTCAGCAGCATGAGGACTTCTGAATTTTGTTCTTCTTTAACACATTTGAGGAGAATATCTTTTTGTTTTCTGCATTTTAGTTTGAGTCTCTCAATCTCCTCCAGAGCACTTCTTAGCTCCCCCTCAAGATCGACTTCCCCTTCTTCTTCTTCTTCTAGCAAGAGTCCTTCAGGATCTTCTATGGCCATTAGTAAAAATTCAGAGGTTCCCTCTTCTCTTGAGGGTTCATCTGAGTCTTCAGATGCAATGCTGTCTTGCTGTGCATAGAAGGATTTTCTGCTGAATTTCTTTCCTTTCTGCCAATTCTTTGATGTGTCTTTCTCTGATTCTTGAGCTTGATTTCTTACTTTCTTGTGAGGACATTTAGCAGCATAATGTCCAACTCTTCCACAATTAAAGCATTTGAAGGGAAGTTTACCTTTGTATCTACCTGAGCCTATATCCAGTTTCTTGACAAATTTTGCTTCTTCTTCATCTGAGCAAGAGCATATTTCTTCCTCTTATTCTTTCTTATTTTCTGTTTTAAAGGCTGCTTCCCTCGAACTTGGTTTCTTCTGTGGGAGCCTCATTTCATAGGCTGTTAGATTTCCAAGTAGCTGGTTCATGGTCAAAGTCTCCCAAACCGCTGCCTCTTCTATTGCAGATACCTTGGGATTAAATTTCGATGGGAGTGATCTTAGAATCTTTTGCACAACTATACCTTCTGGTATGGTTTCTCCAAGGGCTTTCATATTGTTAACAATTTCTGCAACTTTTAAGAAGAAGCTACCAACATCTTCATCATCATTCATTTTTAAGTTTTCAAACTGGGCTCTATATACTTGAAGTTTGGCAGTTTTTACTTTCTGGTCTCCCTCATGTATGTCTTCAAGAGTATCCCATATTTTCTTGCCAGTGTCTTTGTGCATTACTTTAATAAACTCTGCTTCACATAATCCATTCAGGATGGCATTCATGGATTTTGCATTAGCTACAAAGCTTTCTTTAGCTTCTTTCTCTGTATCAGTTGACTTCGGGGCATATCCTAATTGCACAGCAACCCAGACTTCTACTCTTAGTGACATTATGTATGTCTTCATTCTGATTTTCCAGAAAGCATAATTTTCACCAGTGAAGAAAGGGGCTTTATTGGTTGAGCATCCTTCTTTACTAGCCATCTTGGGAACCTAGGATCTCCTTTCAGTTGTTAGACTTGTACAAAGGAACCTGCTCTGATACCAATTGTTGAATCTCTAATTAAACTGAGAGGGGGGGGGTGAATCAGTTTAATACATTCCTGATCTTTTTAAACTTTTCAATAAACTTATTTACACCTTCATTTCAAACTCTATTTAATGTGAGAGTAATCTTAGAATGTAATCTGAAAGTATTAGTTTAATAGAGCAGTAGACTTAATTTGAGAGCAGCAAGTATTAAGCAAATGATACATATCAGATCAATACATAAATATCATGCACAGAGACACCAGATATAAGTGGAAACCCATAAAGGGAGAAAACCACATCTTATTATTGTTGTGATGCAAAGGCAAGCTCCAACTCCCTCTCTGTAGGCACCAACCTACAGGAGGCTCCTACCTCAATTCTGCAAGCTACAACTTGCAAGGAAGCACCAACTCCCTTCAGTTTTCTGCAGGCACCAACCTACAGGAGGCTCCAACCTCAGTCAGCTACAACTGACGACTATCAAGCTGCAACTTGATAGGGTAGCTCCAACTTCCTCAATTTATCAAACTGAAAGTTTGCTGATTTACCTCAGATATCAGCCCTGTTCTGTAGCTTCTCCTTCTGTTCTGCTTTTCTTAATCTTCTCTGTCTTACTCTTCTATATTCTCCTTCTCTCGATTTACTCTCTCTTCATTTAAAAAAAAAAACTCACTCTGCATATCAAGATGATATTATTTATAGATTTCCTCACATGACTGTTTGTATTCTGCTTGGAATTCGAAATGGAAAGTCATGTCTCTTTGCCTTCTGCCTTCTTACTCCTTTTATCAGCTTACTCAGAAATTATAACTGTAGGTGTCAATTTTAACATTACAGTGGGAGTTTGTTTTCTCTCGGAGACTTGCAAATGCATCACAAACAATAAAAACAATTAAAACATTTACATTTGAATTACAATTTGAACTCCAGCTCACTCATTTTGTCTCTTGGCTTGCTGCGCATTTGTCTTTTCTCTAACTGTCTCTTTGTCCCTTTCTCTTCTCTGTATGCCTTTCTGTTTATGGCTGCTGCGTAACTCCTGAATTTATGAAATGCATTTTTATTTTAGTTTTATACCAGCGCTTTATATATAAATGAATCTGCTAACTGTAATTCAATCCTTTACACGCAGCAAGTGTCTTGTTGATGTGGCGAGTTCCGCAGGCCGGAACATACATATATTACAATTGTATTACATTAATAATCGCCCTCCCGTTAAGCTGAGGCCCGTGGGTCTACAGACCACGCGACATGTTTTAATACAACCGCAACAATGTAATATATATACATATAACAACGCCCTTTCATATATACAAATAAGTAATTTCAACTCTTGGCATACATACACACTTCCTTTTTAAATCAATTCTCAGCGTAATATAGTGAAGACATATTAAACATATAAGAACTCCTTTTGGGCCCACTTAACACACTTCCCGATGCAATGAGTCTTCTCTGAATGCTATTTATCGCTTCTGCTCCGATTCCGATGCAAATCGGCGATCGCAAATCGCAATGTTTGAATGCCAAACAGGTTAATTGTTCCACAGTCCGATCCGATTCAATCGGATATCGCCAATCGCCTGAATTGATATCACTCAACTATTGCAGCTCCAATGTGCTCCGATTTCGATTCAATCAGAAATCGCCAATCGCCTGAATTGATATCACTCAACTATTGTAGCTCCAATGTGCTTCGATTGCGATTCAATCGGAAATCGCCAATCGCCTGAATTGATATCACTCAACTATTGCAGCTCCAATGTGCTCCGATTGCGATTCAATCGGAAATCGCCAATCGGTAATTGCAATGCGCTTCCACCTTTGGACTTTTCACATTTCCGATCCGATTGGGGAGGGGTCCCACCTTATAAAACTTTGTTTTATGCGCTCCATAATATATATGCCTTGGACCTTTGGTTCTTTTGTTTTCGGGATTAATAATATGAAACTTATAATAAAGCGCTCCTTTTGTATATATTTATGCTTTGACCTTTGTTTATATAGATATAAAGTGCTCCGCTTGTATATAACTGTTATATATATATATTTTGCCGCTGGAGTGAAGCGATTCCCGGAATTATGTTTGTATATGTTATATGTGCTCCGCTTGCATATAACTGATATATATGTTTATATATTTTTCCGCTGGAGTGAAGCGATTCCCGGAATAATGTTTGTATAAGTTATATGTATAATGCCGGTTGGAGAGTGCGATTCCTGGAATTTTATAACGGCTCTGCTTCTGCCTCTGCCTCTGCTGCTCCTGACGCTCTGCCTCTGCCTCTATTGCTGAGATAACGGCTCTGCTTCTGCCTCTGCCTCTCTTTGCTCTGACTCTGCCTCTTGCCTCTGTGTGAGAGGACGGGTTCCTCTCTTTATATTCATTTCCTGCCTTCATTTGCTTCTTTACTTTGCCTCTTTGCTTGGCTTGTTTACCTCCCTTTTCTAATGCTTGCCTCCCCTTTGCGATCGATGACAATATTTCAAAATTAACTACTTTCATGTGAGGATCTAGTGGAGACCCAATGGAGAGATAGGTGAAAGGGTGTGTTTGACTATCAGTTGTGACTATAGTGATGCATTCAATGCATCTGCATGGACATTGGAGTTGCCAATGAGGATTGCACAATACAAGAAAGGAAATATCGAACTCATTCAGGGATCTTCTTCAGTAGGGATTGCGCAGTGGAGGCAATAAATTCGTGAATAGATATGCAAATTTTTGCATGACTGTGTGACAATTTTATATTGTACTAAGAGCTCTATGAGATGAGATTTGTATGAGATTGTTACATGTTCCATTGATATACATAATATATGATAGTTGCGGTTTTTAGATTTAAGCTTTCCCGGTAAAACATATTGATTTTTCTTCATATGTTTGCAATTGGCAATTTAATTTCCGCAAAGAATTAAGTGGAAGGTTTCTGTATTTAACATAAGATTAAATTTTTAGATCAGGAGAATATGGAAATACATTATTGTGTTTATAAATTTCTATAGTCAAAACCTAGTGGTAAATGGGTTGAAGGTGTCTAGGGGTAGGAATAGGGTCATAGGTTAGAAAAGATAGTGAAGGAATAAGGCCTTAGGGTAGAGGGGATAATGAACAAATATTTACCATGTGAAAGGGTCTGTTGAAGTTTGCAACAAGAAACAGTGAAATTTCCATCCAGAGACAACATCCTTGATCCTAGTGAAAATTAAGCACCTACACAAGGTGGGGCCCACACAGGCTATTTTTAGGTGTATGTCTATTTTTAGAATCTTGAGAAAATTCTATTTATAGATGAGTTTCTATTTTTAGATGCATGGGCGATGTCTATTTATAGATCACATGTCTAAAAATAGAATGCATGTCGATTATTATTATCTCTTAATAATAATTAGACAATAAATCATAATATATTCTCTTGAAGCACTTGATTTCAGTTAATTAATGTGGAAAACCAGTTGACTGAAGGAATTACGAGTTCTAAGGTTGGTTTGTGGGACATGCAAGTGGACTTCATTGTAACTAAGTGATTCAAAGTTGTAACAGAGTTGGATGTGTAGTTATGTGAGTTGTAAAGTAGTTTAACTCAATTAAGTGAGTTAAACTTAGTTGTGTTAGTTGTAAAATTTGTAACTAAAGATACACTAGTGACAGATAAATGAGTTAAAGATTAAATTAATTCACATGGAGTGATCTCACATGCAACTAAATATTTACTACAGTTAACTACATGCATGTCATATCCAGTGGAGACCCAATTGAGAGATAGGTGAAGGGGATACTTTGACTATCAGTTGTGACATTAGTGGGTGCACACATGCAACCACACACACATTGGATGTGCCTATGAGTATTGCGTGGTAAAGGAAGGCAATATTAATTTATTTGGAGGTTCTTGACCATCAGAGATTGCATAGTGGAGGCAGGCTGTTAGGAGGCAGTAAATTGGCGCATGTATTTGCAATTTTTTGCATGACAGTGTGAGATAATTGTATATTGTACTGAGAGCTCTTGGAGTAGAGTTTTGTATGATATTGTTTCATGATCCATGATATATACATGATATATGATAGTGGGGTTTTTAGCTTTATGCTTTTCTGGTAAAAACATTTTTGTTATGTGTGATTGATCTTTCTTCATGTGTTTGCAATTGGAGATTAAATTTCTGCAAATATTTTAGTAGAAGAATTATGTATTTAACAGTGGCATTTAATTGTTAGATTAGGAGAATCTAGGCAATACATAATTGTATTAAAATTTCTACATGGTATCAGAGAAAATAAGATTGCAATATTGAAGCAGTAGCTGAGTTTGTTGGTGGAAACAATTCGAATTTTCTACAAGAATTTCTTGGTGCAATAGTTGAGTAAAAATCAAAATGGATTTCAATGGTTTGCGGTTAGAGTATCCACTCGAGGGTATCTCGAACTAAATTTCTTAGAAGGACAGGATGGAGGCGGTGCTCGAAGATAATGGCTTGAAGGAATTCATCGACAAAGATGTTCCTAAGCCTACTTCGACAGATGCTGCATTACTTGATGCATGGCAAACGAATGGAGCAAGGGCGAGGAGGATTCTATTGGAAGGTTTAGGAGACCAAATTCTCTCAAGCCTTCATGGGAAATCCACTCCATATGCTATGTGGAAGGCTTTGACATATATTTTCCAAAGCAACAACGACCATAGGAAAATGACATTGAAGGATAAACTCAGAAAGATCAAGATGGAAAAGAACGACATTATTTCGATATACTTAACAAAGTTTGTCCAATCCAAGGATGAGCTTGGGAGTATAGGAGTAAGTGTTGCTGATGATGATTTGGTGAGCCTGGCTCTCTTGGGAATTCCTAAGAGTTGGCACAATTATCAAGACTCTTTCAACGGACAGGAAAAACGGCCAGATTGGGAACGACTGTGGTTGGATCTAGTGGAGGAGGAGTTCAGGCGGAACAACAGAGATGGCTCTTCATCAAAGCTTGATGATGAAAAGGATTTTGCTTTGGTTGCCAAGGTGAAGAAGGGGAAGGGGAAGAAATTACATTCTAAATCCGAGGCCAGTGAAGATGGAAAGGAGCACAACATGTCGAAAGTGAAGTGTTTTCACTATCACGAGTATGGACATATTGCCACAAATTGTCCACATAAGAAGAAGAACAAGATGGTTGTTAGAACTATAGCTGGTGAGGCTCTTGCCTCACAATTTGAGCTTGAATTCTCATTGATCGCATGCATGGTGTCTAGTGCATTGGGATCAGGGTGGTACTTGGATATTCGTGCTTCCTCTTACATGACGAGAGATAAGAAATTTTTCAGTGACTTGGTGGAGAAAGATCTCCAGATGCATATTAAGTTGGGTGACGATGGACGATACAATGTGACTGGCATTGGTACCATTACCTTTCAGAGGGCGTCGGGTAAACTCTTTCATTTAAAATATGTTATGCATGTTCTAGGTTTAAAGAAAAATTTAGTCTTAGTCACAATGTTAGAGGATAGAGGCCATGATGTTTTCTTTAGTGAAGGAAAAGTTTTCCTGCAACAAAAAGCAACAAAACAAGTCAAGAAGGTTGGGATTTGAGTTATGAATCTCTACAAACATTATGTAGATGGGATTTCTATTGAGCTTCCTACTTTTGGGAAGTGTGAGAAAGTCATGCAATTGACGCTTGAGAGGGAGCAGGATTTTCCTGCAGGTAAGAGTGAACCTCGTGATGTGGAGTAGCCACAAGATGAGGATCATGGAGTGGGAGCAACCACTCATGCAGAGAAATTTCATGCTAGATGGGCAGAGGGAGTGCATGCAACTATACCACTAGGTGAGAGGTGGGGTGACCTGCATGGATAATCCTAAGAAGAAATTTCTGGGTAGGATTCATTGAGATGGTGTGGATCTCATGAATTGAAACTGGCTATGAGGATCCCATAGTACAACAGTAGCAGGATCAGTTGGATTGATGCATTTAGATGTCGTGAGGACATGAAATCAAAGTGACAGTGTCAGATGGAGCGTGGATCAGAGTTGAAAACAAGTGCAAAGTGCATGGATGCCAAGGTCAATAGCATAGTGGTTCCTGAAGACATGTGCAGTTGGTACCAGCAGAAGTCAGAATACTTTGATGACAGATGCATTATACTGATTCAGTTTTTTAGAGGCTATTCAGTTTCATAACTGTTGCATGCAAGTGTTGCATGTGCGAAAAACACTAGAGAAGTGTTTCATACAAGGTTTCATGGTGCATGCATGGAGTTGCATGGCACATGAAAAGGGTTGGATGTCACATGCATGGAGTTCCATGTTGCATGCAAGGACAATCTTGTCTTGTTGAGAGGGAGTGTTGAAGTTTGCAATAAGAAACAGTGAAACTGGCATTCGGAAACAACATGCTTGATCCTAGTGAAAATTAAGCACGTACACTAGGTGAGGCCCACACAAGCTATTTTTATGTGTATGTCTATTTTTAGAATGTTGAGAAAATTCTATTTATAGCGGGAGTCTATTTATAGATGGTTGAGCAAATTTTATTTATAGATGAGTTCCTATTTTTAGATGCATGGGAGAAGTCTATTTATAGATCACATGTATAAAAATAGAATGCATGTCGATTATTATTATCTCTTAATAATAATTAGACAATAAATAATAATCTATTCTCTTGAAGCACTTTATTTCAGTCAACTGATGTGGCAAACTAGTTTACTAAAGGAATTACGAGTTCTAAGGTTGGTTGGTGGGACATGAAAGTGGACTTCCTTGTAATTGAGTGATTCAAAGTTGTAACAGAGTTGGATGTGTAGTTATGTGAGTTGTAAAGTAGTTTAACTCAGTTAAGTGAGTTAAGCTCAGTTGTGCTAGTTGTAACTAAAGATATTCTAGTGAGAGATTAGTGAATTAAAGATTAAATTGATTCACATGGAGTGATCTCACATGCAACTGAATATTTACTACTATTAACTAAGAGATAGGTGAAAGGGACAGTTTGACTATCAGTTGTGACATTAGTGGGTGCACACATGCAACCACACACACATTGGATGTGCCTATGATTATTGCGCAGTCAAGGCAGGCAAGATTAATTCATTCAGAGGTTATTGAGCATCAGGGATTGCGGAGTGGAGGCAGGCTGTCAGGAGACAGTAAACTGGCACATGTATTTGCAATTTTTTGCATGACAGTGTGAGACGATTGTGTATTGTATTGAGAGCTCTTGGAGTAGAGTTTTGTATGAGATTGTTTCATGATCCATGATGTATAAATAATATATGATAGTGGGGTTTTTAGATTCATGATTTCCTGGTAAAAAAATATGTGTTATGTGTGATTGATATTTCTTCATGTGTTGGAAATTCGCGATTAAATTTATGCAAAAATTTTAGTAGAAAGATTATGTATTCAACAGTGGCATATAATTGTTAGATAAAATTTCTACAGGGTTTAAGAGTAAAGGGTAAAAGTAATGAGGTTGCTTTCTCCATCACTCTTTCTCTCTTCCCACCTCCTTTTCTCTACCTCTATCCCACTCCCTATCACTCCCTATCACTCTCCACCAATGCTTTATAAATGGTATATTTTAAAAATATAAACATTTCAACAAAATTTAAAAAACACTAAAATAAAATTTCTCTACATTACTGACTCTCCTTCCCAAAATTTTCAGAAACTCTAAAAAAATAATTAATTAAATATTTTGGATTGTAATTAAGTATATTTAGATAGATTATATTATTAACTAATATTATAATAACTCAATAAAACAAAGGTACTTTTGTTTCAATAAAATACAGTTATACCATGAAATTAGTACATTAAACTCTAAAACATTTTTAAATATCATATGAATTATAAAAATTTAATTTAAAAAATGAAATGATATATAAAAATGGAAGGAAAAATTATTTAAATGATCAAACTAGAATACGAGTTTATATGTTTTTAAATTTAATTTAAAAAATAAAATGATTTATAAAAGATTGAAGGAAAAATTATTTAAATGATCAAACTAGAATAAGGGTTTATATGTTTTTTTTTAAATAAAAACAACGTTCAATAATAAAAGCATACGTGAAGATCAAAATAAAATAAAATTCCTTTTTATGAAGAAGAACGAGGTGTTCGGATACTTTTCCTAACAAACTCTTCATTATGTTTGAAAAAAAATAATTTCAATTAAGTGAAGTTAGTTCAATTCATAGTATGATTAATGGACATTTTGAGGAATGTATGGGGCCATTTCATTTGAGAATGGAAAATTAAATAAAATAAAATTCCTTCATGATGAAGAAGAATGAGGTGTTAAGATACTTTTCAATTAAGTGAATTTATTTCAAGCCATCATATATTTAATGGACATTTTTATGAATGTAAGGGTCATAGTATATAAAGTTGTTTCAAAGATTTTATAGTTAATGATTTTTTTAAGCAATATAGTTGTCATGTTTATATATATAATTGGATACATAATGAGATTTTTAAAAGAATGCATTTAAATGAAATATATTTTTAGGGAGGATGATATAATTGCAATGCTAGTTATCATATCATAACTAATAAAACTTTGTTGTAATCAATTTATTACTCTACACAACTAATATAATAACAATTAAGAATAATATATATTAGATATCATCTTATAAAAATATAATCTTATTTTTTATTTTTTAATGAAATCTAGAACCTCTTTAGTAGTTTTAATTTCAATTTTTAAAACATGGTAATAGGAGATACATTAGACTTGTTTGATTAGAATTTGGATGAATCTAGAAGTCTTAATATTATACCTATTATAGGAACAAGTGACTCTTACATATATCATGAATGAAATAAGGATGATGAGCTATGATTATAACCATAAGATATAACAAAATTGTACATTATACCTAGTATAGTAACAAGTGACCCTTAAATATATTATGGATGAGATAAGGGTGGTGCATTACAATTATAACAATAAGATATAAGATATAACAAACTTGTCATTGTTGAAAATTATGGATCAATTTTAAGGCTTACCAAAGAAAAGTAACCATCACTCAAACAATAGATATGGTAAATAGTAATAAGAAAAGACATGGAGAGCCATCCAATACATCACCATAAGGACTATTGAAATTTCAACAATCTTATTTTGTTAATACATCAAATGTACAACCAACTAGGAGGTAATTGGGATATATCGTAGTCAATACACGAAGCACAATGAAAAATCTAAAACATCTAACATTATTATTTATAGATTTTTGGATTTTGTGATCCATCGTTAGATTATGAAGAAATATTTCGGTAATAATCACATTAAAATGAACAATGTCAACGCGTTTCGAACCAACCAGTGTGGTTCATCATCAAAACTAGGTGAGATATCAGATCTGGTCGTTGAGTTTAAATAGATGTAGAAATGGAAAAACTGGTCTCTACCATAACAGCTAGTTTGACTTTGAAATTTAATAACAGATATTTCTATTAATTTAATTATTTAACAAAATCCTAATGGCTAGCTTGACCTAGTCCTGATGATGAACCACACTGGTTGGTTCAAAACACGTCGACATTGTTCATTTTAATGTGATTATTACCGAAATAGTTCTTCATAATCTAACATTATTTTTCTACTACAACATAAAGACGCTTTCAAAGACATTAGTATTGTGTAAAGATCAAGTTGACCAACTAGAACTACCTATTTTAACTCAAATATATTAATTTTTTATACAATAAACCATGTAAGTTGATCAATAATAATTCTTACGTATATTTAGTCAATTATGTAATAAAAAATATTTTCTTTATGTACTCCTAGAAATGGATAACCTGTCATATTGGTATTTTGCTTTAACTCCAAAAGTGGCCAATAACATTGAAATTATTGTACCAAAAAGTGGAAGTTAAAGAGGATGCTTGGGATCAAATAGGAAGTAATCCATTTTCTATCACAATGACAACATTCTACATGCACTTAAAGACGTAGAAATTGTATTTTATTTGATCTCATTCTTACTAGAGATCTAGATTGTTACTGTAAAATATATTGATACATGTTTAATGTGTTTTGAGAAACTTAAATAGACTAATTCAAATGTGTTTGAATTTATTTGGTGTATTTTTCAAACATATTCCTCCATCCCCTTTTCCTATATAAAATAATAAAAAATATTACTAAAAGTAATAAGAGATTATATCTTGATTTATATTGTTAAATTAGAAAGAAACATGTATATCATTATCAATGTTATATTTCTTCACTCACATCATAGTCATTATGCATGAAAATTATGACTTGATTCAACTTGAAATTAATAGTTGACTTAGTAAATAATGTGCTTAAATAAAAATGATAGAATACTAAGTTTTTTATTAAAAAAACTATAGATTCTTGTAGACCATGTATATCCAATCAAAGATGTAAAGTTTTCTTATTCATATTACATGGAAGGATAAAAGTTTGTAAAACAATACTTGAGAATGCATTTTTGGGTTTCTTTCCCTTTGGTATGCATTGATAATGGAGAATTTATGTGCCTAAACCAATCTACAAGACCAAAGTTGAACATCATTGTATTCTTTGGGTTGTCACCACTCAAGTGGGCATGGGGAATGAAATAGTAATGCATAGATGAAAGGGGAGTAACAACAGACCAATATTAATGTGAAACACATATGTACATAGGCCAATGCTTGAATATAAATATGGAGAATTAATGCCTTTTTATAGGGTTTTTTTCCCTTTGGTGCACATTATTGATGAAACATCAATGTGCATAATGTGTAGCACTAGTGCAAAAAGAACAAGTAGATCACTTGTGTCTTTTATTGGTTGTTGTTACTTTGGTGTGTATGGTTCATGGATTACTTGTGTAGTTTTTTATTAAGTGTAATTTTGTTTCTATTATATTAATGCATCAAGGCTCAAATTTTCTAAAAATTATAGCTACAAACTCTACACAAATCCTTCTTCTAAATGGCACATTTTTTAGGAAGATCATCATTGGTGGGCCCCAAAGAGCCTAGTTAGTACATCTATTTTTTGGGGTGATTAATTTAACACACAAACTGCGATGAGCTAGGGTTTTTGGATCTTATGGTTTTTTCCTCTAAGTTTTTTTGGCATGATGTCAAAAGATAATTTTGAGCCTCCTTTTATGGGCCCTTTTTGTGAATGAGTGTAACTATGGAATCTATTCTCAGTGATAAGATACCACTATTCCAATATCTTGTATTTTTATGAATATTGTAGTGGTTTTTTCCATTTGGTTCATTAATATAATTTGGTTTTTCAAGACAATATTATATTTGCAATACTATATTTGTATTGTCTCTATTATATTGTGTGTCCTTTCATTTTGTTTACAATCCAATCTAGACCAGGTGGCTATTCAAGAATTTGTCTTCTTACAAGTGATATTAAATCTTGTTAGATTTACAATAGTTTCGTAAGTCCTAAACTTTGGATGCATTTTTCAAGCCCCTCCCATGCATATTTGGCTATTTTGAACTTACAAAATGTATTGAAAATTTAACAAGTTTTATGGTCAATTTTGAGACAATGGACATATCAAATGGACACTTATATCAATTTTATTGGTAATAAAAATAAGTAATGACATAGAATTAGTTTCACTATGGATATTTTACAATTGCCTCTATTTTTTTTATGAGCTACATGCCACTTTTCAAAAAGTGTTTCCTAGATAATATTTATTGGATCATCTTCCTTAAGGATCAAGGATTAATTAACAAGCTAATGACCCTCTTTATTATTTTTTCCTTTATGCAAACATATTTTTGTACTATAGTTTCATTCTACAAAGAATTGTGAATGATATGTGTAACATCTTTGTGCAACGTTTAAAACATTTTGGAATACGCTAAGCAATAAATTCATTGTTTCAACCTTTTTTGTGTAGAAATGTCAAGAAATTCGTTACTGTTAATGAATTCAAACTTAAAACAAGAGACATAAATTTATTCTACTATTTAGTGGAAAGGAAAACACATGATAGAAACACATGCAATAACATGCAACTATTAAATGACAATGAACACAATATTTTTCTTGGGGAACCCAACTCAGAAAAACCCTTTTTTGTTTCTTCACATCAATGAAAATGATAATATGGATCAATTACAATGAATTCTTCACACATGAAGCACACCCTCCACTGCAATTTTTATCTCCTTTCCACTAACCTGGTTTGACCAACTCTTGGCCAAAACAGGCTTCTAGATTCCTCCTATTTCCTTGCATAATCCTTTAGGGAGTTAGCTCCTAAAATATAGGGAAATTCCTTATTTCTTTGCACAAATATTGGAGGAATTTATCACATTCTCCAATGCAAAACCTGTACACTCAACTAGTATACAATTGACAATTACAATGTGTGTTTTCCTCCACTCCAACTAGGAAATTTGAATTCCATGCATGATTGGACTATTTTTAGTAAATTGATCAGTCAACTAAGATATCAATGAGTTAATAACTATTATAACTACTTGACTGAACTCCTACTAACTCTACTAATGACTAGAGATCATATAATTGATTTTAAGTAACAATAACTCCACTAGATTGCTAAATTTTAGAAATCAACCCATGGACAACTCTACTTATAGCATATAACTCGAATTTACTGACTTAACTAGGAGACAAGGCCATGTCTCTCCAGGTAACTACAATCCAAGTCATCCTGTTGATGTGGAAAATCAAAATTCTCCATTTGATTAAGGCACAAGTCAAATGAAGCCTTTTCTTGCTACACTTTCAACACTCCCTCTTAGCAAGAAAATGTTTTTTGACAACCCTAATCCTGTTCCTATGGAATGTATTGTAACATAATTAAAACTCTCTCTCATTTTTTTTATTGCTACTGCAACAACAACAACTCAGAAGCATCCAAAATACTGAAGCCACTGTGTCTCTAAGCTGCAACTGTCTCCTGAGTGTCTGCCTGCTACTAGCCTACAATTATTGCTCGAGACATGAACGCATCAAATAACACTGATCCTTCTGCTACTAAATATTGTGGGCTCATGTTGCAAGGGTAATGATCCATGAGAAGAGTTTGTTGCAACTTTTACTGCTCTCCTATGGACCTTGCCCAAATCATTGCAACTCTCGGACTAAGACTTTGCATCGCGCCACCTCAATCCTAGAACTATAGTTGCATGCATGGAGAAATATACCTATATCTTGTAGATATTTTTAACTTGAACACTAATTTTTTTTACTTTTCCAATAGAAAAATTCTCTAGATATGTCTTCCCTTTTCTGACCATCACATCATATCCTTTGTCCTCCAATATAGCTACAAAAATAAAACATTTATTCAACGCAAGCGCATAAAATACACTTTTCAGGTGAATATGGGAGATTGAATCTCTCTTACAGGTGGTTGTGTCAATCCCTTTGGTAATATACATTCCATCATCTCCAAGATCTATGTGTAATTGTAGGTCCTTCTCCTCTAGGATACTAGAGAACTCCTTAATTATTATTTTATGATTTGAAGAACCAGAATCTAGGTACCACTCACTCCCTCTTAGTGTGCTTGCCATGCAAGAAATGTGGGTAAAATCATACTCGAGTTGTCATAAAATATCCTCTCCTTCTACTGTTGCTGCAGGCTTCTTACTAGATTTCCTATATGGACAACTAGTTGCATAGTGTTCATAAGCATGGCAGTGAAATAATTTAATTTTACTAAGGACTTTCTTCTTTCTATGGTTCCAGATATATTTTTCCTTGCCTTGGACCTTCATGCATTTGGCCTTCTTTCCTTTTCCAACTAGAAAAAAATCTTATTCCTCATATGCAGTGGATGTGACGCCATCTCTAGTGTTTCTTATGATCTCCTCCTTCACCAAATCAGACCAAAGTCTCTCCCAATCTGGTAGCTTATCTCTTCCATTAATTGAATCCTCATAGTTATACTATAATTTTATAAAGCCAAGAAATTCTAATATCACAAGTTCATATGATGACACATTTTATCCTACTCCTCCAAGTTCATCTCGAACCTGAGTGAATCTGGATAAGTATTGATGAATGGTTTCATTTTTCTGCATTCGAATGCTACTAAGTTTACTTCTCAATTAAAATTTTCTAGAATCACTGCCACTCTAGAATAGATTCGTGAGATTTTTCCACATTTCAAAAGGAGTCTCCTTTCCATGTTAGTTTGAAACCACATGATCTATGAAACCCTCCAGAATAATGATCCTATCTCTTATTTTTTCTTTCTTCCACTGAGAAAATTCTTTTGCATCTAATGTTGTTGGTGTTGGAATATCATTTCGTGTATATTCACATTTACTCCATTTTCATCTAGGACAACTTCCATCTTATCTTTCCAAGAACAAAAATGTGAGGTTACCTCTGATGGATACTCAAGCCATAATTCATTGAAATATATTGTTCCTGTATTGATCAAGAGAATCTACACCAAAAACTTTACAAATCAAAATTTCTCAAAGAGAAGATCTAGAACAAGGTTTATATGTGGTCATTTAAAGTTATGATACCATGTAGAAATATCAGGAAATTTTCTACTGCTAATGAATTTGAACTAAAAACAAGAGACAAAAATTTCTTCTACTATTCTACGGAAATGAAAACACATGATAGAAACACACATAATAACATACAACTATTAAATCACCATGAAAACAATATTTTTCCTGGGGAACCCATCTAGGAAAAATCCCTTTGTTACTTTGCATTAATTCAGATGATAATACAGATCAATTACAATGATTTTTTCACACATGAAGCACACTCTACACTACAATTTTGATCTCCTACTCATTGACTTTCTATGACTAACACTTGGCCAAAATATGGCCCTGCATTCCTCCTATTTCCTTGCACAATCCTTGAGGAAATTATCTCCTAAAATATAGGGAAATTCCCTATTTCCTTGTTCAAATCCTGAAGGAATTGATCACCTGCTGTAATGAAAAACCTATACACTCTAATATTATACAATTGACAATTAAAATGTGCCTTTTCCTCCACTCCAACTAGGAAATTCGAGTTACATTAATGAATGAAACTATTTTTAGTAAATTGATCAGTTAATTGAGAGATCAGTAAGTTAAAAACTATTGTAACTACTCAACTGAACTCCTACTAACTCTAATAATGACTAGAGCACATATAACTAAATTTAACTAACAACAAATCCACTAGATTTATAAATTTTAGAAATAAACCTATGCACAATTCTACTTCTAGCCTATAAATCAAATTTATTGACTCAACTAGGAGACAAGGACATGTCACTCTAGCTAACTGCAATCCAAGTCATATTGCTGATGTGGAAAATTCAATTTCTCTAATTGAATGAGGCACAAATCAAATGAAGCCTTTTGTTACTCTAATTTCAACATTTTCTAATTCTAGATACCCAAAAGTAGATTTTTCTAGTGCAATAGAGACTAGGACAATATTTCTGAAAAACTACTAATTACTTCTAATGTTGTTGATCAATAATTCCACCATATCATTAAGAAATTATGATTCATAAATTCAACCATAAAATAAAAATAGAGATCACAATCCATAAAGAGAGATCTATCATTACGAAATTATGCTTCATAAATTCAATCATGAAATAACAATAGAGATCACAATGCACAATAGAAAGTCTTCTATTCAACAAGAGATAGACCTAGACTTTCTAGTCATCAACTAGGTCAAAATGACCTCCAACAAAAGCTATGGTAAAATTTTGTCAAAACCTTCAAGTCAAGCACCCCAATCTGATCTAGCACTTTTCTCTACTAATATGCCTTGAATTTTGGCCCTCCTACAATTTCTAGAATCCAAGAATTTTGCCCCCCTGTAATTATCCAGTAATTTTGAGCCCTACAACAGAAATGCACAGAGAAAATATGAACTGCACAACCACACACAACCACACAGTGTGTGTGAGAGAGAGAGAGAGAGAGATTATCCAGACATGTGAGCTTCATAGAGAGAGAGAAAGAGATGCAATTTGTCCTTAATTTTATGCTCCTTGTCCTTCTTGTTCTTCGCTAGGATACCTAGAAATTGTCTTGTTTGAGAGTGTGTGAACTTGTGATTTGAGGTGTAGGTTAAGATACTTTATATAGTGAACTATCTGGGTTGAATGGGTGTGACTTTTCCTAGGCCGAATTCGCTTGGAGGGAGGGAAAATTGACTTTCTTGGATCCAAAATTTAAAAATTCAAATTCTATTATTTCAAAAGTCCAAATGGGACTTGACTTAAATTATATATTTCTTTTGACTCTAAAATTTAAAACACGCTTTATAATAACCAATATAAATACATCAAAGTCCAAATATAGATTATGAATACCAACCATAGTTACAAAATTCAACAATCCCTCTTAACTAGTGAGGTATTCATAATGATTGTTATAGATGCTCTCAATTTGACAAATTTCTCTAAGAAAATGTTATATCAAATCATCATCATCACCATCAACATACACTAGTTGCCATATCCTAATCAGTACATAACCCATGGAAGATCATCAAAATCTCACGTCATTCTCTCTAAGATTAATCTAGTCCTCAAATCTAAAGGCCTCTCACTCGGCCAAGATGTTCTGATACTCACTCAACCCTCTTAGGGAGCATTTTATCAACCCTCCTAAGGAGCATTCGCTCAAACCTCCTTGGGAGTATCCACTCAAAATTCTTGTGGAGCACTCACTCAACCCTCTTGGGGAGTATCTTCTCAACCCTCCTAGGGAGTACTAACAGTTGACATACCTCACTCAACCATTCATGGGGAGCAATATGGGTATTGATGCTAAGATACCACACTCAACCCCACTTGAGAAGTAATCTGGGTCTCCACCTTGGGAGGCACTCACTAAACCTTATCTGGGGATCTCTTTGTGCCTATTATACCATTCTACCTATAGGGATAATGTCCATCCATATTTTTGTCACATCAACACTCCCTCTCATTGAGAGGGGTAATCTCCACAAGCCCCAAATTTTCCCTGAAGTACACAAACTTCTCTCAGGAAAGGAAATTTGTCAAAATATCACTTTCATTCTCATTAGTGGAGATGTAATTAAGCCTCATTACTCTCCTCTACACCATGACATGAATGTTGTGGTACTTGATCTCAAAATGCTTCGACCTATCATGGAACATAAGATTCTTTGAAAGCTTTGCATAACTTTGATTATAATAATGTATCAATGTTGGTTCCATTTTCTGGTTGAATAGTACTAAAAAAAAATTCTAAAGACACATTGCTTCAATACATGCTTCATTGGCTGCAATTTACTCTACTTCGGTAGTGTCGAGTGTGACAGATCTATGCCTCCTTCTCATCCAAGAAATCATAGCAAAGCCCAAACTAAAGCATACCCTTGAAGTACTCTTCCTATCATCAACACTCATTTCCCAATTAGCATATTTATATCCCTGAGGTTTCACATCCCTATTTGTGACATATTAAAACCATAAATCATAGTACCACCTAGATATCTCAAAATGTTCTTTGTTGCAATCGAAAGCTCATGTCTCAACTCCACCAAGAAATAGCTTAATGTGTTTACTACAAAACAAATATTTGGCCTTGTGTTAATGAAATACATCTATGCTCGAATTAATTTATGGTATATAGATGGATATACCAAGATACATTCAGAGCCTCCTAACTTCTTCAAGTTATTCACCATGGGATTTGCCATGGATTTACATTTCATCATGCCAAATATCTAAAGGATGTCAACAACATACTTTCCTTGACCAAGAAATACTTCACCAAGTTCCTACTATACTTCTAGTACCAAGTAATAATGTATCAAACCAAGATCCTTCTTATCAAACTTAGAGTCCAACTACCTTTTACACTGAATGATGAGAAGTTCAACACTTCTCAGAAACAAATCATCAACATGTAGCGATAGAATCACATGTGCATTCTTCCCAACCTTGAAATAAACTTTTGGATCAATATCGCTCTTGGTAAATCCATGTCTCTTCAGGTAGCTATTATTTTGAGAATACCAATCTCTTGGAGCTTGCTTTATTCCATACAATGCCTTGTTCAATCTAAAAACATGATATTCCTTTCTATGCACCTCAAAACCTTGAGGCTTCCTTATGTACACCTCTTCCTCAATTACACCATTGAGGAAAGTAGTATTTTCATCCATGTGATGTAAATTCCATACCACCGAAGTAACAAGAGAAATAACATATATAATGGATGTGTACTTGGAAACTAGAACAAAGTTCTCATCATAATCCTCTTCCTCTTTCTGGGAGAACCCTCTAGCCACAAAGTGTGCCCTGTATTTATCTATACTTCCATCTGCAACATGCTTCGTATTTTATATCCACTTTCAATTCACCATTGAATTCCCTTTATATCTCGACACAATATCCTAAACATTATTTTTCATGATGGATTGGTATTCTTCATTCATGGCATCCTTCCATGCCTGCTAACTAGTTATTTATTCGTAAGTGGAAGGTTCTACATCAATAATGTTAGTCATCAGTGTTGCATAATTGGAAAACCTTTTAGGTTTCTTAATTTCTTTAGATATTCCATATGAAGTTGCATTCCCTTTTTATTCTTCCAATGTAGATCTAAAACATATTTGTCACTTCCTGATCTCAGGAGCAATAAACATTTCAACAGGTTAACAAGGCCCTTCTGGCTCTTTAGAACATTTCTTAGACCTTGAACCTTCCTCCTTAGAGGTCTCATGCTTTAGTTCATCATAGGAGTCCATGGAAACTTCCTCATATTTCCAATATTCATCCTTCTCATTAAAGGTGACATCCACCAACTTCAGTATGTCGTTTCTCTAAAATGTAGATTCTATCTACCTTTGAAGAATCACTGTGACCAACAAATATTCCTTTCTTTCTTGAAGGTTCTAGCTTATTCATCTTGCCTTCAAGAACATGGATATAAATCGGGAAACCAAATATTCCCATATGCCAAACCTTTGGATTTCGTGTAGTGTATGCTTCTTCAGGAGTCATATGTTCCAAAATTTGATGAGGAGTTATATTCTAAATGTATACAATGATCAATGATGCTTCTCCCCATAAGAACATCAATAATTCTCAATCATGCATCGTAACCTTGAAAATTTCTTCAATGAACCTCTCTTTTCCTTCCATATATGTTGGTTCTATGATCTTCCATGTCACAATATCCAAAAAATTGTTCTTTGCAAGAATAAGATAAATCTCAGTCTTCCAATCTCTGAATTTTAAGGCCCCTTATAACTTGTTCTCTGATTTCATAGAAGAATCCAGGGATGTGAATTAAAAATAAGAACTTCAATGCTAGTGATCTTAATGTATGGTTTCTTTAAGTTTGATGTCAGTGTTCCTTCCTTCACTAAAGCTCTGATACCATGTTAACTTTTCAAGTGCAATAGAGATTAACACAATATTTCTGAAAAATGATAATTACTTCTAATGATGTTGACATTATTTTAAATATTTGAATATATCACTAAGAAAGTATAATTTAGAAATTCAACCATCCAAGAACGGTAGAAAAATAGAGATCACAATGCACACATAGAGCACAATATCACCCTAGGAAAACCAACACGATGAAAAACCCAACGACCTTTTCAATAGAGAGAAATTCTTATGTTCAACAAGAGAAACACCTACACTTTCTAGTAATCAACTAGGTAAAACCAACCTCCAATAAAAACTATGGTAAAGCCTAGTGAAACCCTCTAAATCAATCCTTCCAATCTAATCAAAAAATTCACTCTACAGATTTGCCTTGAATTTTGGCCCTCCTACAACTGCTAGTATCCTAGAATATCACCCTCCTCCAATTGCCCAGAAATTTCAGTCCTGCAATAGAACATTGCAGAAAAATGTGAAATGCAGAGAGAGAGAGAGAGAGAGAGAGAGAGAGAGAGAGAGCCTATCCACACATGAAATCTTAAGAGAGAGAGAAAGAGATGTAATTCATACTTCTTTTTGTCCTCCTTGTTCTTCTTATTCTTCGTTATAGGTCCAAAAATTGTCTTGCTTGAGATAATGTGAACTGGTTCCTTGAGGAGGAGGTTGAGTTGCCTTTATATATTTGACTAAATGGCTTGAATGGGTGTGAATATCTCTGGGCCAACTTGACTTCAAGGGATGCCAACTTGAATTTCTTGGAGTCAAATTTAAAATTTAAAAATTCAAATTTTCTTCTTTCAAAAGTCAAAATGGGACTTGACTCAATATATATATATATATATATATATATATTACGAATTTAAAATATTCTTTACAATAATAAATATAAATACATTAAGGTATAAATATACATTATGAAGACTGACCATAGTTACAAAATTCAATACCAAAAACTTTTATCACTGGTGGTTAATATCACCCTCCATTAAGAAAATGATGAATATTATGAGTTGGGTTGGGGGGAAGAGGACCATTGAGATTATTTTATCATTTAAATTTTCTATTGCATGGTAGAGCAAGTGCAAATTTTATAGCATCAATCATTACCTATAGGGTTTTCCTTTTAATATAATATAATTAGAATTATTTTTGGAATTATTTATGTAGAGTAAGTCATTGATGAATCACTTGCAACTTATTAACATTAATTAAAAAGACCAATTTCTTGTGTTTAAGGGAGCTATGAAGTGGGATTGAAAGTATAAAAATGAATTATATAGCATCATTTATTACCTATAGGGTTTGACCCTAAGACTTTATATGGAGGTCACGCATTTCAAGAGAACCCTTATCCATAGAATTTTTCCCTATAATCAAACTCACTTAACTTGTTGCTTCATTGCAAAATGATAACAAGTATTGTGTCTTATGAACTATTCGTTTATAACCCATATGTTTCTTTATTCGAAATTTTGGGGGACTTTCACAATCCAAAATATGAAAATATCATTTTTTACAGTTGATCAATAATGTATTAATCACTCACTTATATTCTTTTCTTAGGACCAAGGTATCAACATTAGCTAGAATGGCCAATTTTTCATAGCCTTGAATAACCCACTTAAACCCACTTAGAAGTTAGTTCACCAGGTATACTTATAGGGGTGAAGATGTGGAACTCATATTAACCAAAAAAAAAAAAAAATCTATATCATCAATCATAAAGTGAGTTAAAAAAAATGTTCAAACTCAACCTTTTGGCCAATTTATTTTTTTGCATTGAGGCAAAGTTTTGACTTGACTACTCATTGTTTCAAAATGTTGATGATCCGGGTCATTTTAAAATAGAGAAAACTCCCCTTTGGGAAAGTTTTATAGTAAAATTTCCAATTAAATAGGTGGAAACATAACTTTCAACAAAATTCTTACTTTATTTGGAAAACAATATAGAGTTTGTCCACTATTTAAGTAATTCTAATCAATCATTGTAGATAAGACTTAGTAAACTTCTCACGAAGACGACCCTTTCCAAGAATCCTTTGACTTGAGCACATATAACCATGAAGTTTTTCTCCATAGTTAAGTCCAATTATCTATCTACCACATTTGTAAAAGCTTAACAAGATTCAAACTTTATGAATTCTTAATTTAGAACTCCCCCAACTATTTAATTAAATAGTTTGTGAGCCTTTAGAATCAAACATATGAAATATTATTTTTGAAACTATATAGGTAAAATCATTGATATAATGGAAATAAATAAAAATAAAAAAGAATCCATATAATAAAGCACACTTAATTTTAGAGGTTTTTCCCTTTCTAGGCATGTTTTTTGGAACTTTTGAGAATTCTAAGTTTTAGCTATGTGATGTACAAAATTTGAATGTGCATGGATTTTTTAGGGCATCAAATCCATTTATGAATTGAAAAAATCTATTTCTTTGTCTATATTATGAACTAGTATATAGTAACTAAAAATTAATATTACAAATTTAAAAAAATTAAACTTCATTGTTTCGAGGCGCTCTATAGGGTAAATCTCATGTAAAACAATGCAATATTACGTAGTTCAGTATGGAGTAGATCTCACGTAAAAACATAAATGTAAATATAAATGTTTAACATTTAACATTTTTAATCTAATTTCAACTATATTTAAAACTCAATGTAGTTATTATTATGTATAAACACAATATAAATTTAAAATATAAAGAGGTTTACAAACACTAAAAAAAGAGTTATGGTAGATAAATAAAAATATAAATAAACTAGAGGTATGGTAAATAAATAAAACCTCTTTTTATACTTATTCCAAAGGTATGGTAAATAAATAAAAATATAAATAAACTAAAGGTATGGTAAATAAATAAAACTTTTTTTATACTTACTCCATAAACCTTTTTATATTTAAGAAAACTAAAAAAAATATGTTTTATGTGTGACCATTTCGATGATAGGTAGTCCGAACTCACTAATTTATCATGATTTTTGAATAGTCCACTTAGCACTCATTGCGTCTAGTGATGCTCATAGGGTTGAAGAAGTGAGATTGAAACTACTGAAATGAATCAGATTATTATTATTAAATATAATATTCAAATTCATATATTATAATATTAATATTATTAAGTTTAATAAGTTTTGATTAATACAATTTTAATTTTGTTATATTATAATATATATTAGTATATCATGATATATATTAACTCTAGATATATATGGGAGGGAAGAACACAAACATAGAGTCATAGAGGTGGACAAATATGGGGAGAGACAAGGGAGATATGGAGATAAATTGAAGAAGAGGAGAGAGAAGGAATGAAGGGAGGGAGAGGGAGAGGAGTGAGAGGTGTAGAGAAGGGTAAGAGAGGGAGAGGAAGACACAAATAAGGAAGGGGGAGAGAGATAAGGAGAGAGGGAGGGAGATAGTTAGAGGATAGGAGGGTAGAGAGAGAGAGAGAGAGAGAGAGAGAGATGGGGGGAGAGAGAGGGAGGTATTAGAGAAAGGGAGAGAGAGGACTTGAGAGAGAGGAGCGATACAGAGATAGAGTTAAAGGGGGAAAGAGGGAGGGAAGAAGAAAGACGTAGAGAATGAGAAGTGGAGAGAGAGATGGAGTGACAAGGGGGATATGGAGAGAGACTTTATTTTTATGGGTGAGATAAAGAGACAAAGAAGGATATATAGAGATAAATGGGGAGAGAAGGAGAGGGAAGGAGAGAGGGAAAGATACAATAACATAATTGGAAAGAGAGAGAGAGAGAGAGAGAGAGAGATGGGGGAAGAGAGAGGGAGGTGGGTGAGTAAGGAAGAGAGAGGAAGGATGAGAAAGAGGAATTGAGAGAGAGGAGGAGAGTGATGGGGGGAGAAAGAGGGAGGTAAGAGAGAAATTGAGAGAGAGGAAGGACAAGAGGGAGGACTTGACAGATAGAAGGAGAGAGTGAGGGAGATAGGAGGAGAGATGGAGGGATAGAGAAATGGAGGTGGAGGGGGAGATGGGGAGGGAAAAAGAAAGACATAGAGAGTGAGAATTGGAGAGATATATGGAGTGACATGGGAGAGATGGAGAGAGAGTATGTATGTTTAGGGGTAATATAAAGAGACAAACAAGGACAGATGAAGAGAAGGGGGGAGAGAAGGAGAGAGAAGGAGAGAGGGAGGGATATAGTAATAGAGTTGGAGGGTGAAGGGAGAGAGAAAGAGAGAGGTAGGAGAGAAAGGGAGAGAGAGGAAGGAAGAGAGAAGATGTGAGAGGGTGGAGAGAGGGAGGGAAAGAGAGTTGAAGTTGAAGGGGGATAGAGAGGGAGGTAATAAGACATACATAGAGAGAGAAAGGTGGAGAGACTTAAGGGAGGGAATGATAAGGAAGATGGAGAGAGAGGGAGGTAAGAAGAAATACATAGAGAGAGAAATGTGGAGAGAGAGGGAGAGAGGATATCAGGAGGAGAGAGAGCGAGAGAGATTGGAGAAAGAGAGTGTATTTTTTGGGGGTGATATAGAGAGATAGAGGGAATAGATATATTGGTGAAAGGTGAAGAAAGGGAAGAAGAGATAGAGGGAGGGAGGGACATAGAGATTGGTATATATGGAGTGAGAGTGTGTGTGTTTGGGGGGGTAAGATATAGATATAAATAAGGAGAGATGGTAGGTGATATAGATATAGATGCGAGGGGGGGGGGGAGAGGGAAGAAGATTTCTTGCACTAGATGCATTGATTTCAATATATATGGAAATTTATAATCCTATTTGATTGCTTGTACTAGATGCATTGATTTTAGTGTATATGTAATTTATAATGATATTTTATTGCCTTCACTAGATGCATTGATTTTAATGTAGATGATTTCAAATTACATTTGATTGCTTGCACTAGATGCATTGATTTCAATGTAAATTCTTTCTAATCCTATTTGATTTCTTGCACTAAATAAATTCATTTCAGTGTAGATGGTGATTTCTAATCCTATTTGATTTCTTGCACTAAATGAGTTGATTTCATTGTAGATGGTGATTTCTAATCCTATTTGATTGCTTGCACTAAATGCATTGATTTCAATGTATATGTTGGTTTCTAAGACTATTTTATTTCTTGCACTAAATGCATTGATTTCAGTGTAGATGATGATTTCTAATCCTATTTGATTACTTGCACTAGATGCATTGATTTCAATATAGATGTTGATTTCTAATTATATTTGATTTCTTGATTTATTTCAATGTAGATGATTTCTAATCCTATTTATTTCTTGCACTAAATAACAATGTAAACTTTGAAACAGGAACTATAAACTGAAAACTAGGACTCTAGCCAAAAAAAAACCCCAAAAAACATGAAAAATGACCCAAAAACAAAAAGGGTGTATTCCAGAACGAGGTTTTATTTTTTTAGTGTAAATTTACAACATTTTTAGAATATGGCAGTAAAACCAATTTTCATGTGCCCAAAAAATGGAAAAAACGCACAATGGTTGGTGCTAAAATACCATTTTTATTTTCCGGGTACAATTTTAATAACCTATTTTCAGTAATGGCGTTAAATATAAAATAATGAGATTTTAAACACATCAAAATTCTAATTATTTTTATACATGTCATTTAACATATAATATCATGACACTAAAAATCCCTAAAATTCTAATTGTTTTCAACCATAATGTTAAAGATAAAATATATTTCAGAAATTTTCACCCATAGAATTAAAAAATATTAAATTTTCAAATTATTTCAACCATGATATTTTGAAAAAATTATATGACTAAAATAACCCAATGAAACATAAATTATTTCTCTAACTTATTGTTGCATTGTCAATATTTTAGAAAAAAATATTCATCATAATTAAAACATATAATCCAAAAAACATAAAAATTACTCATAACTTAAAACATCATTTTCATTTCTCAATTCAAACATGATTTATATCAATTGTCTAACACAATTATTCAAAATCACTGATATTTTCTCACCATCAAAATTCACATCTTCAAATGAATGACTCGATGCAGATGAAGATGTTCCATATTCTTCTCTTTCATCAACTAGTGCCCCATCTGAGTCAACATGCATGCCCACCACTTGAGGTTTCAAAATTCTTGTCGATCTACGGCTGGGTTTAGCAGACTGTCATCTCAACAATGTTTCTTATGGTAGCAACCTCTTAAGAATCACTATCATCCTGGAGCGAAGAGTTCCTCTCTTTGTTAAATTGAAGTAAAAAACAACTATGTCAAATTCCTCCAATTTTAAGAGGTTTTTGCAGCGACGATTTATATTTGTACCCTTTCTTTTTCTCTTTCCACAATTTTTTTTATTCCTCTCTTTGTTAAATTGAAGTCAAAAACAACTATGTCAAATTCCTCCAATTTTAAGAGGTTTGTGCAGTGACGATTTATATTTGTACCCTTTCTTTTTCTCTTTCCACAATTTTTTTTATCAACTACCATCTCTAGCTTGTACACACCATTTAATGGGTGTGTGTTTGTGGCATACACATGTAATTCAACACCTGTAACATCCTCATTTTCTATAATCAATTTTATAACCTTGCTAACCCAGAATGGATAGCCATGTGGAACTTCATGTGCTAAGACTGCAATCATGCAACCCTCATTAATATCATGTGCTGAACCTCTATTAAGTTCTTCCATGGCTTCATGTTGTGCATGAGATATTTTGGAATCAATATACATTTCTGTTTCCTCCACCTATGTAGAATTAATAATACTATGTGATTTTTGTTGTTCAATAATTTTTGTTTCCTCTTGTTCATTTGACACATTTTGTGGCAAAATAAATGGAATATTCAAAAGCATATCTTCATTTTCTGGTATTGAAAGGATATCACTATGATAATTCAAAAAGGAATCCCACCAAACTAAATAAACAACATCAAAGTACTCATATGTATATCTAATGGTTTTTTTATTTTCTTCCAGGCATTCAAAATAATCTATATCTCTCTTTTGCCTTCGTGCATTATGAACTTCACCAACTATTTTTAATAAAAATATATTTGATGCAAATATTGGATGATCTCGAATGAACTTCAAAAATTCCAAACCTGATAATGGCACCCATTCTGTAGTTGTTGATTACGTCTTGCCCCATATAAGTGTTTTCCCAACAATTTGTTTGATACGAAATTGATGTTGGAAGCTAATGTCATGAAGTTGTTCAATGCATTTCTCTTTACCATGTGATCCGAGAATAAACCTTCGCATGTCAAAAGTTTCTTCTAGCACATGAAAAATAGGCTTTGGCATATATGATTTCTTAATACATTCAATTAACGATGGCAAGCTCCCAACATTTTTCCTCCTCAATGTTACTGAAAAACGACTAAACATCTGATCAATATGGTCATGAGTGTGCCCAACAAGAAGGAAACCAACCTTTACCTTATGAAAAATTCTCAATTCAACAAGCATGTTTAGATATCCAAAAACAATCTAATTTTTGTTTTCACGACAAGTGTTTGATAATTGTAGATACAAAATTCCAAGAAGATTACCACCCCAATGAGAAATCACATCATGAATTGTGGTTATTGTTAGATTTACATCAGTATGAATATTTGGAGCTATGAAGTAAACTCTTGGCGACATTTTCCCATTGAAGACGATACAACCGACCAAGTGAAACTCGATAAAAATTTCCTCTTGCAATTTTTTTAGTGTGCGAACAAAATGTGGTAGAAGAGTTTTCTTCTAGTCCATACCATCAATTATCAAACCCAAATATTTATTTGGATTATCATAACCCTTCTTTCGATGCTTGTACAAATTTTTCCTTTCACTTGTTTGTTGTTCGTGATTTTCTTGAAGGGCTTTAACAATGTAATCTACACATAACATAAAATAAATTTATTAATAAATACATTTGCATAGTTGATCACTATACAATTTCAAAGAATAATGTTATGAATGCTTACCTCTTTCTACTCCTTGAAATTTATCCCTTTTTTATTTTAGAGAAGCACATGTACTACAAACCCCCATCCTTGTCCTCTTAGGAATATGAACATTACTGAATTCTCTCCTCCATATCTGCACTAAATATTGATATGTAATAAAACGACCATTTTCTTCAATACCTTCTGCATATTCCTTGTATAAGTTGTAGATTTCTCGTCTTAACAAATTATCTGGAATATGTTTATATCTCTATTTGGAAAACACTCTCCATGTTTTGAAAAGAAGTCTTGCAGCTATGACATTGCAATGTTTGCTAGTGGCCCAAAATCTCGTTTATGACAAAATTTTGAATAATATTTAGGATCCTATTCCAAATTATCTTGGATTCTTGATAGACGAAAATTTCCAATTGAATGAATCATTTTTAAAGCCTTTCTACAGAGAAATACATATCCAATATGATAATCATAACCTGCCAGTGTAGATTGCATGCACCCCACTAAATATGAATTTGGCATGCTTTTATTCATTGACAAATATTTCTTCCTTTTCTCTAAAGGAAATTTGAAATCCATATGTTTCAAGCAATCCTTTTTACAACAGTCACTTGAAATGAGCTCACTGATAGAACTTCTTCTCCTGAGGTATACTACTCTACCCCTTGTATAACTAGAACATCTTGGATTGATATGAAAAGGTCTACTCCTACTCCTAGAAATAATATTTGTTGGAAACATCTCTATCATTTCATCATTCTCTGAACAAGCATTTCCATGATCATTAGGAGGAATACTATTCTTACTATGATCATTTGCAATATAGTTAGGAAATTCACCACCATCATTGTTTGAAAAGTATTCATTACCATTTTCAGTGGCATGAAAATTTTCAATACCATCATGTATGGTTTTGAAATATTGAATTGGAGGATATTCTTCACCATATTTATCTTTCCCTTCATCACTTCTTCTCTCAATGTTCATAGGATTAGGAATATGTGGAAATTGTATTCTTGATTTATTAGAAATTATTTATTCTGACCTTTCTCACTGTTGCTCCCATAGTCCATATGGTTAGGATTAAGTGGAAATTGAGACTCTCGATTTATTGGATTTTCTTCATCATTGTTGCTCTCAAAGTCCATAGGGCTAGGAGTAATTGTAAAATGAGATGCTTTATTTATTGAATTTTTTTCATCCTGCCATTCATCACTATTTCTCTCATAATCCTTAGGATTAGGAGTAAGTGGAAAATGTGACTCTCTATCCACTGAAAATTTTTCATCCTACCATTCATTACTATTGCTCTCATAATCTTTAGGATTAGGTCTAAGTGGAAACTGTGACTCTCTATCAACTAAAAATTTTTCATCCGACCATTCATTACTATTGCTTTCATAATCCTTTAGATTAGGACTAAGTGGAAATTTTGGCTCTCTATCCACTAAAAATTTGTCACCCTGCCAATCATCACTATTTCTCTCAAGTTCCTTAGGATTAGGAGTAAGTGGAAAATGTTCGTTTCTAGTTTTTGTAAATTATTCATCTTTCCATTCATCATTGTTTCTCTCATAGTCAATATCATTAGGAATAAGTCGACATTTAGACTCTCTATTGATTTGAAAATCTTCACCAGTAATTTTGTCACTACTTCTCTCTTTATATTCATCAATATGAGTAGACTTGTTACGTGACAAAGATGTTGATGCTTCATAAAATGAAAGTTCACTATTAGATGAATCCATAACACTCAAACAAGAAATGGTGAATGATGCAAATGATCTCTCTCGCAATGATAATATATAGCTGAAACAATGAGAAATTCCCTCCAAAAATTTTCACTGAAATGTTTTTCGTAAGTATGTCCCTCCAAATTTTATTTAAACGATTTATTTGAAAATTAGTTATTAAAATATTCTCATAATATGAACCTTAATTTCGAATTAAATTCCCTACACATTTTTCTCTTTATAATTGTATTCAAACTAAAATAACTTTAATTAAATTATATAACTTTGACTACATTATAAATTTTATTTTTATAATATTCATCAATGTTTTTTATCCCACATTTACCCTACCGTAAACAATTCTGTTATTTCCGCTTTATAGTAAAAGTCAATTTGACTATTCCACATGTGATGCCAAGATTTATCGAGGTTTGTTTAAAAGCTTGGAATGATTCTAGAGAGGAGAAATATTGTCAATGGGGGATTCTCACTTTTTAAAGGTTGTTTTTGTTTCTATTATTCCGAAATTAGTAATATGTTAAAAAAATAATTAAAGTCAAGTTATTTATTTCCGTTAAAAATTTACCAGCTTTTTCCATTAATTATTTTTGGTAGAAAACATTTTTTTTTGTATCTAAAAAAAAAAAATTCCCATTATCGGTGGGCCAGCTCGAGGCAGCATATGGCTGATCTGGCCCATGTGGGTGCGTCCACTGCCCCCCCTGGGAAAACAGAGGGATGGATTCTGGGAATCGCCCCCCTAATTTCCCATGGGGCCGGTGGGCACACCCACTTGGGCTAGGGCATCGTGCTGTGGGTGGATGCCCTAGCCCAAGAAAGACATCATTTTTTTGCGTTGAGTTCCACTTATCCGTTTTGTGTTATTCAAATTGTATCACTGTATTTTTTATAATTTAGTTAATATTGACATATTATGTTTTTTCTACAGGATTTTGGTGAGGAAATTTCAATTATGTTTGGGGGAACTACAAGGAAAAGACCCTCTAGAAGATGTTTTTGAGGAACCCCTTATAAAAATACCTCATACATCTATTTCTAGCAGAGGTTACTAGAGGAGGTTGGCAGGTGGAGGTTTTTGGGAATGTTTCTCGTCCGGTGCACTTATCATCCTAAAGCACACCAGTGCACTCAACAAGAGAAAGCATTGATGCGCACAAAACATTGGCACACCGGACACCGTGTGCTCCATACACACCTGCCCGGTGCATCTTATTACTATAGCACACCGGGGCTTTACAAAGAGTCCACACCAGTGTGTCATAAAACCCTACGCCAAAACATAAACAACTTGGTGTGGTCCTAAGAAGTCGCGCCAATGCGCCTATAAAACCCCGCGCACCAGAATAGGGTTAAATAAAAAAAAATTACGGCCAAAAACCCACATTTTTCACTTTTCTCAATGCTGCAAAGCTCTCAAGCACTAGTGAAATTTATCATTGTTTGAACCGCCTTGACATCAGTGCTCCCATTGCACCCATTACATGCACTGTTGTTGTGCATTTCCCACTAATCTCCAGCTTGAATTTTGAAAAACGGTGGGCAAATTTACTTTTGCAAATTCTACAGCTAATATGCCTCCTCAACGGCCAAATGTACAGGTATTTTTCTTGTTTTTCCATAATTAAGCCTTTTAGCACATTATAATTTCAAACTACCTTAAAATTAACCATTTAAAAGAAGAAAAAAAAAATTGTCACGCGATGCGCTCGAGCCAATCGGCTCACATCGGTTTGCGGTGCTTCCTATAAATTTACAGGCCACACCACAACCGGTGCTAACGGTATCTGCACCTGTTCCTGGGTGGTACTGAAAGGTGCACCATGTTATTTTAAAATTTCAAAAAAAGTGTGGTGCGGTTGGCTAGCCTGTCGCACTGTTGATCATGTGGAATAGTGGCAATGCAGTGTGTTGACTTAAATATCCGCCCCAGGGTGGGTATTTTTTTCAGTGCACTGAATTCCACATTTCGACAAGGTCAACGATGCAACTTGGTAAAATACTACATTGTTAACTATGTAATGATGTCAGGAGGTCAGTGCGCTTAATGAACTATACTCCCTAGGGCGTAGAGTTTAGTTAGCGCACCGCCCTCTTGACACAGACCATAGTCAACGGTGCAGTCTATTATACCACCACACCATTGAATTAAGAAGAATGCCAGGAGGGTGGTGCATTGAAAATTTTCAGGTGCACCGCCGCTAGTGCACTGAATATTTTTGGGTACACCGCCACCAGTGCACGACAAAAAAAGACGCATTGGTACCGGTGCATGCCTATTTTTGTAGTGCACCGACTGTTTTTTTTTTTTTTTTGCAAAAAAATTATATATGTATATTCCTAAATACATGTCTCATTTAATAAAAAAAATTGTATTTAATATGTCAATAATTCAAAGACATGAAAGGAGAGAAGAGGGGGAACAACGGCAACAACAGGCAGACCAGAGGCATGAGAGAGGGAGAGAGATGCATACCCTCACCATATTACAACAGCTACCCAAGGGCTCCTATGGAAGGTAGGCCTCCTCAAGTTCTATGAGGAGGCTACTTCCCTAAAGGGCCATGGTTTGTTTTTGAGACATCTTATCCACAAGTGGAATGCCCACCTACAGCCTTTCCGGGTTGGTCCTAACCAGTGGGACGTGCCCACTGAGTGTAGAAATTTGAATAAATGATATGTTATCCATCGAGATTCTCCTGATCACACACTATTTGACTTCATGCACAATACAGAATCTCTTCTACCATTGATCATTACATGCGGAAATAAAATCAATTGCATGCACACATTAAAGCCATAAAAATTCACACATATGAACATAGTATGTAATGGGAAAGCTTAAAGATGAAAATCCCCAACAATATATATATTATATATGTCATGGAGATCATGTAACAATAATTATACAAATCTCCTGACAAGCTCTCAGTACAATCTCCAATTGCTACACACTAATCAGGCCCGATCTTGCAAATCCATGCACCGATCTTTGCCAGCCCTTAGCCTACCTCTACTGCGCAATCACTGCTGAAGAATGGCTCTGGATGAGTTCTGATTACCCCATCCTTTCTCATGCAGTATTTATAGGCATCTCTACTGAGTGTTGGATGCAAACCATGCATCACTTATAGTCACAATTGATAGTCATACTTTCCCTTTCACCTATCTCTGCACTGGTCTCCACTGAAACTGTCCATGCACTGAAGTTAACTGATGTATTCTTTAGTTGATTAATGAGTTTATAATTAGTGAATTAATTAATAATTAATTCACACCACTCTCACTAATTGTATCAATCAGTTAAACTAGATACACATAGCTCAACTATGTTTAGATTAGTTAAACTGAATACAACTCCACTAACTTCCTCAATCAACTCCACCAAACTCTGTCACATGAGTTCTAACTGAAGTATCCATGCAATAGCTCCACTTAACCCCTCAGGAATAGTAACTTTCTTCCCCTCACAATATCCCTGTACATCTTCTACTTAACTGAAGTGCTCCAAGAGAATAAGATAATGTTTAGAGTCCAAATATTATTAAGAGCTAATAATATTCGACATATCTATTTTTAGACTAGCAATCTAAAAACAGATTCTGCTCAATATGTCTAAAAATAGAAGTCCATGTATTTTTCCAACTTGACCAACCATCCACAAATAGCATCCTGCAACTCATAGAATATGATCGACATGTCTAAAAATAGACATAGTCTAAAAAATAGACTTTTAAGTGACAAAATCACCTTTTTGTGGCCCCCCCACCTAGCTTCGGTGATCACTTTCCAACCAGGATCAAAGACTCATGTTTCGTAATGCCTCCTTCACTGTTTCTTGTTGCAATCTTCAACACTGAGGAGGAAATATATTTCATTACAGGGCTATCGAGGAGAGGTGTATATTTTTCCTCGTTCCGAGAGGTTCCATTTGGCTATGAAACAGGGAGTCATTTGGTGTACTTTGAGAGATACATTAGCGTAGATATATTTTCTCCTTCAGATTTTCAAGTCACTGGAGGTCAGTTATGTATTACTACATTTGGTATACAGGAGGTGAGGTGCCTCTCACTTATGATTTTTACCATTTCATACAACACCAGTGATGGTTAATGCATTAGTTGCCCGCTTCTATATTATTTTTATTCTTTAGTACAGGAGCCACGACTTGTCAGGTGGTCTGCCATTTCTTTGCAACAGTTCTGTACAGCCTTAGATAGATGTCGTGCTCATGCATAAGGGAGGGGAAACTTCCATTTTTATTCAGAGATTTTTTGTTTATTTTTTGATAGGTTTCTAGAGATGAGGTCTACTTTCGTTTGGCAGCCTCGTAGGCCGATGTTGGAGGCACGGATTCACATGTGGAGACAGATGATGCCCAAGAGGGGCAAGACTGAGTTTTCTGCGAGGATATGGCATGATGCACTGGAGTTGCTAGCCAGTATTGACGATAATCCATTCATTATGGTCCCCTTTCCTTATGCTGGTTTGGATTGGCAAGGGTGTGCCAACATCCTCTTGGAAGATGATGAGTCGTCAGATGATAGAGGTAATATTACTGTTTTATTTAAATTTATTCTAACATGTTCTTTAACTTTTTTTTATTAAATTGTGTAATGAAATTGTCTAATTATTGTTTTGTACTTGTATATATTTTGCAGACATTGGGTCTTTTGATGGCGAGGACATGCCAGCACCACCACATGATCCAGGTGTGGATCCTGATGATGATCAGGATATGCCAAATGTTGAGGATCATCAAGAGGCTGGTGCAGAGAGACCTACTCCTACTAGTGCGCCGATACCGCCTTTTGATAGATGCGGTAGGCTTGATAGCAAATTGATGATGGATTTGGGCGACCAACTATGTGCATTGATTGTTAAAGTTGGAGTCAGGCCCACTACTATGAGAGACATACAGGTCGACAGTAGGCTAGTACATATGTGGAGAGGCATGATGCGTGACATATACAGCCTGATTCGGCATGTCGTAGGAGCTACGACCTTAGTTAAGCGGCTGAGGAGGACCCTTGCATGTTATAGGCATGGTCGAGATGCAGCACGTGATTGATAGTCTGCGAGCAATGCCAACACATAATCTGATGATCACGATCAAGGGAGTGATCATCGTTCACCTCACGTCGTGCTAGATGAGCAACCTCCACTAGCATCAAGCAACAGTCATCATGGAGAGCGGGCTGGACCATCGACCATGTCCAGTCGTCATGATGGTCATGAGAAGGTTGGACCATCAACCATGTCTAGTCATCACAATGAACAACTAACAGTTGATCCTAATTAGCATGAGGCACTAGTACCAGATCAGCAGGCTCGTGATGATCAACATGTATCGATTGATCAGGTTATCGAGGCTGCACTATTGACTGAGCAGGCCTCGACTAGTATTGCTATTGATGATGTACCACTAGCTGATAGATGACATTTATATTACACTTGTATATTTTTGACATTATTCAGTTATATATATATTTGTGTGTGTGTGTGTGTGTGTGTGTCTATATCTATATCTATATATATATATATATATATATATATATATATATATATATATATATATATGGTCCATGTATTTTATGTTCATGTTGCAGTTGTACTTAATTTACATGTTGGTGATCATCATGATGTGTGTATTGTTAGGTCATGTTAGATATGTTCATTTAATGTGCAGCTTGCAGATAGATGTGTATGTGATAGCAGTTATTTCACATGAGATGTATATTTGATATTTGTGTTGTGATGATGTTATATAATGCTAATTGTATTTTGTTAGATGATCATGATCACGATGATGTTAGCAAATTTGAAGGTGTTTTTTAGTCAAATATGATGTTTGTACGATGGTTATCATGATTGTGATGTTTATTAATTAATTTAATATTCAATTACCATGATATTGTAAAATTGTAATATTTGTAAGCCTAATTGTATGTAAAATCCTAAAATTGTAATTGTATTTGTATTAATTGTAATTTTAATTGTATCAAGAAACATTTGTCGACATTTCGAATCCCAACGGGGATCCATCTTCAGGACAATGGAATGAAGAAATTGAAGAAGGGTCATAATTCATAAATAGTGAAGAAGGGTATGACAGGAGCCGACCAGAGAAATTAACATTTACTATTTTAATTTTTAATTTTTAATTTTAATTATAAATTTTATTTTTTTTAATTTGATTTCTAATTTTAACTAAATTTATAACTAAATTAATAAATTTATAACTAAACTAATTCATATGGGTAAATTATTAAAATCAGAAATCAAATTTAGTTATGAATAAATTTATAACTAAATTAATTCATATGGGTCAATTATTAAAATTAGAAATCAAATTAGAAAAATAAAATTTATAATTAAAATAAAAAATAAAAAATAAAAATATTAAATGTTAATTTCTCTGGTCAGCTCCTGTCATACCCTTCTTCACTATTTATGAATTATGACCCTTCTTCAATTTCTTCATTCCGTTGTCCTGAAGATGGATCCCCGTTGGGATTCGAAACATCAACAAATGTTTCTTGATACTTTGGATAATCCGGGAAGCTCTTCAGAAGAGGATAACCATAGGAACTTAAAAACCAAAATTCTAATTGTAATTGTAATATTTAATTTATTGTGAAATGATTTTAATTGTAATTTTATATATGCAAGATTGTAAAATTGACGTAATTGTAATTGTAATTGTATGTAAAATTATAAAATTGTAATTGTAATTGTCAACTTCAAATTTGTAAAATTGTAATTGTATATATGTAAAATTCTAAAATTGTAATTGTAATTGTGCGTGAAATTGTAAAATTGTAATTGTATTTGTAATTCTAATTCTAATTGTAATTGTGTGTAAAATATTTGTAAACTTTTAAATAATTGTAAAATAATAAATATAGAATAATATGAATTATTGTAACATAATAAAGTTTAGAAAATATTGCAGATAAATTCATGTGCTTTAGAATTATCATTATTAAAAATAAATTTATACATTACGCTATTGTTTTTGAGATCAACATAATTGAAAATTATCAAGTGAAATATTGATTTTAACATTAACACAATGCAAATTACCAATTAATTCAAAATACGTATTATAATGCTTCGAAAAACCCATCTTAAAAAGTATAAATATTGATGATCAAATAACACATGTACCATACCACTTTCGGTTCTCATGATCACCCTCATTACTTTCCAGCTCGCATGGCATCATTACACTATTGTTCTCAAAAATATGTTTTGATCTAGGGTCATGTCTCAATACGAATCACTTATCCCTATCCAACACATTTGGGTAAAAAAACACCTAGTTGCAGTGTTTGGGGAAAACATAGGGCTCCTTAGCTTCATCCCACATCTTTCTAGAGTTGATACATACCAGCCTACTATTGCAATCTTTCTTTACATTATTCCGATCAAAGGTGTCCCACAACTTGCACTTGAAAATAACACAATGGAAAGTAGAGAAATCAACTTCAATGATCTCTTGTATCTTTCCGACATAACCTAACGTCCCTCGTACTAGGTTTTGATCACGGTGGCTAGATCAACTATATTGATCTAACTCGACTTCCAATCCATAGTCTTGTGTGATGTTCCCAACATCGGCATTTTCTGTGTGAAAATGGTGTCCATATGCCCACACAGATGGGAACAAATGCACCTATTATAAAAAAGTTAAAAAAAATCATAGTGTCATGTGTCTTATAATAACACAATAGTTAAAATATGAAATATATATGTCTTATAAGTTTCAAATGTACATGTAAATTAAGTAGATTATTACCGAGTCGTTGCACCCAATCCCTACGTTTAGCGCATCCTCTATAGCACACGGGTAACGACCGATCGCATCGTGTTTCTCTCTGACTTGGTCAGCAACCCAAATGTTGGGGCATAATTTTGACATTATTTCCTTTAAATGATTGGGATAAGGCACACTTCTACTATTCAACCATCTGAATTCTTTCCTATCACTATCCCATTTCATCCTCTTTTGTTCGTACAATGCGACCCACGGTTGTGTCGCTTCAGAATCGTAAAGAATGAATTTATTGATTGCTTCAATTTCTAAATTCACTGATGAAATCAAACCAACATTATATAGTACATATAGATAAAAATATACATTATATCGAAGTTCAACATGAATATTTACTTTGTGTAAATTTGAAAAATTATAAGCCGCTTACTCTTTATCAAATGCTTTTTTCCACTCGTTTGGAGAAAATCCCCTTCTCTTTTGTCTTCATCCCTTTCATCATCCCAAATCATCGCACCTGGTCTATTTTCAATATGCTTGATGTACTCACTGGCATAATAGAAAGACTCATATGATATGTACCTCTCTGCCATAGACCCCTTGGGTTTTCCCCTTTGTTGAACAAAAACTTTCAATTTCTTCATGTACCTCTCTAAGAATAACATCCAATGACAAGAAACCACCCCAAATAATTCAACCTCATCTACTAGGTGGATTAGAAGATGGACCTGCAAGTCCATGAAACTTGTCGGCTATTCCTTCTTAAACATACAAACAATTTCAACTATCTCTTGACGCCACCATGGAATGCTAGCCACATGAATATCCTTTGTTATGATCCAACATACAAATGAAGATAATTTAGGTATGGAACATCCTAGGTCTTGAGGGAATTCATCATTCACACACCCACTCACAAACAAAGGATAATGACATTGCAAAGTTATAAACATGTGCAATAATATACAAAATTAGTTATGTTTTATGATCCCCGCATGGGATAAATTTTATTAATATAACAAATAATAAAATCATGCTTTTGACATTATACGTACTCTTAGAAGATTCAAATGGTCATGTGATTTCAACACCGACAAATGGTCATCCATGATGAAGTAGCATTGTAGTGAAGACCCATATGAAGATGACACCCTCATACCCATTATAACTTCCTTTGCCAAATAAAGATCATTTTTTTTAAATCCATGGGACATCACCTTCTTTAAAATACCATGAATTAGATGGACCAACACTTCCCTCTGATCCTGTACTTTCTAATTGTCTTGGCCAATGTTTCTTTTTAGTTTTTGAAGTAATAAGATCTTTCCTAACAACCAATTTGACACCTTGTTTCGATGATATGTTCCTCCATAAATAAGATGAAACATTTTTAAATATATGAATGGGATCTAATAAGTGGGTAATCTTAAGATGCTCCAAATATTGGAGGTTATAAAAGATAGATTTATTTTTCATCCCAATGGTAAATTTCTCAACATAGGTGCTAAATAATTCTGGATCATCAAACATAGGCTCCCCATTTGAATCGAACATTTCTATGAACTCCTTCTCCTTCTCTCCCTCATATGCTCTAAGCCATTCAACTAGTGTCATTATTGGAGGCCTTTGGGTTCTCTCTCGTTTACCATTGAAATCGGATGATGCTCTTCTGTAAGGGTGTTCTTCTAGGAGGAATACCTTGGAGCAATCATACATTGGCTTTCATAGGTCCTTGGACCATCTAGCTTTCAAAGAAGGTCCACAACATTTACATCCAAAATACCCTTTTGTTACAAGACTTGCGATATTATTGTATACAATTAATATGCATGGCACGCTAAATAATATCATGAAGATCATAACAATTACAATGAATTAAATAACTAATATGTGAAAGAATATTGTTATGTACATAAACAAATAAATAAATTAAACATGTAATTTACAAAAGAAAATCCTAAGCCTGGATAATCATTTGTCGTGTAAGCACATATTCCATACAATGTAAAACTTCTCTCTGCTGCGATGAGTCTTAATACATCATATACATTTATCCCATCCCATAATTCCTTCAATTCATCTACTAGTGGTTGTAAGTAGACATCCATATTCTTCACTTGTCTTCTACTAGGGACTATGAGAGCCAACATAAGATGCTCATTATTCACGGACAACCATGGGGGGATATTTTTATTGATCACTACTACAGGAAAAACAGAATAGTTGGTGTTCTAGAGGGAATATGCGTTGACACCATCCATGGAAATGCTGAGTCGTAAAATTCGTACTTCATCCTTGAATTTTTTGGGCCATGTATCCTATATATGCTTCATGGCTATTGAATTTGTTGGGATTCAGATAACTCCCAACTCATTTCTGTGTGAGGCATGCCATCCCTGCAACATAGCTAATCCTTTGCAACGAAAGAGCCTTTGAATCCTTGGGATTATAGGCATGTGCCTCAATATATTAAAAGGAGGACCAGTACATGATTTACCCTTCATTTTTTATTTATCATACCTATAATGCCCACATTTTGGACATATCTCTTTGTCTACATATTCTCCTCTATATAGAATACAATCATTTTGACATGCATGATATGATATGTAATCAACATCAAACATTTTCAATAATTTCTTTGCCTCTTCGCAGCTACCGAGCAAGACATTATCACTCGGAAGAACCTTATCTTTGAATAAAATATAGTTGGTGATCATGGAAAAATATATTAATAAATGTGCATCAATGTCAATATAATTATTAATGTTCATAAAATTTACCATTTGTAATGTTCATTGTGTACTGGTTATATTTCTCAAATTTATATAAGGGAGGAATTTATGGTAACTTACCTCAAAATTTCTGAGAAACATGCATTTTGCAAGCCAAAATTTTCTTTCACGCTGTACAGTAACATCATTTTCCCTAATTGGGTAGACTTTGACTGACCGCCAGGTCCAAAGAGAGGGGTGGTGGAAGCAAATTTAAGGCTTGCGAAAAAGGTGTCAGTGATATGAGCATCATCCCCTAGCTGATCATCGTTTTGGAATGCATCTAACAACATTGTCTCCATGGTAGTCGTATCCCTTAAGTAATCATCCATACCAACCTCTATTCGATTGCCTCCATTGCTAGCTTGTGAAGAACTACTATTACTGTAGTCATTCCTAATTGGTGAATCTGGAGGTAGCGGGAATTGAATCGGTGGTTGATTCAACCATTCTTGGTATCGTTCCTCTCTGATTTTTTCTCTTAATTTAATCTTCTCTCGATTTGACATTGTCATGGGGTGCAACAGATGATGGTAGGTAGGTTGCTCGTCATCACTAGAATCCTAATAATTTAAAAAAAATATTTGAAAATGATTAGTACAAAATATATGATATCAATTAGTAACCATGTTGACAATATTTCATGATTAATTGGTTTGACGTTGAAATAATTACATTAATCAATATACCAAAAAAATATAATTACTATCATCATTATCCTAGGATTGTGGCTAGAAGACGCAATATTGTTACAATTGGAAGGGTGAAGCGCCTGTCCATTTTCATCTACCAAATGCACCTTAAGGTATGCTGCTCTTGATAAGAGCTTCCAACATTTTGGATGTGTTTGAATATTTTTTGCATCTGAACTCAATTTTGAATCTGCATGAACCTGCAAATTTGTATACATTATAAATTTAATTAAGATGTGCATGATTGACATGGATAAAAAACATAAATTCAATTAGATAATTAAAATATAAATAAAATATGAAGTAAATATTATGTCTCAAGATGGATATGGAGAACTCTATGATGGACTCTAAGAAATATTATGGAACGAGCTAGATTTTGAAGAATTGTCCATTCGATATAATTATGATATTTTCTCCTTGCATTTGAGAAAAATCAATAATAAATTTTGGTGCACACACCTAAAAGTAATTTCGATGCCTTAAAAATGGACTTCTTGTTATCGATGCTAATGTATAGATCATTGCATTGGTGCATTTTCATTACTATGCACCGGTGCCATGATATAAACGGACGCACCAGTGCAGTGATATTAACTGACGCACTGGCGATGATTAACCACAAATAAGAAAAAATGAAACTCTATCTTCTTTAAGTGAGAAAAAGCGGTAAATTGAAAAATGGGTAGAAAAATATTTTTGAAAATCTAATTTCATAAAACAATGCTTTAAATACTAAACAGTTTTCATTATTTCACTATTTTTGCAAAAAATTTCAGCCAAATATTTGCAGGAGACATACCTGGAGCAATAGAGCATGAGAGCACGGTGGAGCAGTGAAATACGATCGAACATAAGTATTCATACAATCAAAATTCCAAACCTCTGGTGATTCAAACCCTATAGCATAGAATTTCAAATGATGTCCTGATTAAAGTTTATTGTTTTTTTTACTTTTTCTGCAGTAAGAAAAAAATTTCAATTTCTTTCTCATTTTTAGAAGAAAAAAAAAAACCATTTTTACCCTAAACCCTACATTCTTTTTGTTTCTGCCCTGTCTTCTCCATGTTTCTGTCATTTCAGAATTATGGCTTCTCATTTTAGATTTATAGGGTGTGTATTGCTATATATAAGCCTAATACATCCAAACCATGAGACGAGTTGCATAGTCGAATCCCAATCCATGTCGGCCCTTACGTGAATTTAAAAATAACATAATTTTTTGTATCGGTGCTCTAGGCGTAACCTAGCGCACTGGTGCATTGGATTATCCCAGTGCACCACGGAAGTCCTGCCAGATAAAAAGTTTGAAATAGTTTTTTTAATCAGTGCGCCATATGTAAAATAGGGCACCTGCGCTATTACATTATGGTGCACCGTGCTCGTGCTATTTCGGAAAAAAAAAATTTATTTTGTTAATCAGTGCACCATGTAATATATAACGCACCGCACCGGGTCTCCTAGTTCACAAAGAGCACCGTATGGTGGTCCCTTGTTTGTGCGTGGTGTTTATGCTACAAAAACTAACACTAGATGATTTTAAATATTTTGTCTGTGTAAATTGGTGTGGTGGTTAATATGTAATGCACCGGTGATCCTTTTTGACACAGAGTACCATACGGTGTGTTATACTATTTTGGTGGTGCGTTTGTAAGACCAGTATGCACCGACATTGGCGTGTACACCATGAATGGTGCACCAGTGTCTTGAGATTTTTTTTTTTACTTGAAAAGTTGATAATTTATTTATAAAATGCATTAATGAATGATATGGTACATGTTTCATGTTGATAAATAAATGGTTGACAAGAGATCAAGTAACAAAAATACTGGTAACACATCAAGAAAAGCAAAAAGGCAAGTTCTTTATAAATTCTTTACAAAAAATGTTGGTTTTGAACTATATGTAAGTTTAAATAATATGTATTATTTACTGTGTATCATGTAGAGCAACAAAATGACAAAGCTCGATAAGATTATTTTTGATCTAGGACTAGAAGAGTGTAAAATCTTGATGGAAAAATTACAAAAAGATGAATCAGGTGAATGAAAAAATACTATCGATCTAATATGAGTTTCTTTCTTTAATTTTCAATGATAATGTACTTAAAATTATTAGATAACATGTGTCAAACAATATATTAATTCACATATGTTTAATGTTCTACAGGGACCAACAACTTAGAAAAGGAATGTTGTTTTAAGAAAAAAAAAAAAAAAATAGAACATGCAAATGAAAATGAATTTCTCCTTAGCTCATCTGGATTGTTGCTGGAGGTTAACGAAAGGGGGGGGGATTTTTACAAAATTTTGAGGGATCTAGTGGAACGAATGTATAGACATTCTATCCACTTACAATACAAAAATCAATCCGATGATTCCAAGAACCAAATTTTATCTAAACTACAGGAAGAGTTTCCAGAGAATTGGTCAATGAGACATGTCATAATTTTAATAGCAAAAACGTAAAACAACAAAAAAGAGAGAATGAAAAAGTAATATTCCTTTAAATGTTTGTCTAGAATTATTTATAAATAGCATTTATAAATATCACTTTTTTTATATTTACTTTTCGTATATCAATATAAAAATTAAATATTTTATTGTCGTGTTACATTTTTAGGAATATTATGAAAATCTCAAAAGATGAACGAGCTGATATCAGAAATATGCCAGTAGGAATGTCCAAAAGGTGTACAAGGATATGGTCAAAGAAATGGACAAAATTTCATCGCAGGAGGAGTGATCTCAACAATAACGTGCTTCAAATGTAATATGTAATCATTAAATTTTTCGATCATTAGGTAAAATAAACAAAAAATTTAGCATTAAATATTAATTTTCAAGTATTTTATTGCAGAAAAGAAAAGAAAATGGAACCCATTCAGCACACAAAACAAGATGACAAGGAAGAAAACAGTTGATATCTGAGTTTGTGAATAATTGTTACTTCCTTATAACAACTTAACTAGATTTCATTTTTGTATTTTTTAAGTTGTTTTACAAAAATCATCATTGAATGTCTTCAAACAGGTGCTAACATACAAAGAAGAAACATTAGACGAATTGATTGACATTGGGTTAAATATGGGTTGTGAGTATATGTTGGCATATTAGAAATTAATTGTGGAATTTGTAAGCATCTATCGATCTTGTTTTACTTAGCTCCGTCTATAATTAATATAACAAAAACATATTTTATATTAAATATATGATTTTTTTATGGGGTATAAAACTTGCAGGAAACAAAGTATGGAACTATGCCAACAAGGTAAAATATTAAAAGATGTACATTATGTTAGTTTTAAAGAATGCATAGTCTATTAATAAATGCTATTTCCATCATTTCTTTTCATTTACATTGATGTATATTATTTAATATTGCAATTTTCATTATCTTCACCAATTACATAACACCGTCAAAACTTATTTTTATGTCAATGGAAGGTGAAGAAGAAGAAACATTAATCAATTTGAACAAAACATTCTAAAAATAACCCAAGTCATGGAATAGCTCTAAAACTTGGATGTCAGCTCAATAAGAAAGATGATCACTATGTTTGGATATCAAAGCAAAGCATTGTATTTTTGAAATATTTTTCTATATAAAATTATACATTTTGTTTAATGTAATGGATATGTTGTCCCAATTGAAAGACAAAGAGATACCAATAATCATTCCATTTTAAAGGAAAGGGTAATGTCTTATATGATGGTGTGTGTGTGTGTTTTAATTTATGCTATTGCGTTATCCATTGTCGCTATGAAATGTAACACCACTGATTAAATTTATGGATGATTAAATATTATAATGAAGAGATATGAAATTTGATGATATGATATAACAAATTAATCCAAAAAACACATTCAAATGCACTAATACAAATTTAATTCATATGAATACTGTTATAAGATATGTGTCGTCTTTTAATGAATAATGAATTTTAAAAAATCACAATAATTATGATATGATATAACAAATTAATCCAAACATCACATTCAAATGCATTAATAAAATTTTAATTAATATGAATATTGTTATAAGATGTGTCGATTTTTGATGAATAATGAATTTTAAAAATCACAATAATTGCACTGTTATAGGTCAATGTTTCTAAAAAATACAAAATGAATAACGGTGTGTGTCATTTACTGTACACCGATGCATTTGTATGGTACATCTCACTGGTGTGCTTCTATGCCCTATAGGCACCACATAAATACAAATACCAATTATAAATATCGGTGCGTTTGTGCGATACTGTGCACATGTGTGTTTATGTGAATCTACGCACTAGGGAATTTTTACGACCTATGGGCATCACACAAATACCAATACGAATTATAAAAAATGGTGCGTTTATCTAATATTGCGCATCGGTGCCTTTTTATAACTCGACGTACCGATGCGTTTAGATGACCTATGGGCATCGCACAAATCCCAAGACCAATTAGAATGGCCCTGTGCGTTGTATCACCAACATTGTGCCCCAGTGCGGTTTTATACCTTGACGGCCTGAAGCATGCACCTTCGACCGCCCCAGGTCACCTTCTAGATGACACACACCAATGCGTTGACACCATAATAGCGCACCGATGAAAAAAACATCTGTAATAACCTCTGGCCGCCCAGTTTTTTTATTTGTGTTCAAATTCCGTTAAAAGCTCTGCAAAAACCTCTGTAATCGTAAACAATTGTTGTAGTAAATTTGTTTTTGATAATTTTGGCCAATTTTATAACAATAAAAACCTCCTTTATAACCTCCACTAGAGGGTATTTTCCTTGTAGTGGGGAATCTATTATATAGAGCAAGATATTATGAATTTAGTCTACATTTTCCATGAACATGAAGAAGAAGATATGGGAAAGAAGCAAAGAAAAATACTTCATGATGCTACAAGATTGTATCAAAGGGATCAATCTAGTAAAGGTAGACATGTTACTTTTCAAAATGAGGAAGTTGAAGTTGAAGCTTAAGCTGAAGCTAAAGATGAAGAATGTGTTGCCATATCTGAGGATCAGATTAGAACTGATGTTAGAAAGGAGAAGAGCCATAAAAAACAAAAAAAAAATAAGAATTCCTAAGAATGTCTCTCTTACAGTTGATGATGAGGATATTTTTTCAGTTCAAGAAAATATCATAAGAAATAGGAGGAAGAAAAAATAAATTGTTCATTCTGAAAAAATCATGGACAACAGTGAATGACCTAGTGAAAACTCCAAAGTAAGTAGGGAAATAATTACGCCATTAGTTGATTTAGAGGATGGCATTATGAAAAGAAAACAAAATTCCATTTCGACATCATTTGGCAGAGACAAATTTAATTGAGGGTGGTTGGTCATTCCAACTTAGTGTCATTCAAGTCTATAAGCTCGATGAAGGACAATTCAAATATCAAATGAGAAATCCACACCACTTGCATGTTCACAATTTGAAAAAATTGATGAGGTACAACCATTTTGCACATGTGGTTGATTATGTTCTTCTTGTTGGTCCAAGTCAGGTCCTAACAAAGAATAATTTGACAAGTCAAAATGTTTTAAATACAAATATTATGTACTTGGGGGCAACCATTCTATAGAAGCTCAAAGGAAACTAATGGAGGAATATCCCAATAACCCGTATTTTGAAAAAATGAAATGTATCATTTATGCTGGTTTAACAGATATAGAAGCAAAGTTATGAGCATGGGATCATAATTCAGATAATGAGTATAGGATGTCTACGAATTTCATCCAACGCGTCAGATTTATTCATAATGAATTTGAAGAAAAATGTGGTGGTGATAAGACAAGGGTTGATCATGCATTCCAGAAGGAATGTTGTATGGAAATTAGTTATCAAATCAAAGAAAAAATAAGCTCAAAAGGTGGCAGAGTAAATTATGAAATATTCAAAGGTATGGATAACATTTTCCAGTTAGGATTTAGAACTGGAGAGATATGGGAATTTATTGACCAGACTTTTGACTTGTGGGAAAATGTTGGCATAAAAAGTCAGAAGGTCAGAAAGTCTAAACCATTGATATGTACCAATATTAAATGAGGTTTTGAAGTGAAGCTTCTTCCAAAATATATGACTATCACACCCTGGAGATCAATGCAAGGAGTGAAGGATGAAAAGCTTGTCAAAACGAAATTATCTCATGTAAGTCAAGAGAATTATCAATGGATGAAATGTCCGAGGAATTTCTAAAGTAAGTTTGTTATTTTTACTTCTTTTTTTAATTATAACTTTCTATTAAATATAATATATTGTTGTTGGTATTATTTGTTATACATAACAATATATTAACATTATTTACTTCATTTATTCAGTCACAAGTTTTTTATGAGAATACAAGAACAAATGATTAAATTGTTAAATGAAGATTGTTTGGACGATGTTGTACGCAACTACCTAGATTCAAGTTCTACATCGGTGCTAAAATATTTTTTATCTTGCATTTAAAAAGATGTGTCCATTCATACATTCATTTCTATTCACATGTATAGTATTTTTAATTTATAACTTATACATTGATTTTGTTTATTTTATTAAAGATGAAGAAGGATGAAAATGTAGCACCAGATAATTTCAAAAGCTTTATTGAAAAAATAAAGATGGAAAGGATAAGAAAACAACATCTTATTGATGCTGAACTTGATCCCAGTCTTAATCATTTCATTTTGAATATGCTCCACACTATCCAATATCAAATAATATCAGGTGATTGTGAAGACATTGAAAAACTCATACCTAAAAGGGATTATTCCCTAGTTATTGCAGATATTCATCATGGTTTCAATATCCCAAACATTGAATATGATAGTGACCCTTATACTTATTAAGCATTTAGTAAAGTGGTTGCGGGATTTCTAGAAGTCACAACATCACCATTTTGGAGATTTGAGACATTTCATTCAGACACACAATTGGGGTTGTTATTGTCAAGCTTCAAGGGAAAAGCAATGTAAAGGATCTAACTTACATTGTAAGACATTGAAATTGTATATTTTATTAATTTTAAAAAACCCATTTATGTACAAATCAATTGAACTTTTACTATTTCATGTTACACACAAAAGCGAAATCTTATTTGTGACAGAAATCAACCAATTATAAGTGACTACGATTTCATTCATGTTGAAAGTTGGACAAAGGATGATAGTTACAAGACTATTCTTTTCAATCAAGTAGATGGAAATAGCCAATTATTGGTTCATGATGCTGTTGTAAGAAAACTAACATATAAAGATAAAGAAGCAAAATGAGAGATAGTTAACATATATAAAAAACCAAAGTCATTGATTAACTATCCTTTATATTTATGTTCGAATGAAGGAGATTGGGCTTTGGATTTATTTTCAGACTGAGGTAATTTTTATTATATAAGAATGAATTTCATTGTTATATTTTTTAAATTTTTTGTGTTTATACTAAATTACTAAATCTTTTTTTTTACTTGATGAGGTACAACACTAGCATGTTGCTTACAAAAAGGAATAAATTGCATTTCCATTAAAAAAGACCCAGTACAATGAAAATGTATTCATCAAAGAATCAATGTTCTTCAATTTCTTCTAGATGAAATGCAAGAAGTTGGTTTGAGAAAAGGGGATTTTAATGAATCTCGTGTGGAAAAAAAAGTAAAAGAACCACAACCACCATTAGATGGAATGATTGGAAAGGAATACTTTGGGACGTTCGCAGACATCAAAGATCCATCAGAAGAGGAAAATGATGAAACTAAAGCCAATGATGAAAATATTGTGAAAGGGGACAATAATAATACTCTTGAAGATAAAGAGTTTGGGTTACATGATATTATTGATTAAATTTCAAGTTAAGCTTCCAAACGAAGCTCATTTTTTGTAACTATTCATAAGTTATACTTGTAATTTTTTTACTCTGACATTTTATGAGAAGAAATAAATACTAATTTGTTGTTATTATATGTTTAATATTTGTATAATGTGATTTTCACTTCATTTTTATGTGAATCATTTAAGTTTTGAAAAAAAATAGTAATTATTATTAACTTTTCACATAAAATTAACAAAAATTGCTAATTTTTATAATTTTTTTTGTTACGTTTTCCTATAAAAATGGTTTAGTTGACATGCAAGTTTTAACAGAAAAAAGACAAAAAATGTGTATATTTTCAGTTAATTCTATATTCAAAATGTGTTTTTTATGTAAATTGTTATAAATTCTTGCTTTTTTAGTGGCAATTATTTCATGTGCAAAAAATCAAATATCTCACTACAAAAAAAAAAAATTAAAGAAAAACAAAAGCACAAATGCTTGAAAAACACTTAAACAAAATATGTAAGTGAAAATAATTATTAGCATTTAATAGATTAGAAAAATTTAAGTCAAAAATAAGTCTTCAAAAAAAGGGGATGATGTTGGGATCAACACTTTTCAATATCAACATAAAAACGCTAACATTTTAAAAATAATGTTTATACTTGGTAAATAGGAAAATTTAATGTGTAAAAAACATCCTAAAAAAAAATTAAGAGTATTCTGAATCAACACTTTTCAAAATCAGACCGTTTTTTGCTACCTAAAAAAACAGGTACTCGTTTCCATTCCCGTTTCAAAGTTTACATTGTTTAAATGCATTGATTTCAGTGTAGATGGTGATTTGTAATGATATTTGATTACTTGCACTAAATGCATTGATTTCAGTGTAGATGTTGGTTTTTAATCCTATTTGCTTACTTGTACTAGATGCATTTATTTGAGTGTAGATGTTGATTTTTAATCATATTGATTGCTTGTATTAGATGCATTGATTTAAGTCTAGAAGTTGTTTTCTAACCTTATTTAAATGTGTGCATCAGATGCATTGATTTCAGTGTATGTCGATTTCTAATTCGATGTCCGGTTTGATGTAGTTGAATGTATGATGGTGCATTAATTTTAAATTGATTGGATTAACAATGTTCATTGATTCAAAAAATTATTGGCAATGTACATTGATTTTTGTGTTATAGTAATTCAACCAGTTAATATTGGAGAGCTAGAGAGACACTGTATGATATTTACTACAACATCGTGAGCTAAAGATTTAAATGGTTTATGATTTCAACTTTCCTTTTCATATAATCGATATGAGAATATGACAAAGCTAACAAACAATAACAATAGTAGAAGAAAATAGTTACACCTCCAAAAATTTGATCCTTCTAGGGTGGTAAATACCATAACCAATATAGATAACAAATAATAAATAAAATAAAATAACTACATCATTGTCAAAAAAAAAAAAACTATTAATAGTATGGTAATCAATAATATGTTTTTGTAAAACATTGTAATGCTTAAAGAATCCTCCTAAGTGAAAATAAAAAAATAATTAAATTTACATAATGAAAAATAAATAAATTATTATTATTATATTATCTTTAAAGTTAATGATATTGGATATCCTATTCTGTATATTGTCCCTAAGAAAATTGGAAAATCAATCTTGTGATTTTAATTTTCTAAATACCACTCTCAACTGTGAATAGTTTTTTTTGCAGTGGGACAATCATTACAGGTTGTTATTTGCAAATGTAGATTGATTGGTCACTTAGAATTATCCAATTATTTATTATTTATTGGTGATTTGTAAAGAGGCAGACTTTCATTCAAGATGTCCTTTATACTATTAACCCATTTCCTTCAATGAAAAATAAAAAAATTCTGGAGCAAACAAAAACAATTATAGTTATTTGTATTTTGGAAATAAAATCTTAATTATTTTATTTTGAAAGCTGACAGATTTTTTATACATTGTAGCCATTTTTTTAACATTGCAAATGCTGCCATTTTATTTAAACGGATCCATTTGTTATAGGATAATTTTCTTCAAGTCTAACTTCGTTGAAAACATGTAATGTTTTGTTTCTGAATATACAGTGAATACTAAATTACTCATAAGGGTGGGTATATTAGATGCAGTGAATTTTTTGAAGACGCAGAACCAAATGACCCGAGTGAGTGAATAATAGAGTGTGCATATATACACACAAACCTAGTGGGTATGTTTAACATCAATCCAATTTAGTTTCTGGGCCACTTCTAAGACTCGGAGAAATTTTTGGAGATAGGGCTAATTTTTCCAATTTCCAAAAAATGATTGGACAATTTAAACTAAATATTTGTTCAGATGATAAATCAGGTTGTTTGAAATAATTACTAGCATTTTAGCCACACATTTATATTCGAATTTTGATATATGGAAACGAACTTTTTCTTTAATATAATTAATTTTTATTATTACAAAATCCACCCAAATATTTACATTTGAAATTTAAAAAATCCATCCGAACATTTCTATTTAAAATTTGAAAACCCCATAAAGAAACGGTATAAATTTTAAGAGTAAGCCATAAAGCTGACACGTTATAAATTACTGGTGAAACATACAATGCAGAAATCCAGATGCTTCGAAAGTAAGACCTTTCAGTATAAAAATGAAAACAAAGGAATTTCTTCCTGTGGCAATGAGCCAATGAAGAATTAAATAAGGAGCATGAGCCAAATGAAAAGAAACGAACGAGGCAGAAAAAGCAAGTGACCCATACACATTACAAGAATCTTAAATAAAATGAGACTCAATTATAAGAAAAAGATGCAAAAAGATGGCAACGCAGGAATGATGAATCAATTCAAAAAGGGAAAAACAAAACCGTCTGTATAACATTGTTACCAGATAAAAGGAGGGAAAAGAAAACCATCTATATAGAGGGTTACCAGACTGTTCTGAAGTTAAGTTGACTCTACTCTGAAGAAACAATACTGAATCAACTGCTTTAAGTGTATGGTCTAAATATAGCTTTGCTGAGCATTGAAATAAATAATCATGGCGTGGTATTAAAGAATAATGGCTTGCACCTAAAGAACCCACACAAATGCTTACTTGAAATAAATATTTTGTAAGTAAATTTGGTTTTGAGTGGGCTCTTGTATTTTTGTATTTTTCACCCAGCCCTACAACATTTGAGGGGCTGGAATCTGATTGAGAGGTGAAACAATTTACCTATCTCTTAACAATATTTGTGGAATTGGCTGATCAACCTTACAAAAAAATTTCCATTCCAACTGAATAACAGCGGCCCACTTGTGGAAGGCCGAAGCCACCCACTTCTGGAAGGCGGAAGCCACTGCAGCGAGCCTGAGGCTGAGCCTGAAATAATTTCCACTCATGATTTTATATTCCAAAGGCTCTAGCTGAAAAACCATCTGACTGCCATTGTAATCAGATAGCTTTGTTTTATGCTTGGGAGGAGAATGGGAGTCAAGCCATTTATGTGGTCGTTTCCGCTGCATAGACTGTCGAAAGTGGGTGTGTCTAAAGAACCCATGGCAATCATTTTGGTAAAGCTAAGTGCAACCTCCAAGCTATAGTCGAACGGGGTTGTTGGTTGCTTGTGGTATTGACCAAGACTTGCCAAAAATCTTTTCAAATTTTTGAATCCATTTAGAAAATGATTTAACTGATTTCTTTTCAATTCCACCCATTCCAATCTTGCTCAAAAATATTAACCAACAAAATACCTTCTGGCACATTCCCCCGCTTGCGGAAATGATCCCAAACACAAAATTGTAGAGCGTTTTGTTTAAAACTGTTCATCTTAAGCCTGCAAAGTGATCATTTAAGATATAAGCCAGAGACAATTACTTGCACATAAACAAAAGAGAACTTTAGCACACCTTTCTATCTAAACGAGTGTGACGCTTTTAGGTTACGATGAAAATGATAAGCTTTTCGTCACATAACTCCCATGACTCGAGCACAACAGACAATTGCATGTGACTCCTTCCGTATAAGGACAGCAAGCCATGCTATTCATGTGGTAGCAAAACACAATTTCATATGAAACGTTTCATCATACAATAAATTAATTAGATGGAAGCTTTGATCAGCGAACGAATGCATTTGATCACCTTACGGGCCGGAGGTTACACGGTGAAAATCAGCATTCATCCCCATAAACATATTATCAAATGCATTTATATTATCATCAGATGCATTTACATTATCAGATGCCTATGCCATAGATCCAACATATAATGTATTTAATGTATCAAGCTTTCTCATATGTGGTTTTACAAATATTCTATCTGATTTATTTAGTAATATGGTATTTTAATTTATGATTTATTGAAGCATCGTGATAATGGAATTGGTACTGAAAACTCACGAGGTTGAAAAGACCCGGCTAGGTACCACCATATAATTGAAAGGAGGAAGGGTAACCGTCAAGAGTTTGTGGGGTTTTAAAATTTTGCATTGCATTATGAGGGCATAGAAGAAACAAGAAGTAAATCTTATTTTAAAATTTATGAAACAGGTTAAATTTAAAATAAATTTTTATTCAAAATTTTTAATATAGAAATTAGTAAAAATGTTTTTAAAAATACTAGTATATTTTTCAACACTTAGTCTAGACCTTGTCATAGGTGTAACAATTTATGTAGTCATAAAGATAAAAGCATTATGTCAAGCATCTCAAAATGTGTTACAATATTATAAGGCATTCCAGCATAGATATATTACAATGTGCTTGTTGAATTCAATCTAAATTTCTTATTTTTTGAGTACCACCATTTTTGTTTCATGTTTTCTAATAGATTTTTTATTAGAATTAAGGGTACCCCAAAGTAAATTCACATGTTTATGGATTGTTAGTTTTGACATTTTGCCAAACCATTATTAAAGTTGATAAATAATTATTTATAAGAATGTGTATGTGTTTTTAAGGACAAGCCTTACATGCTAATTTTTGTTCGGTAAAAATACTCTACAAGAAAACATACATGTTTCTCCTAAGTAAAAAATCCCAATAGGAATGCACTACCATTCATGCTGGGTAGAAGGTTTTACCCTATAGGAAAGTGTGTGGTTTAGGCCTTTTTACCCAATGCCTTGCTAAGGTCTAGAAATTGGGAGACAATTGTTGTGGTTGGGGCAATAGACTAAGGCTATAAGACAAGTTAATGTGGGACCTAGGATAAAATGGGTCAAAGCCTAGTTATAAATTGGTTAAAGGTTCCTAGGGGTAGGAATAGGGTCATAGGGTAGAGGAGATAGTGAAGGAATAAGGCCCTAGGGTGGAGGGGATAGTGAAGAACTATGGCCCATGTAAGAGGTGTAACGGTAAAGGTGATGAGGTTGCATTCTTCATCACACACTCTCTCTCCATACCTTCATCTCTCTACCTCTCTCCCTTTCTCTATCTCTTTCTATCCCTCCCTCTGGTCCTCATTATTTTTCTTTATCCATTTCTCTCCCCCACTCCTTCTCACTATCTCTTTCTCTCCATCCCTCCCTCTTTCTTACATCTCTTTACTTCTCTCTCTCTCCCACTCCTTATCACACTTTCCACTCCCTCTATCTCCCACTCCCTATCACTCTTTCCACCCATGCTTTATAAGTGGTGTATTTTCAAAATACAGATATTTCATTGAAATTTAAAAAACATTAAAATGAAATTTCTCAATATTACTAACTTTGCTTTAATTTCTCAATATTACTCACTCTACTTCCCAAAAAAATTCAAAAACTCAAAAAAGATAATTAATTACATCTTTTAGACTATAATTAACTATATTTCCATAGATTATATTATTAGCTAATATTATAATATCTCAATAAAACACCAAATACTTTTGTAAATCAATAAAATAAATTTATACCATAAAATTTTATCATATAATTATCCATATTATACTACATTAAATTTCAAAGCATTTTTAAATACCATATCATATAATTATCCATATTAGAGTACCTTAAATTTAAAACATTTTTAAATACCATATGAATTATAAATTATAATAAAATGGTTTATAAAAAAATTGAAGGGAAAAAATATTTAAACTATCACACTAGAATAAAGGTTTATATGTTTTCTAATAAAAGCATGCACCATTTCATTTGAGAATAGGGAAATAAAATAAAATAAAATAAAAATGTTGTGAAAAAGTGTTGAGATTGCAACAAGATGATGAGCTTAGTGGAAAGAAGTCGCCTTCATTAAGTGGGCCCGCAGACTATTTTTGGCACAAAGTCTATTTTTAGACTATGTCTATTTTTAAACATATGGATCATATTCTATGAGTTGCAGGATGCTATTTGTGGATGGTTGGTCAAGTTGGAAAAATAGATGGACTTCTATTTTTAGACATATTGGGCGGAATCTATTTTTAGATTGTCAGTCTAAATATAGATATGTCGAATATTATTAGCTCTTAATAATATTTGGACTATAAGCATTATCTTATTCTCTTGGAGCACTTCAGTTAAGTGCACAGATGTGGCACAGGAGTTGACAGAAGGAATTACGCTATTCCTGAGGGTTAAGTGGAGCTATTGCATGGATACTTCAGTTAGAACTCATGTGAAAGAGTTTGGTGGAGTTGATTGAGGAAGTTAATGGAGTTGTGTTCAGTTTAACTAATATAAACATAGTTGAGCTAGTTGTATCTAGTCTAATTGATTGATACACTAGTGAGAGTGGTGTGAATTAATTATTAAATAATTCACTAATTATAAACTCATTAGTCAAATAAAGAATACATCAGTTAACTTCAGTGCATGGACAGTTTCAGTGGAGACCAGTGCAGAGATAGGTGAAAGAGCAGGTTAACTATCAGTTGTGACTATACTGTTGCATATTTGCAACAACCAGTGATTGGAGAAGCCAATGAGGATTGCGCAGTACAAGCCAGGTGGTTCAAAGTTATTTATGATTAATTCTTCAGCATTGATTACGCAATAGAGGCTAGCTATCAGGTGGCAGAGATTGGAGCATGTGTTTTGCTAGATCTAGCTTGATTAGTGTGTAGCAATTGGAGATTGTACTGAGAGCTTGTGAGGGGCTTTGTATGATGATTGTTACATGATCTCTATGACATATAATATATAGATAGTTGGGGTTTGTTAACACTCAGGTTTTCCTTGAAGTTGTGGAAAAGGAAAGTATACCCGAGGTAACCACAAACCAACCTTCAGATGCAGAATCTAGCCAATCTGCATCCAGAGAGGGTTCTCTCTTTATAATTTATCTTTGTTCTTAGAAAGTTTTAGGCTAGTTATAAATCCAAGAGTCTGTTTGAAAATGGTGGAATTCGCCAACTAAGGGCAAGGTTGAATATTTTCATGCCATTGGGCTATGGAGTCAAAGGATGGTTTTACTGGATTACTATTCTACACACAAGATGGCTTTGCAGGGCAAGATAGCCAAACATAGAACAATTTTTAGAATTTAAAGTGGATGGAATGGGTTTGAAGGGATGAAAGGCAGTTAAGATTCTTTCAACATGTTCAAAAGAAAGAAATGAAATGATTACAAATAAAGAGCAGTGAAGAATTCTTTACTATAGTAATCAAAATGTTTAAATTAGCGAAGCAAGAGCAATTAAGAATTCGTTGCTTATAACCAATTTAGAAGAAAACATTAAGAATAATTACAACTGAAATCAGAGTACAATTAAGTAAATTCTGATTTATTCTTTTATGTCAATTATTCAGAAATGGACACAATGATATTATAAACAGATATAAAACTTAAAACATAGGATAGAAAGACTTATTGAACTGCAGTTCGACACATGAATCCTGCAAAAAAATCCTGAGCTTCAAATTGTCATCCAGCAAGCCACAAGTAAATTTCTCCAAAGCACTTTTATTCCAAAAATATCAATGTCACAGCCAAGTAGTAGAATCCACCCTCAATACTTTATTCGAGGGTTTATTTATACAAAAAAATGATTTAAAATATCTCACACTAACCTAGGAAATAATCTAGGATGACTAATGAATAAGTTACAATAAAAAGGAGACAGATGGTCTCGTAGATAGGATAAAAAGTAATTGCTGGTGTGTTATTTCCTCCCTTTGTGGATGTGCTGGAGGCAGGTCCTACAAAAGGGCTCGATGCTGTCCTTTTGAGTAATTTTTTTTTGACTGCTTTGCTTGTCTGATACTCTTTATTTCTACTGATACACTTTCAACTGGTAAACTGATACTCTTTAACCTTTAATCATCTATTTATTCTTTACACAATAGTAAAAGGCAAAATTTTCTATCTGAAGATGAATTTTACAAAATTTCCAACAGGTCTTCCCACCATTTGTCTTCTGCTATTATGGTTCTTTTGAGTTTTCTTAATGTTTCATCGGCCTCTGTGTATCTGAAAAAATTGGGCCGATTTGGGAACAAATACCTTATTTCATGCTCAAGATGAAACAAATTCTTTAACCTGTCGTAGAGATTCTTCCCTGTTGGCAATGTTGACTTTGATGAGTCACGGCAGAGGAACATGGACGTTGTATGAATAACCAATTTGTTGACATAAGTTTCCAATTCCATTATTTTGTCTTCTGAAACCATCGGACTGGGCAACCCGCTGGCTAATAAAACATTAAACCTTTCTTTAAATGCACTGATCTCTTGCTGAATATCTGAGCATTTTCTTTCCAGATTTTGCATAAGAGTTATCTTGGTAAAAACTCTTTTTATTTCTAAAATAGTACCTATCCTGTCCTCAATTCCAAGCTCTGCAAGCTGCTGCTTGGTCTGGGTGTTCAAGAACTGTATAAGTTGATTCGCTTGCTAAGGTCTGTGCCTTGGAGGAGCAACTCCTGTCAACAAGGTAGTTGTAGGATGTATGAAAAGATCAATGAACTCATCATAAGAATGGGGAAAATTATAGGAACTGTGAGTTATGGAAGACCAAAATATAACAGATCTAGGGTTTCCCTTGGCATCAAGCTTTTGAACAAGAAAAGGGAACTTCTCTGATTGATAATAGATGATGAGATGGTAAATGACTGAGGAATACTTAAACACTTTCTCATTATCTAACCTCATGAACTGGTCATGGATTTTATTTGCAATGAAAGATGCAAAGTCATATTTCACAGCAGGAGGCTGTCCGGGAGTGAAGATGGATAATAATACTAGGGTTAATTCATCAACATACTCACTAGTATTAAAACTCAGTACAAAGGATATCATATTCAGGATGAGATTGCCTAATTCAGTAAAATAAGCAAAACCATAGGGGGGAGGGCCCTTAGGTTGATGTTCAGGTAACATAAAGGTCTAACAAATGCATTTCAATTTTTCTTGGGACAATTGGGTAGACTTTTCAAGTAGTTCTTCCATGGACAAGGGAGTAAGATTTTGATCAGGTTCAAAATGAAGCATTTTATTGATAGCTTGAGGAGTAATGGGGAAAAGGATACTCTGGTCAGGAGACAACACTGCTCTTTGAATTGGATCATAATTGGAGTGACACTAGTGGATAATTTCTGGGAAAATACGAACTGAGGGGATGAGATATCTTGGAAAATTGGATTCCCATAACCCAATGATATCTAGACCTTTCGAATAATCATCTCTGTAGCGACAATAACTTCGAAGGAGATTTTCATTGAAAACTAAGTCTTTAATTTGAAAATCTTTATCCACTAGTGGCAAGTATTCCAATTCTCTGTGAGGGGCATTTAATGGGGCTACACTCAGGGCTACCGGAACTTCCATTTTGGTTCTTGTGTATTCAAAGTGGAAATTTCGGGGGTTTTTCACGAAATGGACGCAATTTTAGTTTTGGAAGTTTGATTTTAGTTGCAGGAACTAAAACAGACCAATATTAACCTTTTCTTCAGACTATGGCGTGAATTTAACACTGGAATGTGGATTTTTCAAAGAGTTCCAGCAAGAAATCGGATAAATACCTGTTTTATGGAAAATGTCGAGATTTACATGCACTGGTTAATGGCAGATGAATGCTCGGGCACTGGTATAGCAATGGAGTTTAGCAATCTTTGTCGACAACAGTTGAACAGCGGAATTTTCAAATTTTCAGTGGAGGACGCAGTCACTTTCACCAGACAAAATGATAAAAAATACGTGGAGTTTTGTTTTATTTACAAAGTCAACGGGATTTTTTTTTATTATTTTCGGGAATGACATCATCATGGTACGGGATGACATGTCATCAGGATCTGGCGGTAAGCAGTAATTTCTGCACCGCTTTTGGGAGCAGGTGGTTTCCCGCGGGGAGGCAGCGAAGCGATTCAATGGTTGACATGTAGCCATCGCACTATTTCGAAACCACCACGATTTCGCGAGTTAATTATCGGACGGGAGACAGTCAGCGGAATGAACGATCGCCGTTGATTTTCGATGGAATGATCCAACGGATGACGAGACAGAGAGATGATATGGGAGTTAATGTGCGGGCCCGACGGGTTTTCAAAATATTTAACATTTAATTAATTATTCCGGGTGGCTTTTGATTGGTGAAAAGGTTGATTATTAATTAATCCGGGTGATTAATTAATCCCATGGTTTAATCGGGGTTGCGGCGGGACTTTAGTTTTATTTGTTTTTTTCTTTTTTAAAACATATAAATATACGTTCAAAACCCTTTTTCGATATTTTTTATTATATGGTAATAAATAAATGCGATTTATTAACCATAGAGGCGAGAATAGTTTATAAGGATATGTTTTTAGCCAAAGGGGTTTATAATGTGTGAATTTGATTTTATTATATGAGTTTAAATACTTTGGCTAAAAATCTATAGTAAGAGGGTTTTGGGGATATTACATAGGAGGGAGTTAAATATAATAGGATAAGGTATTTTATTAAGGATTTAATAAATAAATCAGATGTTAATATGACAAAGGGACAAGGAAAACTCAAAATACTTTACACAACTAAGAAAGTGAAGATTTCTGAAGCAAATTTCATTATATCAACTTCAACACTTAGATTTAGAATAGTAAGTGATTTTGAGGGGATTTTATGAAATATGGCATGATTTTCCTAAGTAAAATGAGATTTTACTTAGGAAAAGATTTAAAGTGAATAAGTGTAATGATGAATAATCTCAAGTACTAAGGTCTTTTCAATTATTGGGCCGAGGGTTCGGTCCCTCCAAAATTCAAGGAAATGCCTTAAGCCCCTCTAATCTTTAAATTCCTTAGCACTTTGGGGAAATTAGTAAAACTTTTAGGGAGAAAGTGAGATGGGAAGTTAATGATTCTGACTTTGCCTTCCTCTGAAATTTTGCCAATGTAGTGTTATGCCTTTGCACTTAGTGATGAAAGTAAAAGATTGAACACATTTAGCACCATCATTCATCACATGAAACTTTGCAACACCATCTACCTACCCTATCTACTTTACTCTACCATTTTCTCTTCTTTATTAGGGTGCACTTAGACTGGCAAACCCTTATCAATATTTTTCTTTTTACATGGCAAATCTATCTATTTCTACACTTCTTACCTCCAAGGGCTCAGATTAAACTGTTGAGCACCTTTTATTAACTCTACCTATCTACTTATCTGCCAAGATTAAACTGTTTGGTCAGATTTTTATTCTCTATTCTATAACATGAAATTGAAAAATGA
>JAXQQM020078867.1:0-5000 GCA_034641835.2 Pinus albicaulis
TTCTTTATGTTATGCTTGCTTCTTGCTTGTTCTTCATTGCCTCCATTCTCCAATACATCCACCAATATATATGCACGCTAAGTGGAGTGTGGGTCGCTCGGTCGACCCGACCCGACCCATCGTTTGGTCATCCGCCCACGAAGTGTTGCGTCGGCCGCACCCAATACGTCGGCCGACCCACCGACTCGCCCATCGTCTTAGCTCGCCCAAGGTGCACCCGTGGTGGTATAAATGCATCTTGCCAACGCCGTGTTGGTCAAGTGCGATGCGCCTCTCCTCCAACTTGCCTTCGTGACTCGCCTCTGCTACACCCGCGCGCCCGTGCCCCTCCGGTGGGACGTTCCACCCGTTACGTTGCACAGCGCCCGAACTCGTCCAAACGCTCAACGAACGCGCCCGTTACCCCGAACGCACCCATGAAGTCGTGGGGCCTTACACTTGTGCACGTCCGAGCGGCCCATTTGCCGTTTGCTCCCATGTGAGTCCGTTCGGGTGGGTGCGTCGTGTCGTGCCGGGTGAGGGCGTCCATTCGGGTCGGGTCGTTTGGCCCGAGGGCGCCCGTGTTAGATTTGCTAAGTTGTAACTGCCCGGGTGCCTTGTGCACGTCCGAGCGGCCCGTTTGCCATTTTCTTCCATGTGCGTCCGTTCGGGTCGGGTCGTTTGGTCGTGCCAGGTGAGGGCGTCCGTTCGGGTCGGGTCGTTTGGTCGTGCTGGCTGAGGTCGTCCGTTCGGGTCAGGTCATTTGGCCTGAGGGCGCTCGTGTCAGATTTGCTAAGTTGTGACCGCCCGGGTGCCTTGTGCACGTCCGAGCGGCTTGTTTGCCGTTTTCTCCCATGTGCGTCTGTTCGGGTGGGCGCGCCGTGTCGTGCTGGGTGAGGGCGTCCGTTCGGGTCGGGTCGTTTGGCCCGAGGGCGCACGTGTCAGATTTGCTAAGTTGTGACCGCCCGGGTGCCTTGTGCACGTCCGGGCGGCCCGTTTGCCGTTTTCTCCCATGTGCGTCCGTTTGGGTGGGCGCGCCATGTCGTGCCGGGTGAGGGCATCCGTTCGGGTCGGGTCATTTGGCCTGAGGGCGCCCGTGTCATATTTGCTAAGTTGTGACCGCTCGGGTGCCTTGTGCACGTCCGGGTGGCCCGTTTGCCATTTGCTCCCATGTGCGTCCGTTCGGGTCGGGCGTGCCGTGTTGCGCCGGGTGAAGGTGTTCGTTCGGGTGGGCGTGCCGGGTGAGGGTGTCCGTTCGGGTCGGGTCGTTTGGCCCGAGGGCGCCCATGTCAGATTTTCTAAGTTGTGACCGCCCGGGTGCCTTGTGCACGTCTGGGCGTCCCACTTTCTATTTTCTCCCATGTGCATCGGTTCGGATGGGCGCGCCGTGTCTGCCGGTTGAGGGCATCCGTTCGGGTCGGGTCGTTTGGTCGTGCTGGGTGAGGTCGTCCGTTCGGATCGGGTCGTTTGGCCCGAGGGCGCCCGTGCCATATTTGCTAAGTTGTGATCGCCCAGGTGCCTTGTGCACGTCTGGGCAGCCCGTTTTCTGTTTTCTCCCATGTGCGTCCGTTCAGGCGGGCGCTCCGTGTCGCCCCGGGTGAGGGCGCACGGAAGAGGGCGTTCGGGTCGCCCCGTTTTGTCCGAGGGTGCGCTTATCAGATTTTATTTTCGTGTGAAAGGTGGGTTGGTAATTGAGATGTTTTGTTCGGTTGTGCCTGAAGAATGGCCTTGGGCCATTTTTAGGGTCGTCGAATTTCTTCTCCCCATTACCACTCCGTAGCATATGAGCGGTAATGTTGGCCATGCTCGTCCCTGGAGGCATGTTTGAACAATCTCTCCCGTCCGATCTGTTTTCTAACATTTGGATGGGGTTGTTGTGTGTGGCTCCTTGAGATGACTGGCCACTTGTTGGCTTTGTTGAAATCGTCCCTACGGTAACTCTCTCTCGTGCCCCTTGGTCGCACGTTTGCTCTATTGAAATCAGCTTTTTGCTATGTCACTCGTTGGCTCCGTCGATGTCGGCTCTTCGCTATATTGTTCTTCTCCTCCCTTTTTGCTTGCTTGTGGGGGGAGGGGTTGGATTTTCGTGTGAAAGGTGGGTTGGTAACTGAGTTGTTTGTTCGGGTGTGCCTGAAGAGTGGCCTTGGGTCATTTGTGGGGTCGTCGACTCTCATCTTCTCTCCATCCCCACTCGGTAGCGCATGAGCGGTAATGTTGGCCATGCTTGTCCTGGGAGGCATATGTGAAAAGAGTTACCCTTCCGCTCTGTGTTCTCAGAGTTGGACGAGGTCGCTTTGTGTGGCTCCTTGAGACAACTGGCCGGTCGCCTATGTCGCTCTCGTGCCCCTTGCTCGCTCGTTGGCTCCGTCGATGTTGGCTCTTCGCCATATTCTTCACCTCCTCCCTTTTGGTGGGTTGGAGAGGTGGGCTTTTGTCTCGTTGGCTTCGTGAAATCGGCTCCTCGCTATATTGTTCACCTCCTCCCCTTTTGGTGGGGGGAGGGGTTGGATTTTTGTGTGAAAGGTGGGTTGGTAATTGAGTTGCTTGTTCGGGTGTGCCTGAAGAATGGCCTTGGGTCATTTGTAGGGTGGTCGACATTCATATTCTCTCCATCCCCACTCGGTAGCACATGAGCAGTAATGTTGGCCATGCTTTTCCTGGGAGGCATATGTGAAAAGAGTTACCCTTTCGCTCTATGTTCTCAGAGTTGGATGAGGTCATTGTGTGTGGCTCCTTGAGACAACTAGCCGGTCGCCTATGTCGCTCTCGTGCCCCTTGCTCGCTCATTGGCTTCGTCGATGTAGGCTCTTCTCTATATTGTTCACCTCCTCCCTTTTTGGTGGGTTGGAGAGGTGGGATTTTGTCTCGTTGGCTTCGTGAAATCGGCTCCTCGCTATATTGTTCAACTCCTCCCCTTTTGGTGGGGGGAGGGGTTGGATTTTCGTGTGAAAGGTGGGTTGGTAATTGAGTTGCTTGTTCGGGTGTGCCTAAAGAATGGCCTTGGGTCATTTGTAGGGTGGTTGACATTCATATTCTCTCCATCCCCACTCAGTAGCACATGAGCGGTAATGTTGGCCATGCTCATCCTTGGAGGCATATGTGAAAAGAGTTACCCTTTCACTCTGTGTTCTCAGAGTTGGATGAGGTCGCTGTGTGTGGCTCCTTGAGACAACTGGCCGGTCGCCTATGTCGCTCTCGTGCCCCTTGCTTGCTCGTTGGCTCCGTCGATGTTGGCTCTTCGCTATATTGTTCACCTCCTCCCTTTTTGGTGGGTTGGAGAGGTGGGATTTTGTCTCATTGGCTTCATGAAATCGGCTCCTCGCTATATTGTTCACCTCCTCCCCTTTTTGTGGGGGGAGGGGTTGGATTTTCGTATGAAAGGTGGCTTGGTAATTGAGTTGCTTGTTCGGGTGTGCCTGAAGAATGGCCTTGGGTCATTTGTAGGGTGGTCAAAATTCATATTCTCTCCATCCCCACTCGGTAGCACATGAGCGGTAATGTTGGCCATGCTCGTCCTTGGAGGCATATGTGAAAAATTCCCCCTTCGCTCCGTGTTCTTGGAATTGGATGGGTTTTTGTGTGTGGCTCCTTGAGACGACTGTCCTCTTCATTGTTTGGCTCTTTATGGTGCCGGTTTCTTGTGCTTGTACTCTTTCTATGTCAGCACTGTGGGTTGAGATGCATACGTTTAAGAGGAATGCGGAGGGGTTTTGGCTGTAAGCTGCCCCTCTTGCTTGCTTTTTCCATTGGGCGATGTGAGGAGTGGGGTTCTCCTTGTTGTAAAATTAAGGTTTGGAATTCCTTTCAGAGTGCACGTTGTTTGTCCCTGCGTTGGCTTTGAGGTCTTGATAGATGTGGTGGCCCATTTGTTTGCTCGAGTGGTCGGCTTTTTCCTTGCATCTTGCGTGCATCGGAGGATTATGTGGCTTGGAATGTTGAGACACAAGGTGATGGGCATTTCTTGTTTTGTTGATCGCTCATGCGATTGTGGTCCAACAGGGATGAGGCTTGCTACGTTGATGGCGGGGGCTATATCTGGAAGGAGGACTTGAAGGTGGAACGCTTCGACCTCCCTCCTCTGTGTGGAGGTGGCTGCAGGTGAGAAGTTTTCATTGTCCAGTTGGTAAGTCAGTGGGGCAATCTCCCAGGTTGCTTGTATGCAGGGTGTGTGGGGTGCGGGGCTGCCTGATCCCTCCTCTTGTTCGGATATGTTCATGCCTTTTGTAGCGAGCCTCTTGATATGCATTCATTTTATTTCCTCTGCCTTCGCATCGAGGTTGCCCCAGGCGATCAAGCGATCGAGGTCCACCGTTGCTGCTGTCCGGGTGGACTCCTGGGTGGTCTCGGTGCGGGGTGGGGGGAGGGTTGGAGGGGGGAATTTTTAAGGGAGGTTGCAGGAATGGTCGTTCTTGTTTTATTTCCGTCCTTTTGCATCGAGGGTGCCGCAGGTGATCAAACGATCGAGGTCCACTGTTGCTGCTGACCGGGTGGACTCCTAGGTGGCCTTGGTGCGGGGCGGGGAGGGTCGGGGTGGCATTTCTAATAGAGGTTGTCGACTTGGTCATTCTCCTTCTACTTCCTTCTTTTTCCTTTGCAGTGAGGTTTCCGCAGGCGATAAGTGATCGAGGTCCGCTGTTGCTGCTGTCCAGGTGGACTCCTAGGTGGCCTCGCTGCTGGGCGGGAAGGGTTGCAGGGAATTTTTAAGAGACGCCGTGGGGTCGGTTGCTCTCCCTTTATTTACTTACTTTGCTTTCGCATCGAGGTCGCCGCAGGCGATCGGGTGATTGAGGTCCATCGTTTCTACTGTCCGGGTGGACTCCTAGGTGGCCTTGGTGCGGGGCGGGGATGGTTGGGAGGCGTTTGAGATAGAGAGAGAGAGAGAGATTGTGCAGTTGGTCATTCTCCATTTGTTTGCCTTTGCATCGGGGTCGCCGCAGGCACTCAAGGTCCACCATTGCCGCTGTCGGAGTGGACTCCTAGGTGGCCTTGGTGTGAGGCGGGGAGGGTTTGGGGGGCATTTC
>JAXQQM020078867.1:7500-25000 GCA_034641835.2 Pinus albicaulis
AAACAAGATGGAAAAATTCAGACTCGTTTGTGGCGGCGGTGCTCGATCCTTTGTTCGTTGGAAGATGTGGGACTCCATAGATGGTTCTCTCCAAAAGGCGGCGACGGTGGTTTATGTGTTTGCTTGGGCGAGCCTTTTTGTTGGTGGTTGGGTCAAGGGAGTGGTTGCACGTGCAATTCCTACCTCAACCCTTTCACGAGGGGAAAATGTCGGGGTGGGGTCAAATATGGGATGGATGAAGAGTGGAGCAATCCGTTGGGCTGGCCACCCTAGTCCTCTCGACTGTTCCTTGACATGCCCTCGCGGAAGGGTTGGGTCTAGGTAATGAAATAACCCTCCCTTGGTTCGAGCTCCATCAAAATTTCAATTTTCCTCGTCAATGGGCACGAGGTAGCATTATTTTCTCATGCCCCTTTGGTGTTGAGGGAATTCCTCGTCCTTTCTTGAGCCACTCCCCCTTCCAAGGAAAAGTAGGAAGCAGGTTATGTCCTAGTCCTCACCATTTGGATTGTGGGTTTTTTTGCGCGACTTGGTCATTTCTTGGACATGTTGATTGTTGCAATAGCGTTGTGGTGTGCGCTTTGGGGTGTTGTTTATATTAATCTGTCTTGCGCACAAGACCGGTCTCTCTAGTACTAAAAGTAACTAGCAACAAACAGCCAATTATGCTAATCTCTCTCTAAGCATACAAGATTCATAAAAATGCTATATAGGTGTAAGGCCTACCTTATTTCCAGCGCTTGCTTGATCTCGTTGAAGTCCTTCCCGTGCACTTGAAAGAACGTTCCTCGTGAATCTGCAGTCACAAACAAGCAAAAATATTACATAGCACCTGTATAGACATTATTATAAATCATACTCATCATAATGATCAAGGAATTTATGAAATAAACCATGAATAGACATTTTAATGAGAGAAATGAGTATATTTTTATTAACTTCAAATAAAAGAAAACCTTTACAACCTGTGCCTTGATGTCGTGCAGGTCCTCTTGAGGTCTGAAGTAGGAATCTCTTCTACTTTGACAAGCATTGCACTTTTTGAACCAAGACGAATAGAGGTGAGTGATTTAACCTCACAGAAAGTCTTAGTTAACTAAGTCTGAATCTCAACAGCATTTAACTTCAAATATCTTAAAGCTTGAACTCCCTTTGAGGCTACCCAAGGCCTCTTTTTATAGTGGAAAAGAGGAGGTTTTCTGTTCCAAATATGAAGGGATAGAATCCTCCTTCAAAGGGATTATCTCCTTACATCAAGGGGTTAGCTCCATCAAGTGAGGGATGCATGAACCTTCTCAAAGTGTATCCATTACCGAAAATTCCCATCTAGAATCTTCTAGAATTCATCTGAAATCAACTTTTTATCTTTACTTTCTCGCCTTTTTGAGTTTTACAGAGGTCCGCACCCATAACACAAAGAACGTGCGGTATGGTTCCACAGGCAAGCTGAACTTTAGGTGCGGGACCACAGGCAATGAATAGAGAAATTGCGATACCAATGTTTAGGGGATTTTTAGGAACTTTTCTCTAATTTTGAAAGCTTGACATGAGAAACTGATATATTAGACTTGCAAAAGGAGGAAGTATGAGTAATAATGAGCTCATACTCATAGCAAAATGTCAGGATGACAGTTTTTAGTGTAAAAAATTGCCCCCTAAAGTGCAAAGTCTGGAATAGATGAAGCTGAAGTCTGTCATATATGAAGAGTGTAGTACTTTATCATTTCAAAGATCATCCTGTGGACACCCCAGTCGGAACCTGTAAAAACATTCAATGCAAAATATATACATATATATGTCATCACTGAGGTAGGCATTCCCATACTCAGATTAAAACTAACTAGAAACTAACTCAAATCGTTCTGATACAGGAATGATTTTAATATTACATCAATAGCGTAGACACAGCATGGGCGCAGCCATCTGTAATGAATAGTCTAATGTATAATAATAAAACTCCTCGCAGCCTGGATGGTGGAAACTAGATCCAGGGTCCTGATTTCCGCATCTCGAACTAGTACGATTCTATCCATGTGAATAAATGTGTTGAAGTCGAACATGGTAGAAACCACTTGATTACCAGTCATTGATGTAAACTATTAACAAGTGTGAGAGAAACCACCAGTAATGTCAATGGATCTCAAAGTACCCAGTACAATCCATGAAATGTGAATGAATGAGATGAAGTCGAACATGTCACGAAATCATTCGATCGAAGGTCAATGATGCAACCTGTCGTCGAAGGCGAGAAACCTGCCATTGAGGCATGCAGATTTCAAGGTACTGAAAATTTCTGGATCAACTTCCTAGATAATGTGCTGATGTCGATAGAAAGTGATCTGTCGTAGGCAAGCCCACAACACGAAATCATAGATCAAGTTTTGAAAATATATTGGCAAGGACTGACTCAGGGATGGTAAAAAATGGATGACAGATATTTTGCAGATGAATGGTTTATTTGAACTGTTCTCTTGAACACATAACGACACTGCAGATGGCTTGGTGACAATTGACCCAAAGCTAATACCCAGAAACCGGCTGAAGACAAGTGGTTTGATTAACTGTTAGGTAAATGATTCCCCAACCCAGGTGAACGAAAGTGTCGTGTTCAAGAGTGGTTGACTGAATTTTCAAAAAATTTAAAATATAACAAACACGCCCATTTTTCTCTCTTTTTCCCCCACCATTTCTGGCAAGTACCTCTTTATTTTTGACAAGCTTGAGGAGGATAAAATTTGCTTGATTATAAGCTCATCCTTCGGATGAGTCCAACTTAGTTTGATATTCGAACCCTAAGAAGGAGTGGTTCGTTCCTGTTGAAAATTAAACAGGTCCTTTACTGTTAAGTTTTAACGAGTCCAGTATAGGAGAAACTTGGTGTTTTTTAGTTTTAGGGAGTCAGAAGAAAAACTTAAGAAAACTTCGTGGGTGTACTTTTTCGTAAATTTAGTCTCTCGAGCCCGAAAAACAATAAAATAATGCGGGAGAGAACTCTATTAACCGTAATTAGTCAACGCATGCCTTTTTCGTAAATAGTCCATTTCAGTCCGTAAAAGGGGTAAACTTATACTGAAGGGACGACTGTTCATTTACTTTAACGAGTTCGAATAGTCAAGTACTCGGAAATCTTTTCATGTTTAGAGAGTTTGAAAAGGGCTTAAAAGAGAACTCCATGGTTTCTCTTTTTCTGTAAGTTTGAATGAGTTCGAAAAAGGGATAAAAATGTACTCATATGGCCGACTTTCAATTTAATTTACGAGCAGGAAAAGACAGAAAGAACTCGGCATTTTCATGTGTTTTACGAGGATGAAAAATAACAAAATGATCTCGGGATTTTCATGAGTTTAAAGAGTCTTGAAAATAACCAAAATTGACTCCAACGTTTCGCTTTTTCGTAAAATTTTTGAAAGAGTTCGAAAAAGTGATAAAAGTATGCTCTTTGTTGAAAAACGATCAATTCTCCTGAAAAATCCAATTTCTGCAAAAAAACTTGAAACATTACACATACCTGTTTAAGATAAGTAAAAATGCTTTAAAAAATACCCTTTTTAAAGTGAAAAATAAATAAATTAAAAATTCATCCATTTGAAAAAACTTATAAAAAGGACTTTTTCAATTTCATTTTTACCGTTCAGTTCCAGAGTGAAAAGTAAAAAGCTTTTGGGTAAGAAAGTTCCTGTGAAGATTCTGGAAAATTCGTCAGTTGGAATCGAGAACTGTCAGTCCCAGGTAATCCACAACCTCTCAATCTTGTTTTTCATCCGTTTCGAATTTGTTTTTAGGCTTTAGTTTGCATTTTTGAGGCAAAAAATGGTTTAAAAGTTCGCCCGCGGGGTCCGCAGGTGGGACACACGTTACCTGCGGACCCCGAATTTTTCCTACAAGGAAAAATTCGTGGGTTCCGCACCCGGCACACATTACGCGTGTGGATCTACGCACTGTGTACAAAGCGTAGGTGCGGTACCCGCGTGGTTGATTTTAAAACATTCATTTCTCATTTGTTTGCCAAAAAATTTCAAATAAGACTATTCTAACTTGCCTTTTTATGTATTGTAGGATTGAAAATATGCTGATCTGGCGAGAACGTGAGCACGAGGAAGTGGATTAAGCTGTAACACTTCATTTTCCCACACAATAGGCATTAAAAGCATGTGGCTTGTACAAATTTTGGGCCATCTCAAGCATGAGGGCACAAGTAGAACTCTTGACATGGTTGGTGAACAGATGGAATGTGCAGCACCAGTGCTTCTTCGTTGGTGGCCACCGGCTCGAAATTGAGCTGGAGGATATATATTTCTTGACTGTTTTGTCCAAGAGGGGCGAACAAGTTTCTTTGTTTGGGACTAGGCCAGGTGGCCAGTCTGTCGCTAGTCTCCAACTAGAATTCTGCAATGACCAGGCAAATCCTCGAGACAAACGGATTGACATAAAACACATCATCCGTCCTGAATTGAAAGTTATTGCTTTTACTGTTACCAAACTGTGTGGGAGTGCTACACTTCATGTAGCTACTGGTTCCCAAATGCGTATTTCCGTGGACTGTTTTCGCGGCACCATATTTAACTGGTGTGAAGCTGTGTTGGCTAATGTAAAAGGCCAACTAACCAGAGCAAAAAATGGGAAACTGAATAACTTTGGATACGGATCCATCGTTGTTTCTTTTTCTCTAGAGAGGATCCCCATGTTAGCTCCACAGAGTATTGATGTTGATGCCGGTCGACTTCGAGAACCGAGGATGGTTCGTTGGTCCGCATTGATGGCTCGCCATGCTATCGAGGGAACTGAAATTGTCCGATTTCCTCCTTCATATTTTCGTTGGCTGGATCACCAAATTTTTGTGATAGAGGATTTTTCATATGCCGGGATAGATTTCCGCAGCGACCGAGAGATGGTTCTCCCAGCAAGGGAACAGTGGGATGAGTCAGGTACAATCATTTTTCAACGTTTGCTAAATTATAATTTTTTTTAAATTTTTTATCGTCTTTGAAAAATAATAACCAAAAGTTTTTTGAATACAGATGTGGGTCCACAAAGACCAGCCCATCTCCAACCTTATAAGAGAAGACAACCAGTTGCGGCCGCACCAGCCCCAGCAGGCCAATCAACGGAGATTTTGACTGATTTAGAGCATCATCTAGAGCGTTTGAATCTAGATATTCCAGAGACGAGCATAGATGACATTCCTCTCAGGTTGCAGAGATATGTGATTGGAGTTCCAGGACCTTTTAGGAGGTTCCTATGCAGGGTAGCCCGAGCAGTGGTTTCTTATCGTGATCATCATCAGTGATGGGATGATCGTGTAGACTCATATTTTGACTTTTGAGTTATCATTTTTTGCCGATCATAAGGTGTTTCCAACCTATGATCGAAGACGATGTATATTTTTTGAAAACACTCCTATACTATGATATATCACTATTTTCCGGCTATCTGTGTACATATATGAATGCGTTTGATTTACTGTTTTGATTATTGAAAATGTCTATTTATCATACTAGAAGCAATTGAATCTGCTAATGTATTCAAATGTCTTGGAATATGCTGATATTCAATGTAATCAAATTCACGTTCCAAGAGACGAACTCTAAAAAATAACCGTAATAACACCGGATTTCTAATGGTATAAACCCTGTTAAGCTGTAATACAACAAGTTCAGAATCCAACCTTACAATCAAACTCCGAATTCCAAATGATATGGACTCAGATAATAACTCAATCACCGCACTATACTCGGCAATGTTATTTGTTGTTTGACCAAGGCTTACCCCATGCATGGATACTAACTCGTCAGAGGGTGAATAGATAACCCAAGCTGCGGAAGAAATGTTCCGTGTACTACGACAAGCACCATTAGCAAAACCAATGTAGGTTTGAAGAGACGTCGACATCTGCAATATCAAGAGTAAAACTCAGATAAGCAGGGATAGTGATAAAAACACTCTCTAAACTAGGCACACTTTTCTAATCTAAAACACACCGGTATTTAAGAAATCTAAACTAACAAAATCTCCACACCACATTTAAGCATAATATTGCTTTAGATAGAGCCCATTTCTGGGTTTATCCAAAGGGACACCGTCAAAATCTATCAACTCATAGGCCCCTTTTGCTAACTTTCATTTAACAATGTAAGGACCATGCCACATAGGCACGAATTTCCCAGCTCCTAGCTTGTCGTTAGCTTGATCATAAAGTAAAACTAGGTCTCCTTCTGAAAAATTTCGAGGGGTCACACTTCTATCATACTGAGCTTTTATCATTTTAACATGAGCCTCGTTTTCTATTGCAGCATTTCGTCGATTCTCATCTAATTGGGCTAAGTACAAGAAACGTTTCTCCTCTTCAGACGTAGCTGGAAGTAATTCTACGACTAATTTTAGTGACGGTTTTTCGCATTCAATCGGCAACATAGCTTCCAAACCGTAAACCAGTTGAAAAGGAGTGAAACCCATTGATGTTTTGACTAAGGTTCGATATGCCCAAAGAGCTGAAAATAACATGGAATGCCAATTCGTCTTGTGAATACCAATGATTCGTTTGATCATGGTGACTAAAAATTTGTTAATGGCTTCAACCAGACCATTGGCTTGCGGATAATACGGAGTGGAGCTATCGTGGCGCAAGCCAAGTTGGTCTGTTAGTTCAGTCATCATGACATTCCGAAAATGACTTCCATGATCTGTAATAATAGCTTGAGGAACACCGAACCTAGCAATTACGTGATTAAATACGAAAGTTGCAGCAGTCTTGCCGTCAGCCGAAAATGTAGGCATCGCCTCGGCCCATTTTGTAAAATAATCTACTGCTAAGATAATATAGGCATGCCCCCCAGCCGAGTGAGGGTTACATGTAATAAAATTGATACCCCATTTTGCGAAAGGACTAACAACAATTATAGGGTGAAGAGGAGCGGGTGGTGCGCGCATTTTTCGATAAAAAATTTGACAGTTGTGGCATTTCCGAACCGCATAAATACAATCTTTAAACAACGTTGGCCAGAAATATCCTGCATGAAATATCTTTTGGGCTATGGCATACCCAGATATATGACCGCCACATGCTCCAGAATGGCAGTCATTTAACACCTTTTCAGCTTCTTCATGAGTTAGACAACGTCGGAAAATAGAATCCGCTCCACGACGATAAAGTGTATCACCAATGATATTATAATGTTGGGATTGGAAGCGTATTTTCCGTCGCTGAGTTCGTGAGATGTCAGGCCAAAAAGATTGGGTTTGGAGATAAACATTAATATCTCCATACCAAGGATCAAGTGTAATGATGAGAAACAAAGATTCGTCCGCAATGGACTCTTCTGCCACTGTTTCAGTATCAGTAGAGGGGAAATCGCACATCAGTTCCGCAAATACCAAAGATTTCTTTGCCTTGGATTTTTCAAATTCCAAGTCAAATTCTTGCAGGATAACTATCCATTTGGAATATTTGCCCCCTAGCAATTTTTTGGTAAAAATATACATCATAGGGTTGCAATTAGAAATTACCGTGGTTTTACGTAACAAGATGTAATGTCTAAAACGTTGGACAGCTTGAACAGCTGCCAAGGCCAATTTCTCCACATGTGTGTATTTGATTTCAGTCGGATAAAGATTCCGACTAAGATAATAAATCACATGTTCATTGTGAGATTCATCTTCCTGAACTAGTACCATCCCAATGGTGGAATGTGAAGCAGCGAGGTACAAAATGTAATCTTGGTTGTAGTTGGGAGGATGCAGTAACGGTGCATGGGTCAACGCGTGTTTAAGTGCATCAAAATATCGATCAGCGATCTTGTCCCAAAAGAATGGAATGTTCTGTTTCAACAACCGGGTAAAACCCTTTGTAAGCTCGGCATAGTTAGGAATAAACCTACGTAAAAAGTTTTCTTTCCCCTGCAAACTTTGGAGTTGGCGTAAAGTCGAAGGAGGAGGCAATTTAACAATGGCTTCGACCTTCGATGGATCGATGCAAATGCCTACTTTCGAGACAACAAATCCCAGTAATCGACCCGATTCTACGCAGAAAACACATTTATGCGGATTCAACCTTATCCGATAATGCCTACATCTCATAAAAATTGCTCGTAAATGAGTGAGATGGTCGGCCCTACGTAATGAATGAGCAGGTAAATCATCGAGATATGGCTGGACAATGTGCTTAATGTCATGAAATGCATAAGACATAGCCCGTTGAAAAGTTGCTCCAGCATTTTTTAATCCAAAAGGTAGTTTACAATAAGCAAACGTTCCCCATGGACAAATAAAAGTTGTTTTCGGTTGATCAGCAGGAAGTATGTTTATTTTATTGTAGCCAGAAAAGCCATCCATGAAGGAAAAAAATTCACTGCCAGCACAATCATCGATTATTTGATCGATATAGGGAGTTGGATAATTATCTTTTGGACACGCTCGATTAATATCCCTATAATCGATACATACTCTTATCGTTCCTTGTTTTTTAGTCACAAGAACAATATTCGATACCCAATCCGTTAAGGGAATTGGATAAATGAATCCTGCTCGAAGTAATTTTTCAACTTCTGCTTTTATAGCAGCAGCTTTTCTAGGATGAATTTGACGTAATCGTTGACGAACAGGTTTAGCATCCGGGTAAGTCTTAATCTCATGAACAACGATCGATGGATCAATTTCTTGCATTTCTTCATAAGACCAGGCAAACACGTCACAAAATTCTTGAAATAGGGCTTTATAAGCTTTAATTTCATCTTCAGTACAACAATCACCTATATGAATGTTTTCAATTATTCCTGGTTTTACTGAAATGTCAATGGGAACCGTTCGAGATATATTTTCCAAATTTAACTCAGAATCAGGATTTTGCAAAGGATTCTGCGGTTCTTTAACATATTCAGCAGTAAAAATTGAAGCGAAATCATTTTCAAAATGATCTAGCTCAGGTAAAAATGAAGATCAATGATGTAGATCTTCCCATGGTAAATCATAAACAGACAAAAACTCACGAATTTGCTCATCTGTATGAACAAGTTCAGGAAATGTCGTTGTAACTAAACTAGATATAGAAAGTGATTCCTCATGGATCCCATTCATTGGATCAGTTTCAGTTGAAGAGGGGTTGGAAAGTGACTGTACAGCCTGATACGCAATTTCAAATGGACTCAAAGGCATCATGCCATCAAATGAATCAATCTCGGATTCGGAAGGTACGATCCAAGGATCATCAAACATAACAGTGTCTGACGAAATCATGTGAATATTTGCAGTAGAAGGTGATACGTTAGGAGGAGGAAAGGAAAAAGTTCCTAGTAAACCAAAATCTTTAATCAAACCCACTCCAACATCCCTATAAGGGATAGCCATTTTACCAACATGCTGGATTGTTTATGTAGAGGCTGGGTCAGACGAGAAATAAGTTAACTAATCTATTGTCACGATCTTTCCTTGATATGGAAATTTTATGAGTTGAAAGACCGAAGAAACAACAGCAGTCATAGCATAGGACCAACTACGACCCAGAAGAAGGTTGTAATCTAGAGGGGAATCAACCACTTCCACATCTAGATTAACGATTTTACCTTCGACCCCTATGGGTAAATCCTGCAAAATACCAAAAGGTTGAAAACCTCAACCATCAAAAGCCTTTAGAATTGTCGGAGATTGGTTAAGTGTAGGAGAACCAAGTGATTTCCAACACTGAATCGACATAATACACGTTGAAGCTTCCTCATCAATCACAGTCCTAAATATTGGTTTGTTTTTTACTAACACTGGAATCTGGAAAGCCATTTGGTGAGGTAGGCGAGGTGTACTATTTTCTAAATCGAAGATTATAAGGTTAGAATCCTGGACATCGACAGCTCCTATAACAGACAATAATAATTTACGTTGTGCTGGACACATTTGCAGCACTTCCAAAGCTGACATTGCTGAAGGAGAAACAGCTAAGTCTTCAACAATGTTGTAATTCTGAGCAGCTCTCGCATGTGGATTGAAAGCTGATTTATGAAGAACACCTTTAGCAGGCGGTTTGATTATTAAGTCTGGATTTTGTTTCTCGATTTGTAGCAGATCAGAAACAGGAGGAGGTGTAGTTGATGTATTTGCATTAGAAGACTCTGCTTCTTTACCATCAACAGGATTCTTAGAACCGTAATCTTGCGATTGCGTCGCAATCCTTACATGAGACATCATCATAATAGGCTCTTCTAAAGTAGTCGAGGAAGAACCAATCATCTTACTATCTTGAATTGGAAAAGGATCCTTCAAGACAGCAGGTTGTTGCGATCCTTTAACGAATTTCGTAACTTCGGCTCGATATGGACATTCTTTCATGAAATGATCTTGTTCACAAATGAAAAAAGGATAGCGAGGTTTATGTTTTTCGTCATTGGATTCATCTTTATCAGTTTTCTCTTTCGAATTATTTTTTTTTATATTCTTCCCTTTCTTTTTACCACCGGATTTCGATTTGGTCGTAGATGTCTCTACGACGTGAATATCGGTAGAAACTTCGAGGGAAGATTCTCCTTTCAGAGAATCTGGTAAAGTGATAATAGGAGAATAATTCTTTGAAGATTTCTTCTTGCTTTTAGAATTGACTGTACCAATCATACCGTTAGCGGCATGAGACCCTGAAGGAGCTGCAGCTATTTGACCTTGCTTTGGAAGATCGGGAATTTTCTCATGTAAAGTACCTGACTGTGTATATACGAGGTCAAGGTACTGAGCTTGGGCAATTACTTGCTCTTCAGTAACAACACCAACCTTAGCTACATCTTCAGTGATCTTGGGTAACAATTATTTAACAAACCATTCTGCCAAAATTTGATCTGGAATATAAACTTTCACCAAACGCGTCCTACGTCGCCATTCATGAATATGATCAGAAATATACGTTGACGTAGATTGTTTTAGCGAAGTTAATAATTCTGTGCCATTTTCGTATCTGACAGGCAACTGAAAATGAGTCAAGAAAGCAGTTGCTAACTGACTAAAGTTATGAAACGAGCCTCGTGGCAACTCAATGTACCATTTGGCTGAAAAACCTATGAGAGTTCTTTGGAAAAGACGTAAACGAATCGAATCATCAATAATTGAATTAGATGCACACCAAAGGTGATAAGTCATAACATGATTTGATGGATCCTCTCCTGACTTACCTTCGAATTTTGGTATATCACTGGGCAAATTATGAGGCATTGGCGGCCAATTTTGGTAATAAAAAATGGGATCATTCGTAAGGCGCGTCAAATCAGGTAAGTCCAAAGTTGCGATAAACGGTAATTGACGGTTAGGGTCACGAAAACCTTGAGAAGCCAAAGCAGATCCAGGAGGCAGATACCCAGGATAACTAGGTATCAGATTTGCATTAGGTATTGTGTAACCTCCCGGAAAACCAGGATGAATCAGACCATACTGAGGTTGTTGATAAGTATAACCAGGGTACGGTTGATACTGATAGTTCAGATTCTGTACATAGGGACCGAATTGAGGCTGTCCCTGGTACGGTTGATACGTAAATTGAGGTTGACTTGTAACAACTGTACTTGTACCAACTTGTCCTGCAGGCATCTGAACTGTAGTCTGAATGGAAGGTCCTGACTGAGGTACAGAGACTTGAGGGATTTGCACGAATACAGGGATAGAAGAAGTCGGTGCTACAGATACTCCAGAAACAGGTGTGACCAATTGTACAGACGTTGCAGCGGTTACATCAGTTTGAGGTGGAGCCTGAGGTGTACTAGGCCCAGTCTGCTGAACTGAACTAGGTGTAGGAGTTTGAATAGCTGGCTGAACAGGTTGCTGGGTTGGACCAGACACCAAAGGCTGTCCAGGTTGATAAGGCAACTGCACATTAGGCTGCAAAGGCTGTTGATATTGGGATGGATCCCACACCATAGCTCCAGGGTATTGTCCCATAGAAGGTTGAACGTAAGGACCAAAACCTGGTTGAACGTAGGGTTGATTAGTAAGTGGTAAATTTCAAGCTCCTTGAATAGATGGTTGACCAGAAGGCTGTTGGAAACCTTGAATTGGGTACTGACCTTGAGGTTGATAACCCTGAGGCGCGTACTGAGGCTGGGGTTGATAAGGACCCTGAGGAGCATATTGTGCTTGGGTTTGACCTTGAGGAATGTACTATCCTTGAGATTGATAACCCTGAGGTATGTACTGTCCTTGGGGTTGTCCCCCAAAATAATATGATTCCACAATTTGTCCTGGGAAAAAGCTACCTTTAGGTTGTGCCTCGGGTGGTAACTGACTACCTTGAGGTTGCCCCCCAGGCGGTAACTGACTACCCTGAGGTTGCCCCCCAGGCGGTAACGGATTTCCTTGAGGCTGTCCCCCAGAAGGAAACTGACTGCCTTGAATTTGAGAATTTGGAATATTACCAGACATCATAAAGATTTGATCTGCGTTTGACGTTTCAATTTTAAGTCCATCAAGACCAGATGATAACACGTTTTCGATGGGTTGAGGAGTTTCTCTCGAGAAAGTACCAGACAAATACTGATATCCCGAAGGAACAGAAGGACCACCGTGTAAAAATGATTCCAGCGTTTGAGAAAACATGGATGACTCTCCTTCCATAAAAGATGACGGATAATAACCTCTGGGTGTAGGATGAAATGGAATTCGAGGTGGATAAAAAGCAAGACCCGGATTCTCTAAAAAGTTCGTTAAAGAGAGATACCAAGGATTAGTTCGAATGGGGCTGTAGAAAATAGATTCACGCTCCCTAAGATTTAACGATTGAGGGGAGTCGGGAAGAGATATGTCTTCGTCTGGATTAGTAAGTTCTTCAATAGAAATAAGTCCAGAGGGAAGATTATCTGTAATGATATTTCTTACCCTAGGTGAACCTAGATCGCTAGAAGTTGGTGTAATAAATCCTGAGGATGTTTCCAAAACAGAAGATTCAGTTTCAGGTTCAGAGATTTCAGGTTCGTCAGATAATTCACCAGAAGGAGAAATACTTTCAGTAACTTCAGAAACTGAAATCGGTTCTTGAATGTATTCTGTTGTAGGTATTTGATGATCAGGATGTATAACTATAGATGAAATTCCAATTTCTGTTGATCTAATTCTACTACTACTGGATGCTACCAGAGCACGAAGCCCTTCAAGTTGACTTGGTGAATATTCAGGGGGTTTCCCTTGTATTCTCCGGGATTGTCTTGGCAATTCCGCCATGATTAAAAATTATCTAATCACAAGCAAACAAAGAAAAATTTCAAGGAAAACACCTAAAGTATCTAATAAACAAACAATTGAATCATTCGCTTAACAATCTAAGAGTTCAAACCACACACAAACAGTAACTTTCCGTACTAAAAACACTAGTTGGTGATGAATTCCAACTTAGTAGAATTTTAACACGAAAAGGGCAGTTGGAACAGTTACCCCAACAACCTGCTTAATGAAACAGACCGGTGCAAGTTTCTCCACTATACCACCTCGAGTGAAGATAACCCTCCGGAGAGTCCAAGTGAGTCTAGCCGACGTCTGTTCCAGGTATAGTGGGATCTTCCCTCCACCGTCACCTTAGGAAAGAATCCTAAAGATTATGGCCTCTAAGGTTACCAACTGAAACAAATATACCTGGGGGAACAGTCTACGATCCGATACACACGCAAGGGCAGAGTAACAAAGCTCAATCCCCTTGAAGGCTCCTTGAAATAATCCAAGGTTTACCGACAAGTGACCCCAGGCTCCTCGACAATGGTCTATCCGAGGTTTACCTTTGTTAATACGTGTATATCTTCTATCGTTCCCAATGAGGAAGGATTGATTACCTCACTGGTTCAGATATGATCTCGTGCTTAACTCCTTTAGGAGGAGCTTCCCAGAGCATAGATGCAACAATTGGAATTTCTTCCTACCACAAGATTTGTCTACTTGTTTGTTTTAGCTATCTTGGAGAGTTAATTACTCCCTACTCCAAGATACTAGCCTAAGCTATGTTGGTGATAAGAGCCCTAGAAATAAAAGATTACTAAATGAATTTTAATTAAGCGTTACTTTTATGAGCTGTTTCTTAAGTCAATGGGTGTGGAAATGAAACTTTGGATGATGTGAAGACTCGATTTCCAAAAAACACTAAAATGCACCTAGAATGATAATAAATTCTTTTTCTTTCAATGAACTTCTATCTAAGAAAGAGTTGGAAAATGCAATTCTTTTAATAAACAATTCCTTCTTTAAACATGAAGAATGATTGAAAGAAAATATTTTGTCTTTTCAATGATGATATATATCAAGCTCATAACAAAATCCTTTTTCTTTTGAAACTTGAAGCTACAAAACAATTTTCCTCCGAAAGAAAGCTATAAAATTAAAAACTACTCAAAATTACAAAATCTAATCTTGAGAACTATGATTTAAACAATCTAAATTGAGTAAAAGCTTTAAGATTTTTTGAAGAATGTTTTCCTTAGTTGTTCAGAAAACTAAGAGTCTATTTGTTTAGAATAACAAACAGATCAAAAACACTCAAAATATGTTTTTTTTTATAAAAATGAAATTCAAAACTTTCAACCAAGTTTTTTCGAAGATTCGCAAATAAACAAAAGGCTCAATTTCTCAATAAAGGATGTTTTCAAAATCAGGTCGGATTCAAAAAGACAAAAAGAGATCAATGTAATCTTAGATACTTCAAACTGTCAAAGCTTCGAATCACTACAAAGACCAAGTGAAAAAACAATCCAAAATGCAAAATCTTCTAGAAAATCATCAAAACATCAATACTGTTGGAGTTCATTTACAAAAAATTCTTGACAGAAACAATAATCAATCTGGGCAGAAACCAAAGAGCTAAAAAATAAACTAGAGAAAGAAATCTAGAGGTTTTCTAAAATTTTTACAGGGTCCGCAGGCAACCAGTATTAACAGCTGCGGTCCCGCACTGTATTCTTAAGAGAAAGTGCAAACCTGCCCGCACTGTCAAAATAAGCCAGAGTGCGGTCCTAGGAAAAATTATAGAAAAAACTTAAAATATTTCTAAATTTTCAAAAACAGGGAAAATCTAAATTACCCAGACATATATGTATCAATCAAAAACCAGGAAAAAATGTTTCCTCAAATCAAAAATAAAAGAGAACCAAAAACAACAAGTTCTTCCCTAGTGGAGTCGCCATTTTGTTGTGTAGATTAATCCGTCTTGCGGACAAGACCGATCTCTCTAGTACTAAAAGTAACTAGCAACAAACAACCAATTATACTAATCTCTCTCTAAGCATACAAGATTCATAAAAATGCTATATAGGTGTAAGGCCTACCTTATGTCCAGCGCTTGCTTGATCTCATTGAAGTCCTTCCCGTGCACTTGAAAGAATGTTCCTCTTGAATCTGTAGTCACAAACAAGCAAAAATATTACATAGCACCTGTATAGACATTATTATAAATCATACTCATCATAATGATCAAGGAATTTATGAAATAAACCATGAATAGACAGTTTAATGAGAGAAATGAGTATATTTGTATTAACTTCAAATAAAATAAAACCTTTACAACCTGTGCCTTGATGTCGTGCAGGTCCTCCCGGGGTCCGAAGCAGGAATCTCTTCTAATTTGACAAGCATTGCACTCTTTGAACCAAGACGAATAGAGGTGAGTGATTTAACCTCACAGAAAGTCTTAGTTAACTGAGTCTGAATCTCAACAGCATTTAACCTCAAATATCTTAAAGCTTGAACTCCCTTTGAGGCTACCCATGGCCTCTTTTTATAGTGGAAAAGAGGAGGTTTTCTATTCCAAATATGAAGGGATAGAATCCTCCTTCAAAGGGATTAGCTCCTTACATCAAGGGGTTAGCTCCATCAAGTGAGGGATGCATGAACCTTCTCAAAGCGTATCCATTCAAGAAAATTCCCATCTAGAATCTTCTAGAATTCATCTGAAATCAACTTTTTATCTTTACTTTCTCACCTTTTTGAGTTTTACAGAGGTCCGCACCCATAACACAAAGAACGTGCGGTATGGTTCCGCAGGCAAGCTGAAATTTAGGTGCGGGATCACAGGCAATGAATAGAGAAAGTGCGATACCAATGTTTAGGGGATTTTTAGGAACTTTTCTCTGATTTTGAAAGCTTGACATGAGGAACTGATATATTAGACTTGCAAAAGGAGGAAGTATGAGTAATAATGAGCTCATACTCATAGAAAAATGTCAGGATGACAGTTTTTAGTGTAACATGGGGGCTTCCCTCTTTTTAGGGTGTGACGTTGCACCGCCAGCGTATTTTTGGCCCTGGGATTTATCTAGCATTGAGTGTCAGCCTGCGATAAATCCTCTTTGGAGTTCCGGTTGTTTGGGCCCCCTTGAATTTTTGGCTGGAAAGGTTGTCGAGTGTCTTGTACATGGAGGGGTGCAATAGCGGGGTGGGTTTGCTATTAGTGCATTTTTTGTCTGAAGCCTTGTGTAGGTGGGGGGGTCATGTACCTCTCAGTAGTAACGTGCTCTAGGCACTTGTCTCGTCAGGCCCCTTGGCTTTTCTAGTGGTCAAGTTTAGGTTGTGGCTTGTCTCTGCTTGGTTGTTTGATTGCCGCTTGTTATGTCGTGTAGATAGAAAGGATGTTGTGTTGCAATGTAGTATGTGGAAGGGTGTGAAAACGTGGGATGCTTTTGATTGGGTGCCTTGTTTTCCTTCTTTTTGGTTAAGCCAAAGTCCCCTTGCGTGGTGGTGGCCCTCTGTTTTTCTAGCTAGCGTTGCTTGAAATTTGGCCCCCTTTCTCTCAAATTGGATTTTTGTTGCGAGTGTTATGGTGGGTAATGCTTGGTTTTTCTTTCTTTCATGTCATCGTTTTCTTCCCTTCCGGTCCCCAAATTTATGGAGAAAAGAGAGAATTGTTGTGGGTCGGTGTCGGAGAAGGATGAAAAGCAGTGAAAAATCCCGGGTTGGCCACCCTAGTCCTTCTCGGTCGTCGTTCCTTGCAGTTCCCCCCTTTTTTGCTACAAGGCACAAGGCTTGGAAAATCTTGTACTGTGTTTGAGCCTCCCCTTGTGATTCGTTTTGTTTCCCCTAGCTTTACGGAGAAAAGGTGGGATTTCCATGTATTTTGACATTTTCGGAAGGATGAAAAAGCAGTGCGAGTTCCTGCTGGGGTGGCCGCCCTAGTCCTTCTCGGTCGTCGATTTGTGTAGTTCCCGCCTTTTTGCGAGGGCACGGGGCCTTGAAAGCCTATTTTGTGTTTGATCCTTAGCCATGTTTTGGTTCTCTTTTTTCTTTTCTCTTTTTGGGTTGCTTTTTTCTCTTCCTCCTTTCGGCCCCTAGCTTTACGGAGAAAAGGGTGAATCGTTGAGGATTGGCATTCACGAAGGATGAAAGGCAGTGCGAGCTCCTGGGTTGGCCACCCTAGTCCTTCCCGATTGTCGTTCCTTGCGATTCCCCCCCTTTTGCGAGGGCGCGGGGCTCACGAAGTGTTTGTTATCTGTTTGGGCCTCCTCCTTTGAGTGGGTGGACAATTTTGTTTCTCTTTCTTTCATGTGTTTTTCTTACTTTCCTCATTCCGACCCCC
>JAXQQM020078867.1:30000-57500 GCA_034641835.2 Pinus albicaulis
ATTTCGTGGCATGGCGGAAAATTTCCCCAAGTCTGGGAAACCTGGGGTTCCCATGTACCGCCGCGATGGAAACCGCAACCCCAGCATGGGGCACTTGGCAGTTCCATGCTACAGCGTGACAGAAACCGCCACCCAAGTATGGGGAACTTCGATTTTCCATGTCACGGCGCGACGGAAACTGTCACACCCGGGTCCCGCGGAGCTCGGGGGTTCCCATTTTTTGCAGCACGACGGATACCACCCAATTCCGGGAAACTAGGGGATTTCCACGTCCCGCCACGATAGAAACCGTGGCCTCGGTGCAGGGAGCTCGGGTTTCCATGTCGCGACATGACAGAGAACTGCCCAAGCCTGCGGAACTTTGGGGCTTCTGTTTCGTGGCACGAGGGAAATTGCCTAGTTCTGGGAACCTTGCGGTTTCCATCTCCCGCCCCGACGAAAACCGTGCCCCTGGTGAGGGGAACTTGGGTTTCCATGTCGTGGCACGACTATAATCGCCCAAGTTTACAGAACTCGTGGTTTCCGTCGCGCGGCACGGCGAAGAACCGCCCAAGCCTGGTGAACTTGGGGCTCCCATTTTGCGGCGCGACGGAAACTGCTCCCCTGGTCCGTCTCCAGAACTTGGGGTTTCCGCGCATCGTCATGGCGGAAGCCGTCCAAATGTGGGGAAGGTTGGGTTTTGTAAGGCCCCAAGACTTCATGAGGCGCGTTCGTGGTAACAGGCGCTCCCGTCGGGCGTTCGGGCGCCGTGCAACATTACGGGCGAGCCGTCGCACAGTAACCGCATGGGCGTGGGTGTGTGGCGGCGAGCGGCATGGGCGCGTCGCACATAGCCAGCGGTGGAATTGGAAAAAGCGACGTTACAGGTGAAACGTCACAGCGTAGCCGCAGTCATAGAACCGACACACGAGTTGAGCGGTCGACGCTACACGAGTGGGCGGACAGCTGAACGATGGGGGTCCGCTTGGGTCCACCGAGTGACCCACGACACACACATGATACGCATATTAATATGGAATGTGGATGATGGAGAATTCATCCAACCAATGATCAAGCAAGAATATGAGTGCGAGCACATTAGAGCACCACAAGCTAAGCCAACAGCTCGTTCGTGAAGGAAACACAGCGGCGGTGAACGCAGGGCGAGCGCGGGTCAATTCAAGTTGTTGACGTGCAGGGCGTGAGGAATTCCTCTGCAGGGCATCCACACCGTAGGACTGGTCGAGTCGGGCAGTGCACGGGGGTCAAGTCATGCGACAGACATGCAGGGTGTGCGAAACTTCTCCGCAAGGCATCCGCAGTGCAAGATCGGGTAGGGCAGGGCATCTGCACGATCTGAGATTTAGTTCGAAGGTTGTTTTGAAGGCATCATGAGTCAGAATTGAGTGCCGAAAGTTGAAGCATGTGCGTATTGACGGGACAGAGCTAACCACGTAGCTGGGGAGAGAATTGGACACACGGAGAGCTCGTGGGGAGGTCTGAAATCATTTGCAGTGCCGACTTGAGTGACTCAGCAGCACTTGGGCAGTTTTATGTAGGATATTCCAGAGGTGAATTCTAATGTTGTAAACAATTGTTGTTGTCAAGCATTGTAAGCTTGGACAAAAAGTGACTTGCCTTGCCCAAGAGCAAAGGGGGTCTTTTGCTAGATTGTAACTCATACTGTATTTATTATTTATGAAACATATTATCAGGTAGACCCATTATTAACTGGGAGTTGCCCCTCCCTTGTAAGGATGGGCGTACACTGTGGATATGATGATGATGTTTATGTTTTCCACACATTGAAATAACATTTGATTAACTAATTTAACAAGTTTTTCTACGGGCGTAGTCTACATACTTGATATTATGAAAAGGAGAAATGCAGTGATCTTTGCACCCGTCATAGCATAGTTGAAGGTCTCGAAGGTCTAGGGTAGATGAGGTTTCTCACCCCTTGAGTTGAAGTGATGAAAGTCGCCACAGTCGCCCAGCTGTGTGAAATGTAAGGTTTCCATGTCCCTGCTCAATGGTCGCAAGTCCCGGGAATTATACGCCCCACGCGTGGCGGAGAGCCGCCCACAGCAAGACCCCACACAGTAGGGAGCGATGATGGAAGGCGTTGGAAGCATTCGGTGGACATGCGGCGGAGCAGCGAAAACCACGATGCCCAGATGACGGGCACTTGTAGACGGGCACAGGGACACATCATTCGGCTACTATCCAACGTTATCATGGTGACCGTGCGACGTTTAGGAGCGACGTGCATAAACGCGTCCAAAAATGGTCGTGCGTTGGCTTGAAGGTTTTATAGGCTGGCCGTGGTGGTAAGATGACGTTAAGGAGGAAATGCCATGTCGTAACCAAGGTTTTATGAGTTTTTACTGGGTCGGCCTTATATGGGTCAAGCCCCACCCATGGAAGCAATGTGTGGGCAAAGGCACATGCGAAAGGAGGATGTGCGATGGACGATAAAGGAAATAAAGAAGGACATCAACATCTTGCTGATTCCACCATTGGCAAGCTAATGCTCGAGCCAGAGCGAAGGTCGAGGGTGGAGGGCGAAGCCACAGCAGGGAAATGGAGTCTGGGTTGAGTCGGGTAAAAACCCGTTCGGCGTTCACCCACAGGTCGAGTCAGGTTCCTTCCGCAGGGCGCGTGCGGTGCAGTGTTTAGTGCATGGTTGAGTCGGGTTCCTTCCACAGGACATGTGCAGAACAATGTTCAGGGCGGGCGCGTTCAGGTCGAGTCGGGTTAATGCAGCGCGCCCGCGTTATGGACGTGCGGAACAGTGTTTGAAGGCACGGAGTTCGTTCAGTAGGGTCGGGTCGGGTCGGGTCAAACGCGTCCAGGAAACGTGTGCAGACCGTGACCCCGGTGACCCGTGTGCAGAAACGCGTTCAGGGTGTCGAGGGCGTCTGTGACCCGAGTGACACACTCGAACCAGAATTCGTGCAGACTTCAGAAACATGTTCTGAAAGGGAATTTTGGGGTTCCTTTGGATTTTTTGCACTGTTGGGAAGATGTTAAGGCTAGACCCAGGTACAAGCACATTTGGCAAGAAGCATAAATGTTTATGGAGGCTTGGTTGTATAGTTATTGCAGATTGTACATATTTATTGAAGCATAATACTGGGCAGACTTATTAACGGGATTTTCCCCTCCCTTGAATGTATGGGTGTTCATGTGGTTTGATATTGATGTTTATTTCTATTTTATTTCCGCACAGGAGCACTTTGGAAGATTAATTAAACAAGTGTTGAGTTAGGCATAGTCTACTTATTGAGTATTTGAAAAGAGAAAAATAAGGTAGTGCCGCACCCGTCTATAGAGCGGTTGGGAGACTACCACAGGTATAAGGGCGTGACAGTTGGTATCAGAGCTACATTTTTGTGGCTTTATTATTATTATTATTATTATTATTATTATTGAGCAGGGATACCGTTGCAGCGTTGCAGGTGCTATTGAAGCTTGATGGATGAGTTTGTTTCATTGGAAATGAACTTCAAAGAAATTAAAGAGAAGTCGAAGGAAGTGGAAAAGGAGTTTGATGAGGCGAGTCGGACCATTGATACATTATGCAAGAGGAGGACATCTGGCATGAGAAAAGAAGAAATGTTTCGACTTATGAAGAAAGTGAGAATTCTCCGAGCAGAAATGGACAAGGTGGAAGAAGAGCGAAGGAAGTTACTTGATAAGCTTCTCAAGCTTAGAGACCTTGCAAAGATGAAGCATGGTGGCATGAAGCACGTCTACTCTTGATGGACACATGGGAAACCAAAGTCATGTACATGGGCAACCAAAGTCATGTACATTGACATGAGGGCATGGCAGGACATTATGTGGAGACATTATGCAGGTGCACTTACTGGGTGCCCACTTATGAGCATCATGGAGGAGTGTCAAGAAGGAATATGCTAAGCATGATTGATTGTTGGTGCTACATGGAGATCTTTTATAGATGGGCTGATGGACGTTGTTCACTTTGAGCAACAAGACATTGGTTGGATGAGCAGCCTACGAACACATTCATATGACTTGCAGGGTGAGAAAAACTTGTGGTGGCACTCGTGGGAAATACAAGTATGCTTGCCAACGCTTTGGATAGGATGATGCATGGGAGTTCATGATGGAGTTTCATTCATTGGAGGCTTCATACTACAATGATCTTGCAGTATCTGGTTCACTGAGGAACTGAGATCGAGACTGGTCTTGATTTTGATGCACTATGGGATGCATACCTTCGAGCAGGGAAACGCGTTCGGTCGGGTCGGGTCGCGTGAGGGCGCCCAAGGAAACGCGTTCGGGTCGGGTCGTGTGAGGGCAGCCATATAAAAAATGCTAAGTTGTGACCTCCCGCGTGCCTTGTGCACGTTCACGCGACCAGTTTCCGATTTTCTCTCTTGTGCCTTCGTTCGGGCGGGTCGGGTCGGGTCGTGCCGTGTGAGGGAGGCCGTATAAAAAATGCTAAGTTGTGACTACTCGTGTGCCTTGTGCATGTTCGTGTGACCCATTTTCCGTTTGCTCCCTTGTGCCTTCGTTCGAGCGGGTCGGGTCGTGCCGTGTGAGGGCGCCCAAGGAAACGTGTTCGGGTTGGGTCGTGTGAGGGAGGCTCTATAAAAAATGCTAAGTTGTGACCGCCCCTGTGCCTTGTGCACGTTCGTGCGACCCGATTTCCGTTTGCTCCTTTGTGCCTTTGTTCGGGCGGGTCAGGTCGTGCCATGTGAGGGCGCCCAAGGAAACGCGTTCGGGTCAGGTCATGTGAGGGAGGCCATATCGAAAATGCTAAGTTGTGACCGCCCGTGTGCCTAGTTGTCACGCCCCTATACCTTCGGTGTCTTTCAACCACGCTATAGACGGGTGCGGCACTACCGTACTTTTTTCTTTTTCCAAATACTCAAGTATATAGACTATGCCTTTAGCAACACTTGTTAGTTATTAACCAAATGTTCTCTCAATATGCAAAAATAAACATAAACATCATTATCAATCCACAAGTACGCTCATACATACAAGGGAGGGGCAATTCCTTGTTAATAATGAGTCCGACCGATAATACGTTTCATAAATATGAAATAATAAGTTCCAATCCAGCAGAAGCCACTTCTGCTCCTTGGCAAGGAAAGTTAGCCTTTTGACCAAGCTCTAAAGCTTGTCAACCATCAAACTAGCCTACAAAAATCATTTACAATCGTCAGAATTCACCTTGGGAATATCCTGCAAGAAACTGCCCAAGTGCTGCTGGATCACTCAAATTGGCACTACAAATCAGTTTAGACCATCCCTCGAGCTCCCTGTGTGTCCAATATACTTCCCAACTGTACGGTTAGATGCGGCTGGTCAATACGCACATTCTGCAATTTACGTCACTCAATTCTGACTCCGGATGCTCCCGGAATGGCTTCCGCACTATCGTGTAGTTTGTGTAGAGGCGTCCAGTCGTGGGTCACCTGACTCGCCCAGCCAAACGCGTTCGGGTCGGGTTGAGCGCGCCGGGTGAGGGTGCCTGGCCAAAGGAATTTGGGTCGGGTCGGGCGCACTGGGCCAAACATGTTCGGGTCGGGTCGGGCGCGCCGGGTGAGGGTGTCGGGCCAAACACGTTCGGGTCGGGTCGGGTACGCCCTGTCGCCGGGTGAGGGCGCTCGGCCAAATGCGTTTGGGTCGGGTCGTTGGGGCCGAGGGTGCCCGTATCAGATTTGCTAAATTGTGACTGCCTGGGTGCCTTGTGCACGTCTGAGTGGCCCGTTTTCCGTTTGCTCCCATGTGTGTCCGTTCGGTTGGGCGAGCCGTGTGGCGCTAGGTGAGGGCGTCCGTTCGGGTCGGGTCGTTTGGTCGGAGGGCGCCCGTGTCAGATTTGCTAAGTTGTGACCGCCCGGGTTCCTTGTGCACATCCGAGCAGCCTGTTTTCCATTTTCTCCCATGTGTGTCCGTTTGGTCGGGTTGTTTGGTCGTCCCGGGTGAGGGCGTCCGTTCGGGTCGGGTCGTTTGGTCGTGCCGGGTGAGGGCGTCCGTTCGGGTCGGGTCGTTTGGTCGTGCCGGGTGAGGGCGTCCGTTCGGGTTGGGTTGGGTCGTTTGGCCCAAGGGCATCTGTTCGGGTGGGCGTGCTAGGTGAGGGCATTCGTTAGGGTTGGGTCAGGTTGTTTGGCCCGAGGGCGCCCTTGTCAAATTTGCTAAGTTGTGACCGCGCGGGTGCCTTGTGCACGACCGGGCGACCCGTTTTCCGTTTGCTCCCATGTGCGTCCGTTTGGTCAGGCGTGTCAGGTGAGGGCGTCCATTCGGGTCGGGTCATTTAGTCATGCTGGGTGAGGGCATCCGTTTGGGTCGGGTCATTTGGTCATGTCGGGTGAGGGCGTCCGTTCGGGTCGGGTCATTTGGTTGTGCCGGGTGAGGGCATCCGTTCGGGTCGGGTCGGGTCATTTGGCCCGAGGGCATCCGTTCAGGTGGGCATGTCGGGTGAGGGCATCCGTTCGGGTCGGGTCATTTGGTCATGCCGGGTGAGGGCGTTCATTCGGGTCGGGTCAGGTCGTTTGGCCCGAGGGCGTCCGTTCGGGTGGGCGTGCCGAGTGAGGGCGTCCGTTCGGGTCAGGTCGGGTCGTTTGGCCCGAGGGCGTCCGTTCGGGTGGGCGTGCCGGGTGAGGATGTCCGTTTGGGTCGGGTCATTTGGTGGTGCCGGGTGAGGGCGTTCGTTCGAGTCAGGTCGGGTCGTTTGGCCCGAGGGCGTCCGTTCGGGTAGGCGTGCCGGGTGAAGGTGGCCGTTCGGGTCGGGTCGTTTGGTCGTGCCGGGTGAGGGCGTCCATTCGAGTCGGGTCGGGTCGGGTCGTTTGGCCTGAGGGCACCCGTGTCAGATTTGCTAAGTTGTGACCGCCCGGGTGCCTTGTGCACGTCCGGGCGGCCCGTTTGCCGTTTGCTCCCATGTGCGTCCGTTTGGTCGGGCATGCCGGGTGAGGGCGTCCGTTCGGGTCGGGTCGTTTGGTCGTGCCAGGTGAGGGCGTTCGTTTGGGTCAGGTCGGGTTGTTTGGCCCGAGGGCGTCCATTTGGGTCGGGTTGGGTCGTTTGGCCCGAGGGCGCCCGTGTCAGATTTTCTAAGTTGTGACCGCCCGGGTGCCTTTTGCACGTCCGGGCGGCCCATTTGTCATTTGATCCCATGTGCAACCGTTTGGTCGGGTCGTTTGGTCGTGCCAGGTGAGGGAGTCCGTTCGGGTCGGGTTGTGCCGAGTGAGGGAGTCCATTCGGGTCGGGTCGTTTAATCGTGTCGGGTGAGGGCGTCCGTTCGGGTCGGGTCGGGTCGTTTGGCCCGAGGGCGCCCGTGTCAGATTTGCTAAGTCGTGACCGCCCGAGTACCTTGTGCACGTTCGGGCGGCCCGTTTGCCGTTTGCTCCCATGTGCGTACGTTTGGTCGGGCGCGACGTGTCGCGCCGGGTGAGGGCGTCCATTCGGGTTGGGTTGTTTGGTTGTGCCCAGTGAGGGCGTCCGTTCAGGTCGGGTCGTTTCGCCGGAAGGCGTCTGTTCGGGTGGGCGTGCTGGGCGAGGGCGTCCATTCGAGTCGGGTCGGGTCGTTTGGCCTGAGGGCGCCCGTGTCAGATTTGCTAAGTTGTGACCGCCCGGGTGCCTTGTGCACGTCCGGGCGGCCCGTTTGTCGTTTGCTCCCATGTGCATCCGTTTGGTCGGGTCGTTTGGTCGTGCCGGGTGAGGGCGTCCGTTCGGGTCGGGTCGTTCGGTCGTGCCGGGTGAGGGCATCCGTTCGGGTCTGGTCGTTTGGTTGTGCCGGGTGAGGGCGTCCGTTCGGGTCGGGTCGGGTCGTTTGGCACGAAGGCGTCCGTTCGGGTGGGCGTGCCGGGCGAGGGCGTCCGTTCAGGTCGGGTTGATTCATTTGGCCCGATGGTACCCGTGTCAGATTTGCTAAGTTGTGACCGCATGGGTGCCTTGTGCACGTCTGGGCGGCCCGTTTTCTGTTTGCTCCCATGTGTGTCCGTTTGGTCGGGCGTGCCGTGTCATGCCGGGTGAGGGCGTCCATTCGGGTGGGCGTGCCGGGTGAGGGTGTCCGTTCGGGTCGGGTCGGGTCGTTTGGCCCAATTACGCCCGTGTCAGATTTTCTAAGTTGTGACCGCCTGGGTGCCTTGTGCACGTCCGGGCGGCCCGTTTGCCGTTTGCTCCCATGTGCGTCCATTCAGGTGGGCGCGTCGTGTCGTGCCGGGTGAGGGCGTCCGTTCGGGTCGGGTCGTTTGGCTCGAGGGCGACCGTGTTAGATTTGCTAAGTTGTGACCACCCGGGTGCCTTGTGCACGTCCGGGCGGCCCATTTTCCGTTTGCTCCCATGTGCGTCCGTTCGGGTCGGGTCGTTTGGTCGTGCCGGGTGAGGGCGTCTGTTCAGGTCGGGTCGTTTGGTCGTGCCGGGTGAGGTCGTCCGTTCGGGTCGGGTGATTTGGCCCGAGGGCACCCGTGTCAGATTTTCTAAGTTGTGACTGCCCGGGTGCCTTGTGCACGTCCGAGCGGCTCGTTTGCCGTTTGCTCCCATGTTCGTCCGTTCGGGTGGGCGCGCTATGTCGTGCCGGGTGAGGGCGTCCGTTCGGGTCGGGTCGTTTGGCCCGAGGGTGCCTATGTTAGATTTTCTAAGTTGTGACCGCCCGGGTGCCTTATGCACGTTCAGGCAGCCCATTTGTCGTTTGCTCCCATGTGCGTCCGTTCGGGGTGGCGCGCCGTGTCGTGCTTGGTGAGGGCGTCCGTTCGGGTCGGGTCCTTTGGTCGTGCCAGGTGAGGTCGTCCGTTCGGGTCGAGTCGTTTGGCCCGAGGGCGCCCGTGTCAGATTTGCTAAGTTGTGACCGCCCAGGTGCCTTGTGCACTTCTGGGCGGCCTGTTTGCCGTTTGCTCCTATGTGTGTTCATTCGGGTGGGCGCGCCGTGTCGTACCGAGTGAGGGTGTCCGTTCAGGTTGGGTCGTTTGGCCTGAGGGTGCCCGTGTCAGATTTGCTAAGTTGTGACCGGCTGAGTGCCTTGTAAATGTCCCGACAGCCTGTTTGTCGTATGCTCCCATGTGCGTCCGTTTGTGTGCGCGCGTCGTATCATGCCGGGTGAGGGCGTCCGTTCAAGTCGGGTTGTTTGGCCCGAGGGCGCCCGTGTCAGATTTGCTAAGTTGTGACCACCCGGGTGCCTTGTGCACGTCCGGGTGACCCGTTTGCTGTTTGCTCCCATGTGCGTCCGTTCGGGTCGGGCATGCCGTGTCGCGCCGGGTGATGGCGTTCGTCCGGGTGGGCGTGTCAGGTGAGGGCGCACGGACGAGGGCGTTCGGGTCACCCCGTTTTGTCCGAGGGTGCGCTTATCAGATTTTATTTTCAGATTTTATTTTCATGTGAAAGGTGGGTTGGTAATTGAGTTTTTTTGTTCGGTTGTGCTTGAAGAATGGCCTTGGGTCATTTTTAGGGTCATCGACTTTCTTCTTTCCATCACCACTTGGTAGCATATGAGTGGTAATGTTGGCCATGCTCGTCCTTGGAGGCATGTTTGAGCAATCTCTCTCATCCGCTCTATTTTCTAGCATTTGGATGGGGTTGTTGTGTGTGGCTCCTTGAGATGACTCGCTGCTTGATGGCTTTGTTGAAATCGTCCCTCCGGTAACTCTCTCTCATGCCCCTTGGTCGCACGTTTGCTCTGTTGAAATCAAATTTTTGCTATGTCGCTCGTTGGCTCCGTCGATGTCGGCTCTTCGCTATATTGTTCTTCTCCTCCCTTTTTGCTTGCTTGTGGGGGGAGGGGTTGGATTTTCGTGTGAAAGGTGGATTGGTAACTGAGTTGTTTGTTTGGGTGTGCCTGAAGAGTGACCTTGGGTCATTTGTAGGGTCGTCGACTCTCATCTTCTCTCCATCCCCACTCGGTAGCACATGAGCGGTAATGTTGGCCATGCTTGTCCTAGGAGGCATATGTGAAAAGAGTTACCCTTTCGCTCTGTGTTCTCAGAGTTGGATGAGGTCGCTCTGTGTGGCTCCTTGAGACAACTGGCCGGTCGCCTATGTCGCTCTCGTGCCCCTTGCTCGCTCATTGGCTCCGTCTATGTTGGCTCTTCGCTATATTGTTCACCTCCTCCCTTTTTGGTGGGTTGGAGAGGTGGGCTTTTGTCTCGTTGGCTTCGTGAAATCGGCTCCTCGCTATATTGTTCACCTCCTCCCATTTTGGTGGGGGGAGGGGTTGGATTTTCGTGTGAAAGGTGGGTTGGTAATTGAGTTGCTTGTTCGGGTGTGCCTGAAGAATGGCCTTGGGTCATTTGTAGGGTGGTCGACATTCATATTCTCTCCATCCCCACTCGGTAGCACATGAGCGGTAATGTTGGCCATGATTGTCCTGGGAGGCATATGTGAAAAGAGTTACCCTTTCGCTCTGTGTTCTTAGAGTTGGATGAGGTCGCTATGTGTGGCTCCTTAAGACAACTGGCCGGTCTCCTATGTCGCTCTCATGCCCCTTGCTTGCTCGTTGGCTTCGTTGATGTTGGCTCTTCACTATATTGTTCACCTCCTCCCTTTTTGGTGGGTTGGAGGGGTGGGATTTTGTCTCGTTGGCTTCATGAAATTGGCTCCTTGCTATATTGTTCACCTCCTCCCCTTTTGGTGGGGGGAGGGGTTGGATTTTCGTGTGAAAGGTGGGTTGGTAATTGAGTTGCTTGTTCGGGTGTGCCTGAAGAATGGATTTGGGTCATTTGTAGGGTGGTCGACATTCATATTCTCTCCATCCCCAATCGGTAGCACATGAGCGGTAATGTTGGCCATGCTCATCCTTAGAGGCATATGTGAACAATTCCCCCTTCGCTCCGTGTTCTTGGAATTGGATGAGCTTCTGTGTGTGGCTCCTTGGGATGACTGTCCTCTTCATTGTTTGGATCTTTATGGTGCCAGTTTCTTATGCTTGTACTCTTTCTATGTCAGCACTGTGGGTTGAGATGCATACGTTTAACAGGAATGCGGAGGGGTTTTGGCTGTAAGCCGCCCCTCTTGCTTGCTTTTTCCATTGGGCGATGTGAGGAGCGGGGTTCTCCTTGTTGTAAAATTAAGGTTTGGAATTCCTTTTAGAGTGCACGTCATTTGTCCCTGCATTGGCTTTGAGGTCTTGATAGATGTGGTGGCCCATATGTTTGCTCGAGTGGTCGGATTTTTCCTTGCATCTTGCGTGCATCGTAGGATTATGCGGCTTGGAATGTTGAGACACAAGGTGATAGGAATTTCTTGTTTTGTTGATCGCTCATGCGATTGTGGTCCAACGAGGATGAGGCTTGCTACGTTGATGGCGGGGGCTATATCTGGAAGGAGGACTTCAAGGTGGAATGCTTCGACCTCCCTCCTCTATGTGGAGGTGGCTGCAGGTGAGAAGTTTTCATTGTCCAGTTGGTAAGTCAGTGGGGCAATCTCCTAGGTTTCTTGTATGCAAGGTGTGTGGGGTGCGGGGCTACCTGATCCCTCCTCCTGTTCGGATATGTTCATGCCTTTTGTAGCGAGCCTCTTGATATGCATTTTTTTTCTTCCTTTTTCCTTCGCATCGAGGTTTCCCCAGGTGATCAAGCGATCAAGGTCCACCGTTGCTGCTGTCCGGGTGGACTCTTAGGTGGTCTCGGTGCGGGGTGGGGAGGGTTGGAGGGGGTAAATTTTAAGGGAGGTTGCGAGAACAGTCGTTCTTGTTTTATTTCCGTCCTTTTGCATCGAGGGTGCCGCAGGCAATCAAACGATCGAGGTCCACTGTTGCTGCTGACCGGGTGGACTCCTAGGTGGCATTGGTGCGAGGCGGGGAGGGTCAGTGGTACCAGGATCGGAAGCATTGCAAACATTGATGAGGACGGAGGACACTCGCTTAGAGATTCTTCATGAAGACATGGCTCGTGTTTCAATTGAGCATCTGGGAGATGGACCGTATGCAGGGATGGGAAAGAAGATGACTTCTTTTCCAATAGCATGGAGGAAATTTCCTCGGATGACTATGATGTAACCTTGTACATTGGAGAAGCAAGCGGAGCATTTCTTGTTGTAGGCCTTGATAGGGAAATTTGTGACCTCACTCTAGTAGGTTCAAATTCCCATGACAAGGGTGGAACTTGATGATCTCTGTGATAGATACAGGTCATTCTTAGCCACATGGAAACTGGCTAGGTGCCCAACATGACTCATGGACTGCCTTGGTGGTAGGGCACATTGTCTGGGTAGACTTCTTCATGGCTTACAACCAAGAAGGAATTCTTGGTGCACCTTTAGCGGGGGAGAAGCCTTGGAGGAAGTACCCATGATGATGATGGTAGAAGTGATCGAGGGCACTTAACCTGTACACTATACACATGATGGTGACTAGGGTTGAGGCGAGTCTACTCTTGATGGACACATGGGCAACCAAAGTCATGTACATTGACACGAGGGAATGGCAGGACATTATGTGGAGACATTATGCAGGTGCACTTACTGGGTGCCCACTTATGAGCATCATGAAGGAGTGTCAAGAAGGAATATGCTAAGCATGATCGATTGTTGGTGCTACATGGAGATCTTTTATAGATGGGCTAATGGACGTTGTTCACTTTGAGCAACAAGACATTGGTTGGATGAGTAGCCTACGAGCACATTCATATGACTTGCAGGGTGAGAACAACTTGTGGTGGCACTCGTGGGCAATACAAGTATGCTTGCCAATGCTTTGGATAGGATGATGCATGGGAGTTCATGATGGAGTTTCATTCATTGGAGGCTTCATACTACAATGATCTTGCAGTATCTGGTTCACTGAGGAAATGAGATCGAGACTGGTATTGATTTTGATGCACTATGGGATGCATACCTTCGAGCAGGGAAACGTGTTCGGTCAGATCGGGTCACGTGAGGGCGCCCAAGGAAACGCGTTTGGGTCGGGTCGTGTGAGGGCGGCCGTATAAAAAATGCTAAGTTGTGACCACCCGCGTGCCTTGTGCACGTTCGCGCAGCTAGTTTCCGATTTTCTCCCTTGTGCCTTCGTTCGGGCGGGTCGGGTCGGGTCGTGCTGTGTGAGGGAGGCCGTATAAAAAATGCTAAGTTGTCACTGCTCGTGTGCCTTGTGCACGTTCGTGCGACCCGTTTTCCGTTTGATCCCTTGTGCTTTCGTTCGGGCGGGTTGGGTCGTGCCGTGTGAGGGCGCCCAAGGAAACGTGTTCGGGTTGGGTTGTGTGAGGGAGGCCATATAAAAAATGCTATGTTGTGACCGCCCCTGTGCCTTGTGCATGTTCGTGCGACCCGATTGCCGTTTGCTCCTTTGTGCCTTCGTTCGGGCGGGTCAGGTCGTGCCGTGTGAGGGCGCCCAAGGAAATGCGTTCGGGTCGGGTTGTGTGAGGGAGGCCATATCAAAAATGCTAAGTTGTGACCGCCCATGTGCCTAGTTGTCACGCCCCTATACCTTCGGTGTCTTTCAACCATGCTATAGACGGGTGCGGCACTACCGTACTTTTTTCTTTTTCCAAATACTCAAGTATATAGACTACGCCTTTAGCAGCACTTGTTAGTTATTAACCAAATGTTCTCTCGATATGCAGAAATAAACATAAACATCATTATAAATCCACAAGTACGCTCATACATACAAGGGAGGGGCAATTCCCTGTTAATAATGAGTCCAACCGATAATACGTTTCATAAATATGAAATAATAAGTTCCAATCCAGCAGAGGCCACTTCTGCTCCTTGGCAAGGCAAGTTAGCCTTTTGACCAAGCTCTAAGGCTTGTCAACCATCAAACTAGCCTACAAAAATCATTTACAATCATCAGAATTCACCTTGGGAATATCCTGCAAGAAATTGCCCAAGTGCTGCCGGGTCACTCAAATCGGCACTACAAATCAATTTAGACCATCCCTCAAGCTCCCTGTGTGTCCAATCCACTTCCCAACTGTACGGTTAGATGCGACCCATCAATACGCACATTCTGCAATTTACGGTACTCAATTCTGACTCCGGATGCTCCCGGAATGGCTTCCGCACTATCGTGTAGTTCGTGTAGAGGCGCCCAGTCGTGGGTCACCCGACTCACCCAGCCAAACGCGTTCAGGTCGGGTCGAGCGCGCCGGGTGAGGGCGCCTGGCCAAAGGCGTTTGGGTTGGGTTGGGCGCACTGGGCCAAATGTGTTCGGGTCAGGTCGGGCGTGCCGGGTGAGGGTGTCGGGCCAAACACGTTCGGGTCGGGTCGAGCGTGCCCTGTCGCTGGGTGAGGGCGCCCGGCCAAACGCGTTCGAGTCGGGTCGTTGGGGCCGAGGGCGCCCGTATCAGATTTGCTAAATTGCGACTGCCTGGGTGCCTTGTGCACGTCTGAGTGGCCCATTTTCCATTTGCTCCCACGTGCGTCCGTTTGGTCGGGCGAGCCGTGTGGCGCCGGGTGAGGGCGTTTGTTCGGGTCGGGTCTTTTGGTCGGAGGGCGCCCGTGTCAGATTTGCAAAGTTGTGACCGCCTGGGTGCCTTGTGCATGTCCGAGCGGCTCGTTTGCTGTTTTCTCCCATGTGTGTCCATTTGGTCGGGTCGTTTGGTCGTGCCGGGTGAGGGCGTCCGTTCGAGTCGGGTCGTTTGGTTGTGCCGGGTGAGGGCGTCCATTCGGGTTGCGTCAGGTCATTTGGCCCAAGGGCGTCTGTTCGGGTGGGCGTGCCGGGTGAGGGCATTCGTTCGGGTCGGGTCAGGTCGTTTGGCCTGAGGGCGCCCTTGTCAAATTTGCTAAGTTGTGACCGCGCGGGTGCCTTGTGCACGACCGGGCAGCCCGTTTTCCGTTTGCTCCCATGTGCGTCCGTTTGGTCGGGCGCGTCGGGTGAGGGCGTCCATTCGGGTCAGGTCGTTTAGTCGTGCCGGGTGAGGGCGTCCATTTGGGTCGGGTCGTTTGGTCATGTCGGGTGAGGGCGTCCGTTCGGGTCGGGTCGTTTGGTCGTGCCGGGTGAGGGCATCTGTTCAGTTCGGGTCGGGTCATTTGGCTCGAGGGCGTCCGTTCGGGTGGGCATGTCGGGTGAGGGCGTCCGTTCGGGTTGGGTCGTTTGGTCATGCCGGGTGAGGGCGTTTGTTCGGGTCGGGTCATGTCGTTTGGCCCGAGGGCGTCCGTTCGGGTCGGCGTGCCGGGTGAGGGCGTCCGTTCGGGTCGGGTCGGGTCGTTTGGTCTGAGGGCGCCCGTGTCAGATTTGCTAAGTTATGACTTCTCGGGTGCCTTGTGCATGTCCAGGTGGCGCATTTTCTGTTTTCTCCCATGTGCGTCCGTTTGGTTGGGCGCACCGGGTGAGGGCGTCCGTTTGGGTCGGGTCGTTTGGTGGTGCCGGGTGAGGGCGTCCGTTCGGGTCGGGTCGGGCCGTTTGGCCCGAGGGCATCCATTCGGGTGGGCGTGCCGGGTGAGGATGTCCGTTCGGGTCGGGTCGTTTGGTCGTGCCGGGTGAGGGCGTTCGTTCGGGTCAGGTCGGGTCGTTTGGCCTGAGGGCGTCCATTCGGGTAGGCGTGCCAGGTGAAGGCGTCCGTTCGGGTCGGGTCGTTTGGTCGTGCCGGGTGAGGGCATCCATTCGGGTCGGGTCGGTCGTTTGGCCTTAGGGCACCCGTGTCAGATTTGCTAAGTTGTGACCGCCCAGGTGCCTTGTGCACGTCCGGGCGGCCCGTTTGTCGTTTGCTCCCATGTGCGTCCGTTTGGTCGGGCATGCCGGGTGAGGGCGTCCGTTCGGGTCGGGTCGTTTGGTCGTGCCGGGTGAGGGCGTCCATTCGGGTTGGGTCGGGTCGTTTTGCCTGAATGCTTCCGTTCGGGTCGGGTCGGGTCGTTTGGCCCGAGGGCGCCCGTGTCAGATTTGCTAAGCTGTGACTGCCCGGGTGCCTTTTGCACGTCCGGGTGGCCCATTTGCCGTTTGATCCCATGTGCATCCGTTTGGTCGGGTCGTTTGGTCGTGCCGGGTGAGGGAGTCCGTTCGGGTCGGGTCGTGCCGAGTGAGGGAGTCCGTTCGGGTCGGGTCGTTTGGTCGTGCCGGGTGAGGGCGTCCGTTCAGGTCGGGTCGGGTCGTTTGGCCCGAGGGCGCCCGTGTCAGATTTGCTAAGTTGTGACCACCCAGGTGCCTCGTGCACGTTCGGGCGGCCCTTTTGCCGTTTTCTCCCATGTGCGTACATTTAGTCAGACGCGCCGTGTCGCGCCGAGTGAGGGCGTCCGTTCGGGTCGGGTCGGGTCGTTTGGCTGGAAGGCGTCCGTTCGGGTGGGCGTGCCGGGCGAGGGCGTCCATTCGGGTCGGGTCGGGTCGTTTGGCCCGAGGGCGCCCGTGTTAGACTTGCTAAGTTGTGCCCACCCGGGTGCCTTGTGCACGTCCGGGTGGTGCGTTTGTCGTTTGCTCCCATGTGCGTCCGTTTGGTCGGGTCGTTTGGTCGTGCCGAGTGAGGGCATCCATTCGGGTCGGGTCGTTTGGTCGTCCCAGGTGAGGGCGTCCGTTCGGGTCGGGTCGTTTGGTTGTGCCGGGTGAGGGCGTCCGTTCGGGTCGGGTCGGGTCGTTTGGCACAAAGGCATCCGTTCGGGTGGGCGTGCCGGGCGAGGGCGTCCGTTTGGGTCGGGTCAGGTCATTTGGCTCGATGGCACCCGTGTTAGATTTGCTAAGTTGTGACCGCCTGGGTGCCTTGTGCACGTCCGGGCGGCCCGTTTACCGTTTGCTCCCATGTGCGTCCGTTTGGTCGGGCGTGCCGTGTCACGCCGGGTGAAGGTGTCCGTTCGGGTGGGCGTGCCGGGTGAGGGCGTCCATTCGGGTCGGGTCGTTTGGCCCAATTGCACCCGTGTCAGATTTGCTAAGTTGTTACCTCCCGGGTGCCTTGTGCACGTCCGGGCGGCCCGTTTGCCGTTTGCTCCCATGTGCGTCCGTTCGGGTCGGGTCGTTTGGTCGTGTCGGGTGAGGGCGTCCATTCGAGTCGAGTCGTTTGGTCGTGTCGGGTGAGGTCGTCCGTTCGGTTCGGGTCATTTGGCCCGAGGGCACCCGTGTCAGATTTGCTAAGTTGTGACTGCCCGGGTGCCTTGTGCACGTCCGGGTGGCTCGTTTGTCGTTTGATCCCATGTGCGTCCGTTCGGGTGGGCGCGCTGTGTCGTGCCGGGTGAGGGCATCCGTTCGGGTCGGGTCATTTGGCCCGAGGGCGCCCGTGTCAGATTTGCTAAGTTGTGACCGCCCGGGTGCCTTGTGCACATTTGGGCAGCCCGTTTTCCGTTTGCTCCCATGTGTGTCCATTCGGGGTGGCGCGCCGTGTCGTGCTTGGTGAGGGCATCCATTCGGGTCGGGTCCTTTGGTCGTGCCAGGTGAGGTCGTCCGTTCGGGTCGAGTCATTTGGCCCGAGGGCACCCGTGTCAGATTTGCTAAGTTGTGACCGCCCAGGTGCCTTGTGCACTTCTGGGCGCCTTGTTTGCCGTTTTCTCCCATGTGCGTCCGTTCGGGTGGGCATGCCATGTCGTACCGGGTGAGGGTGTCCGTTCAGGTTGGGTCATTTGGCCTAAGGGCGCCTGTGTCAGATTTGATAAGTTGTGACCGGCCGAGTGCCTTGTAAACGTCCCGGCGGCCCGTTTGCCGTTTGCTCCCATGTGCGTCCGTTCGGGTGCGCGCGCCGTGTTGTGCCGGGTGAGGGCGTCCGTTCGAGTTAGGTTGTTTGGCCCGAGGGCGCCCATGTCAGATTTGCTAAGTTGTGACCGCCTGGGTGCCTTGTACACGTCCGGACGACCCGTTTTCTGTTTGCTCCCATGTGCGTCCATTCGGGCCGGGCGTGCCGTGTCGCGTCGGGTGATGGCGTTCGTCCGGGTGGGCATGCCGGGTGAGGGCGTCCGTTCGGGTTGGGTCGTTCGGCCCGAGGGTGCCCGTGTCAGATTTGCTAAGTTGTGACCGCCCGGGTGCCTTATGCACATCCGGGCGGCCTGTTTGCCATTTGCTCCCATGTGCGTCGGTTCGGATGGGCGCGCCGTGTCTGCCGGGTGAGGGCGTCTTTTCGGGTTGGGTCGTTTGGTCATGCTGGGTGAGGTCGTCCGTTCGGGTCGGGTCGTTTGGCCCGAGGGCGCCCGTGCCATATTTGCTAAGCTGTGACTGCCCGGGTGCCTTGTGCACATCCGGGCGGCCCGTTTTCCATTTGCTCCCATGTGCGTCTATTCGGGCGGGTGCTCCGTGTCGCCCCGGGTGAGGGCACACGGAAGAGGGCGTTCGGGTCGCCCCGTTTTTTCTGAGGGTGCGCTTATCAGATTTTCTTTTCGTGTGAAAGGTGGGTTGGTAATTGAGTTGTTTTGTTCAGTTGTGCCTGAACAATGGCCTTGGGTCATTTTTAGGGTCGTCGACTTTCTTCTTTCCATCACCACTCGGTAGCATATGAGCGGTAATGTTGGCCATGCTTGTCCCTGGAGGAATGTTTGAGCAATCTCTCTCGTCCGCTCTGTTTTCTAGCATTTGGATGGGGTTGTTGTGTGTGGCTCCTTGAGATGACTGGCTGCTTGTTGGCTTTGTCAAAATCGTCCCTCCGGTAACTCTCTCTCGTGCCCCTTGGTCGCACGTTTTCTCTGTTGAAATCAGCTTTTTGCTATGTCGCTCGTTGGCTCCGTCGATGTCGGCTCTTCACTATATTGTTCTTCTCCTCCCTTTTTTCTTGCTTGTGGGGGGAGGGGTTGGATTTTCATGTGAAAGGTGGGTTGTTAACTGAGTTGTTTGTTTGGGTGTGCCTAAAGAGTGACCTTGGGTCATTTGTAGGGTCGTCGACTCTCATCTTCTCTCCATCCCCACTCGGTAGCACATGAGCGGTAATGTTGGCCATGCTTGTCCTGGTAGGCATATGTGAAAAGAGTTACCCTTTCGCTCTGTGTTCTCAGAGTTGGATGAGGTCACTGTGTGTGGCTCCTTGAGACAACTGGCCGGTCGCCTATGTCACTCTCGTGCCCCTTGCTTGCTCGTTGGCTCTTCGCTATATTGTTCACCTCCTCCATTTTTGGTGGGTTGGAGAGGTGGGCTTTTGTCTCGTTGGCTTCGTGAAATCAGCTCCTCGCTATATTGTTCACCTCCTCCCCTTTTGGTGGGGGGAGGGGTTGGATTTTCGTGTGAAAGGTGGGTTGGTAAATTGAGTTGCTTGTTCGGGTGTGCTTGAAGAATGGCCTTGGGTCATTTGTAGGGTGGTCGACATTCATATTCTCTCTATCCCCACTCGGTAGCACATGAGCGGTAATGTTGGCCATGCTTGTCCTGGGAGGCATATGTGAAAAGAGTTACCCTTTCGCTCTGTGTTCTCAGAGTTGGATGAGGTCGCTGTGTGTGGCTCCTTGAGACAACTGGCCGGTCGCCTATGTCGCTCTCGTGCCCCTTGCTCGCTCGTTGGCTTCGTCGATGTTGGCTCTTCGCTATATTGTTCACCTCCTCCCTTTTTGGTGGGTTGGAGAGGTGGGCTTTTGTCTCGTTGGCTTCGTGAAATCAGCTCCTCGCTATATTGTTCACCTCCTCCCCTTTTGGTGTGGGGAGGGGTTGGATTTTCATGTGAAAGGTGGGTTGGTAATTGAGTTGCTTGTTCGGGTGTGCCTGAAGAATGGCCTTGGGTCATTTGTAGGGTGGTCAACATTCATATTCTCTCCATCCCCACTCGGTAGCACATGAGCGGTAATGTTGGCCATGCTCGTCCTTGGAGGCATATGTGAACAATTCCCCCTTCTCTCCGTGTTCTCGGAATTGGATGGGTTTTTGTGTGTGGCTCCTTGAGACGACTGTCCTCTTCATTGTTTGGCTCTTTATGGTGCCGGTTTCTTGTGCTTGTACTCTTTCTATGTCAGCACTGTGGGTTGAGATGCATACGTTTAAGAGGAATGCGGAGGGGTTTTGGCTGTAAGTCGCCCCTCTTGCTTGCTTTTTCCATTGGGCGATGTGAGGAGCGGGGTTCTCCTTGTTGTAAAATTAAGGTTTGGAATTCCTTTTAGAGTGCACGTCGTTTGTCCCTGCGTTGGCTTTGAGGTCTTGATAGATGTGGTGGCCCATATGTTTGCTCGAGTGGTCGGATTTTTCCTTGCATCTTGCGTGCATCGTAGGATTATGCGGCTTGGAATGTTGAGACACAAGGTGATGGGCATTTCTTGTTTTGTTGATCGCTCATGCGATTATGGTCCAACGAGGATGAGGCTTGCTACGTTGATGGTGGGGGCTATATCTGGAAGGAGGACTTCAAGGTGGAATGCTTCGACCTCCCTCCTCTATGTGGAGGTGGCTGCAGGTGAGAAGTTTTCATTGTCCAGTTGGTAAGTCGGTGGGGCAATCTCCGAGGTCGCTTGTATGCAAGGTGTGTGGGGTGCGGGGCTGCCTGATCCTTCCTCCTGTTCGGATGTGTTCACGACTTTTGTAGCGAGCCTCTTGATATGCATTTATTTTCTTCCTCTGCCTTCGCATCGAGGTTTCCCCAGGTGATCAAGCAATCGAGGTCCACCGTTGCTGCTGTCCAGGTGGACTCCTAGGTGGTCTCGGTGCGGGGTGGGGAGGGTTGGAGGGGGGAATTTTTAAGGGAGGTTGCGAGAACGGTCGTTCTTGTTTTATTTCTGTCCTTTTGCATCGAGGGTGATGTAGGCGATCAAACGATCGAGGTCCACTGTTGCTGCTGACCGGGTGGACTCCTAGGTGGCCTTGGTGTGGGGCGGGGAGGGTCAGCGGTACCAGGATCGGAAGCATTGCAGACATTGATTAGGACGGAGGACACTCGCTTAGAGATTCTTCATGAAGACATGGCTCATGTTTCAATTGAGCATCTGGGAGATGGACCATATGTAGGGAGAAGGAAGGGGAGAATTTCTTGTTGTAGGCCTTGATAGGGAAATTTTTGACCTCGCTCTAGTAGGTTCAAATTCCCGTGACAAGGGTGGAACTTGATGATCTCTGTGATAGATACGGGTCATGCTTAGCCACATGGAAACTGGCTAGGTGCCCGGCATGACTCATGGATTGCCTTGGTGGTAGGGCACATTGTCTGGGTAGACTTCTTCATGGCTTACAACCAAGAAGGAACTCTTGGTGCACCTTTAGCGGGGGAGAAGCCTTGGAGGAAGTACCCATGATGATGGTAGAAGTGACCGAGGGCACTTAGCCTGTACACTATACACATGATGGTGACTGGGGTTGAGGCGAGTCTACTCTTGATGGACACATGGGAAACCAAAGTCATGTACATTGACATGAGGGCATGGCAGGACATTATGTGGAGACATTATGCAGGTGCACTTACTGGGTGCCCACTTATGAGCATCATGGAGGAGTGTCAAGAAGGAATATGCTTAGCATGATCGATTGTTGGTGCTACATGGAGATCTTTTATAGATGGGCTGATGGACGTTGTTCACTTTGAGCAACAAGACATTGGTTGGATGAGTAGCCTACGAGCACATTCATATGACTTGTAGGGTGAGAACAACTTGTGGTGGCACTCGTGGGCAATACAAGTATGCTTGCCAATGCTTTGGATATGATGATGCATGGGAGTTCATGATGGAGTTTCATTCATTGGAGGCTTCATACTACAATGATCTTGCAGTATCTGGTTCACTGAGGAACTGAGATCGAGACTAGTATTGATTTTGATGCACTATGGGATGCATACCTTCGAGCAGGGAAACGCGTTCGGTCTAGTCGGGTCGCGTGAGGGCGCCCAAGGAAATGCGTTCGGGTCGGGTCGTGTGAGGGCGGCCGTATAAAAAATGCTAAGTTGTGACCGCCCACGTGCCTTGTGCACGTTCGCGCGGCCAGTTTCCGATTTGCTCCCTTCTGCCTTCGTTCGGGCGGGTCGGGTCGGGTCGTGCTGTGTGAGGGAGGCCATATAAAAAATGCTAAGTTGTGACTGCTCATGTGCCTTGTGCACGTTCGTGCGACCCGTTTTCCATTTGCTCCCTTGTGCCTTCGTTCGGGCAGGTTGGGTCGTGCCGTGTGAGGGCGCCCAAGGAAACGTGTTTGGGTCGGGTTGTGTGAGGGAGGCCGTATAAAAAATGCTAAGTTGTGACCGCCCCTGTGCCTTGTGCATGTTCATGCGACCCGATTGCCGTTTGCTCCTTTGTGCCTTCGTTCGGGCGGGTCAGGTCGTGCCGTGTGAGGGCGCCCAAGGAAAAGCGTTCGGGTCAGGTTGTGTGAGGGAGGCCATATCGAAAATGCTAAGTTGTGACCGCCCGTGTGCCTAGTTGTCACGCCCCTATACCTTCGGTGTCTTTCAACCACGCTATAGACGGATGCGGCACTACCGTACTTTTTTCTTTTTCCAAATACTCAAGTATATAGACTACGCCTTTAGCAACACTTGTTAGTTATTAACCAAATGTTCTCTCGATATGCGGAAATAAACATAAACATCATTATCAATCCACAAGTATGCTCATACATACAAGGGAAGGGCAATTCCCTGTTAATAATGAGTCCGACCGATAATACGTTTCATAAATATGAAATAATAAGTTCCAATCCAGCAGAAGCCACTTCTGCTCCTTGGCAAGGCAAGTTAGCCTTTTGACCAAGCTCTAAGGATTTTCAACCATCAAACTAGCCTACAACAATCATTTAAAATCATCAGAATTCACCTTGGGAATATCCTGCAAGAAATTGCCCAAGTGCTGTCGGGTCACTCAAATCGGCACTACAAATCAGTTTAGACCCTCCCTCAAGCTCCCTATGTGTCCAATCCACTTCCCAACTGTACGGTTAGATGCGGTCCGTCAATACACACATTCTGCAATTTATGGCACTCAATTCCGACTCCAGACGCTCCCGGAATGGCTTTCGCACTGTTGTACAGTTCGTGTAGAGGCGCCCAGTCATGGGTCACCCGACTCGCCCAGCCAAACACGTTCGGGTCGGGTCGGGCGCCCCGGGTGAGGGCGCCTGGCCACAGGCGTTATTGTCGGGTTGGGCGCACCGAGCCAAATGCGTTCGGATCGGGTCGGGCACGCCGGGTGAGGGTGCCGGGCCAAACGCGTTCTGGTCGGATCGGGCGCGCCCTGTCGCCGGGTGAGGGCGCTCGGCCAAACGCGTTCGGGTCGGGTCGTTTGGGCTGAGGGCGCCCGTATCAGATTTACTAAATTGTGACCACCCGGGTGCCTTGTGCACGTCTGAGCGGCCCATTTTCCATTTTCTCCCGTGTGCGTCCGTTCGGTCGGGCAAGCCGTGTGGCGCCGGGTGAGGGCGTCCGTTCGGGGCAGGTCGTTTGGTCGGAGGGCGCCCGTGTCAGATTTGCTAAGCTGTGACCACCCGGGTGCCTTGTGCACGTCTGGGCAGCCTGTTTTCCATTTTCTCCCATGTGCGTCCATTTGGTCGGGTCGTTTGGTCGTGTCGGGTGAGGGCGTCCGTTCGGGTCAGGTCGTTTGGTCGTGCCGGGTGAGGGTGTCCGTTCGGGTCGGGTCGTTTGGTCGTGCCGAGTGAGGGCGTTCGTTCGGGTCGGGTCGAGTTGTTTGGCCCAAGGGCGTCTGTTCGAGTGGGCGTGCCGGGTGAGGGAATCCGTTCGGGTCGGGTCGGGTCATTTGGCCCGAGGGCGCCCTTGTAATATTTGCTATGTTGTGACTGCGCGGGTGCCTTGTGCACGTCCGGGCGGCACGTTTGCCGTTTGCTCCCATGTGCGTCCGTTTGGTCGGGCACGCCGGGTGAGGGCGTCTGTTCGGGTCGGGTCATTTGGTCGTGCCGGGTGAGGGCGTCCGTTCGGGTCGAGTTGTTTGGTCGTGCCGGGTGAGGGCATCCGTTCGGGTCGGGTCGTTTGGTCATGTCGGGTGAGGGCGTTCGTTCGGGTCGGGTCGTTTGGTCATGCCGGGTGAGGGCGTCCGTTCGAGTCGGGTCGGGTCGTTTGGCCCGAGGGCGTCCGTTCGGGTGGGCGTGTCGGGTGAGGGCGTCTGTTCGGGTCGGGTTGTTTGGTCGTGTCGAGTGAGGGCGTCCGTTCGGGTCGGGTCAGGTCGTTTGGCCCGAGGGCATCCATTCGGGTGGGCGTGCCGGGTGAGGGCGTCCATGCGGGTCGGGTCGAGTCGTTTGGTCCGAGGGTGCCCGTGTCAGATTTGCTAAGTTGTGATCGCCCGGGTGCCTTGTGCACGTCCGGGCGGCCCGTTTTCCGTTTGCTCCCATGTGCATTCGTTTGGTTGGGCGCGCCAGGTGAGGGCGTCCGTTCGGGTCGGGTCGTTTGGTCGTGTCGGGTGAGGGCGTCCGTTCGGGTCGGGTGTTGTCATTTGGCCCGAGGTAGTCCGTTCGGGTGGGTGTGCCGAGTGAGGACGTCCGTTCAGGTCGGGTCATTTTGTCGTCCAGGTGAGTGCGTCCGTTCGGGTCGGGTCGGGTCGTTTGGCCCGACGGCGTCTGTTCGGGTAGGCGTGCCGGGTGAAGGCATCCGTTCGGGTCAGGTCATTTGGTCGTGCCGGGTGAGGGCATCCATTCAGGTCGGGTCGGGTCGTTTGGCCCGAGGGCACCCATGTCAGATTTGCTAAGTTGTGACCGCCCGGGTGCCTTGTGCACGTCCGGGCGGCCCGTTTGCCGTTTGCTCCCATGTGCGTCTGTTTAGTCGGGCATGCCGGGTGAGGGCGTCAGTTCGGGTCGGGTCGTTTGGTCGTGCCGGGTGAGGGCGTCCGTTCGGGTCGGGTCGGGTTGTTTGGCCCGAAGGCGTCCATTTGGGTGGGCGTGCCGGGTGAGGGCGTCCATTCAGGTCCGGTCGGGTCGTTTGGCTCGAGGGCGCCCGTGTCAGATTTGCTAAGCTGTGACCGCCTGGGTGCCTTGTGCACGTTCGGGCGTCCCTTTTTCCATTTTCTACCATGTACGTCTATTCGGGCGAGCGCTCCGTGTCGCCCCGGATGAGGGCGCACGGACGAGGGCGTTCGGGTCGCCCCGTTTTGTCTGAGGGTGCGCTTATCAGATTTGATTTTTGTGTGAAAGGTGGGTTGGTAATTGAGTTGTTTTGTTCGGTTGTGCCTGAAGAATGGCCTTGGGTCATTTTTAGGGTCGTCGGCTTTCTTCTTTCCATCACCACTCGGTAGAATATGAGCGGTAATGTTGGCCATGCTCGTCCCTGGAGGCATGTTTGAACAATCTCTCCTGTCCGCTCTATTTTCTAGCATTTGGATGGGGTTTTTGTGTGTGGCTCCTTGAGATTATTGGCTGCTTGTTGGCTTTGTTGAAATCGTCCCTCCGGTAACTCTCTCTCGTGCCCCTTGGTCTCACGTTTTCTCTGTTGAAATCAACTTTTTGCTATGTCGCTCATTGGCTCTGTTGATGTCAGCTCTTCGCTATATTGTTCTTCTCCTCCCTTTTTTCTTGCTTGTGGGGGGAGGGGTTGGATTTTCGTGTGAAAGGTGGGTTGGTTACTGAGTTGTTTGTTTGGGTGTGCCTGAAGAGTGGCCTTGGGTCATTTTTAGGGTCGTTGACTCTCATCTTCTATCCATCCCCACTCGGTATCACATGAGCGGTAATGTTGGCCATGCTTGTCCTGGGAGGCATATGTGAAAAGAGTTACCCTTTCGCTCTGTGTTCTCAGAGTTGGATGAGGTCACTGTGTGTGGCTCCTTGAGACAACTGGCCGGTCGCCTATGTCGCTCTCGTGCCCCTTGCTCACTCGTTGGCTCTGTCGATGTTGGATCTTCGCTATATTGTTCACCTCCTCCCTTTTTGGTGGGTTGGAGAGGTGGGATTTTGTCTCGTTGGCTTCGTAAAATCGGCTACTCGCTATATTGTTCACCTCCTCCCCTTTTGGTGGGGGGAGGGGTTGGATTTTCATGTGAAAGGTGGGTTGGTAATTGAGTTGCTTGTTCGGGTGTGCCTGAAGAATGGCCTTGGATCATTTGTAGGGTGGTCGACATTCATATTCTCTCCATCCCCACTCGGTAGCACATGAGTGGTAATGTTTTCCATGCTTGTCCTGGGAGGCATATGTGAAAAGAGTTACCCTTTCGCTCTGTGTTCTTAGAGTTGGATGAGGTCGCTATGTGTGGCTCCTTGAGACAACTGGCCGGTCGCCTATGTCGCTCTCGTGCCCCTTGCTTGCTCGTTGGCTCCGTCGATGTTGGCTCTTCGCTATATTGTTCACCTCCTCCCTTTTTGGTGGGTTGTAGAGGTGGGCTTTTGTCTCGTTGGCTTCGTGAAATTGGCTCCTCGCTATATTGTTCACCTCCTCCCCTTTTGGTGGGGGGAGGGGTTGGATTTTCGTGTGAAAGGTGGGTTGGTAATTGAGTTGCTTGTTCGGGTGTGCCTGAAGAATGGCCTTGGGTAATTTGTAGGGTGGTCGACATTCATATTCTCTCCATCCCCACTCGGTAGCACATGAGCGGTAATGTTGGCCATGCTCATCCTTGGAGGCATATGTGAACAATTCCCCCTTCGCTCCGTGTTCTCGGAATTGGATGGGTTTTTGTGTGTGGCTCCTTGAGATGACTGTCCTCTTCATTGTTTGGCTCTTTATGGTGCCGGTTTCTTGTGATTGTACTCTTTCTATGTCAGCACTGTGGGTTGAGATGCATACGTTTAAGAGGAATGTGGAGGGGTTTTGGCTGTAAGCCACCCCTCTTGCTTGCTATTTCCATTGGGGGATGTGAGGAGCGGGGTTCTCCTTGTTGTAAAATTAAGGTTTGGAATTCCTTTTAGAGTGCACGTCGTTTTTCCCTGCGTTGGCTTTGAGGTCTTGATAGATGTGGTGGCCCATATGTTTGCTCTAGTGGTCAGCTTTTTCATTGCATCTTGCGTGCATCATAGGATTATGCAGCTTGGAATGTTGAGACACAAGGTGATGGGCATTTCTTGTTTTGTTGATCGCTCATGCGATTATGGTCCAACGGGGATGAGGCTTGCTACATTGATGGCGGGGGCTATATCTGGAAGGAGGGCTTCAAGGTGGAATGCTTCGACCTCCCTCCTCTATGTGGAGGTGGCTGCAGGTGAGAAGTTTTCATTGTCCAGTTGGTAAGTCGGTGGGGCAATCTCCTAGGTTGCTTGTATGCAGGGTGTGTGGGGTGCGGGGCTGCCTGATCCCTCCTCTTGTTCGGATATGTTCATGCCTTTTGTAGTGAGCCTCTTGATATGCATTCATTTTGTTTCCTCTGCCTTCGCATCGAGGTTGCCCCAGGCGATCAAGCGATTGAGGTCCACCGTTGCTGCTGTCCGGGTGGACTCCTAGGTGGTCTTGGTGCGGGGTGGGGGGAGGGTTGGAGGGGGGAATTTTTAAGGGAGGTTGCAGGAATGGTCGTTCTTGTTTTATTTCCATCCTTTTGCATCGAGGGTGCCGCAGGCGATCAAACGATCGAGGTCCACTGTTGCTGCTGACCGGGTGGACTCCTAGGTGGCCTGGGTGCGGGGCGGGGTGGGTTGGGGTGGCATTTCTAATAGGGGTTGTCGACTTGGTCATTCTCCTTCTACTTCCTTCTTTTTCCTTTGCAGTGAGGTTGCCGCAGGCGATCAAGTGATCGAGGTCCGCTGTTGCTGCTGTCCGGGTGGACTCCTAGGTGGCCTCGCTACTGGGTGGGAAGGGTTGCAGGGAATTTTTAAGAGACGCCGTGGGGTCGGTTGTTATTCCTTTATTTACTTACTTTGATTTCGCATTGAGGTCGCCGCAGGCGATCAGGTGATCGAGGTCCAT
>JAXQQM020078867.1:62500-85000 GCA_034641835.2 Pinus albicaulis
GGGGAACTTCGAGTTTCTATGTAACGGTGCGACGGAAACCGTCACACCTGGGTCCCGCGGAGCTCGGGGGTTCCCATTTTTTGTGGCACGACAGATACCACCCAATTCCAGGAAACTCGGGGATTTCCACGTCCTGCCACGACAGAAATCGTGGCCTCGATGGGGGGAGCTCAGGTTTCCATGTCGCGGCACGACGGAGAACTGCCCAAGCCTACGGAACTTTGGGGCTTCTGTTTCGTGGGACAAGGGAAACCGCCTAGTTCTGGGAACCTTGTGGTTTCCATTTCTCGCCCCGACGAAAACCGCGCCCCTAGTGAGGGGAACTTGGGTTTCCATGTCACGGCATGACTGTAATTGCCCAAGTTTACGGAACTCATGGTTTCCGTCGCGCGGCATGACGAAGAACCACCTAAGCCTGGCGAACTTGGGGCTCCCATTTCGCGGCGCGATGGAAACCTCTCCCCTGGTCCGTCTCCAGAACTTGGGGTTTCCACGCCTCATCATAGCGGAAGCCATCCAAATGCAGGGAAAGTTGGGTTTTGTAAGGCCCCAAGACTTCATGTCGGGCGTTCAGGCGCCATACGACGTTACGGGCGAGCCGTCGCACAGTAACCACACGGGCGCGGGTGTGTGGCGGCGAGCGGCACAGGCACGTCGCACATAGCCGGCGGTGGCATTGGAAAAAGTGACGTTACAGGCGAAACGTCACAGCGTAGCCGCAGTCATAGAACCGACGCATGAGTTGAGCGGCCGACGCTACACGAGTGGGCGGACAACTGAACGATGGGGGTCGTCTCGGGTCGACCGAGTGACCCACGACACGCACATGATACAAGTATTAATACGGCGTGCGGATGATGGAGAAGTCATCCAACCAATGATCAAGCAAGCATCTGAGTGCGAGCGCATTGGAGCACCACGAGCTAAGCCAACAGCTCGTTGGCGAAGGAAACACGGCGGTGGTGAACGCAGGGCGAGCGCGGGTCGAGTCAGGTTGTTGACGTACAAGGCGCGCGGAATTCCTCCGTAGGGCATCCTCACTGCAGGACGGATCGAGTCGAGCAGTGCGCGGGTCAAGTCGTGTGACAGACGTGTGGAACTTCTCCGCAGGGCATCCGTAATGCAAGGTAGGGTCGGGCAGGGCGTCTGCACGATCTGAGCTTCATTTCAGAGGTCGTTCTGAAGGCATCGTGAGTCGGAATTGAGTGCCGAAAGTTGAAGCAGGTGCGTTTTGATGGGATGAAGCTAACCACATAGCTGGGGGAGCGGATTGGACAGACGGAGAGCTCGCGGGGAGGTCTGAAATCATTTGCAGTGCCGACCTGAGTGACCCGGCAGCACTTGGGCAGCTTTATGCAGGATATTCCCAAGGTGAATTCTAGTGTTGTAAACGATTTTTGTGGGCTAGTTAATGATTGTCAAGCATTGTAAGCTTGGACAAAAAGTGACTTGTCTTGCCAAAGAGAAAAGGGGGTCTTTTTCTGGATTGGAACTTATACTCTATTTTGTATTTATGAAACATATTATCGGGCAGACCCATTATTAACTGGGAGTTGCCCCTCCCTTGTATGTATGGGAGTACACTATGGATGTGATGATGATTTTTATGTTTTCTGCACATTGAAAGAACATTTGATTAACTAATTTAACAAGTGTTTCTAAAGGCGTAGTCTACATACTTGATTATTACGAAAAGGAGAAGTACAGTAGTGCCGCACCCCATCTATAGCACGGTTGAAAGGTCACCGAAGGTCTAGGGGTGTGACAGGTTTCCTCGCCCCGCCGTGACGATAGTCGCCCAACTGTGCGAAATGTAAGGTTTCCATGTCCCTGCTCAATGGACACCGTCCAATTATACGCCCGCCGCGACGGAAACCGCCCCTGTAAGACCCACGAGCCGAGGACGATGACAGAAGGCGTTGGAAGCGTTCGGTCGACATGCAACGAATGACGAAAACCACGACGAAAGGTTAGACGGGTGCGCCGACGGACGAAAACATCATTTGACTACTATGCAACGTTATCATGGTGACCGTGCGACGTTTAGGAGCGACGTGCATAAACGTGTCCAAAAATGGCTATGTGTTGGCTTGGAGGTTTTATAGGCCATCCGTGGTGGCAAGAAGACGTTAAGGAGGAAATGCCACATTGTAACCAAGGCTTTATGGGCGTTTATTGGGTCATCCTTATATGGGTCAATCCCCACCAATGGAAGCAATGTGTGGGCAAAGGCACATACGAAAGGAGGACGCGCGATGAACGATAAAGGAAAGAAAGAAGGACATCAACATCTTGCTGATTCCACCATTGGCAAGCTAATGCTCGAGCCAGAGCGAAGGTCGAGGGTGGAGGGCGAAGCTGCAGCAGGGAAACGGAGTCTAGGTCGAGTTGGGTAAAAACCCGTTCGGCGTTCACTCGTAGGTCGAGTCGGGTTCCTTCCACAGGGCGCGTGTGGTGTAGTGTTTAGTGCATGGTCGAGTCGGGTTCCTTCTGCAGGACGCATGCAGAACAGTGTTCAGAGCGGGCGTGTTCAGGTCGAGTCGGGTTCGTGCAATGCGCCTGCGTTTCGGACGTGAGGAACAGTGTTTGAAGGCGTGGAGTTCATTCAGCAGGGTCGGGTCGGGTCGGGTCGAACGCGTTCAGGAAACGCGTGCAGACCGTGACCCCGGTGACCCGCGTGTGGAAATGCATTCAGGGTGCCGAGGGCGTCTGTGACCCGAGTGACCCACTCGAACCAGAATTCATGTAGACTTCAGAAACATGTTCTGAAAGGGAATTTTGGGGTTCCTTTGGATTTTTTGCACTGTTGGGAAGCTGTTAAGGCTAGACCCAGGTACAAGCACATTTGGAAAGAAGCATAAATGGTTTATGGAGGCTTGGTTGTATAGTTATTGCAGATTGTATATATTTATTGAAGCATAATACTGGGCAGACTTATTAACGGGATTTGCCCCTCCCTTGAATGTATGGGCGTTCATGTGGTTTGATATTGATGTTTATTGCTGTTTTATTTCCGCACAGGAGCACTTTGGAAGATTAATTAAACAAGTGTTGAGTTAGGCGTAGTATACTTATTGAGTATTTGAAAAGAGAAAAATAAGGTAGTGCCGCACCCGTCTATAGAGCAGTTGGGAGACTACCACAGGTATAGGGGCATGACAGTTGGTATCAGAGCTACATTTTTGTGGCTTTTATTATTATTATTATTGAGCAGGGATACCGTTGCAGTGTTGCAGGTGGTATTGAAGCTTGATGGATGAGTTTGTTTCATTGGAAATGAACTTCAAAGAAATTAAAGAGAAGTCGAAGGAAGTGGGAAATGAGTTTGATGAGGCGAGTCAGACCATTGATACATTGTGCAAGAGGAGGACATCTGGCATGAGAAAAGACGAAATGTTTTGACTTATGAAGAAAGTGAGAATTCTCTGAGCAGAAATGGACAAGGTGGAAGAAGAGCGAAGGAAGTTACTTGATAAGCTTCTCAAGCTTAGAGACCTTGGAAAGATGAAGCATGGTGGCATGAAGCCCACTGTGGTCGAACCAAAGGATGTTGTAGATGTGATTGAAGTCAAGGAAGAATCTGATGAACAAGTTGGACAAGGACCAAGCACATTACAAGCATTGATGGTGGATGATTCTCACAAGGATGTTGCAGATGTGGTAGAAGTCGAGGACGAACTTGATGAACAGGTTGGACCAGGGCCAAGCACATCGCAAGCATCAGTGATGGATGATTCTGGGGAGGATGTTGAGGATGCGGATATGATCGAGGAAGAAATCGTATAATTGAAAGAACATTTGTATAATAACTAACGAATGTGGCTAAGGCGTAGTCTGGGTACTTGAGTATTTAGAAAAATAAAAAGTATGGCAGTGCCGCACCTGCCTACAAGGTGTGGTTGGAAGACACCCAAGGTGTAGGGGCGTGATAGTTGGTATCAGAGCTACCTTCACTGGGAGCTTTTTCTGAAGCAGGGACACAGTTGCAGGGTTGCAGTTGGTGTTGAATCTGAACTTATACATTGGGGTTTCTCTTGAGACCTTAGCTGAAGCAAGGCGTTTGTCAGGGCTAAAGCTAGAAAAGAAGACATGCCAACTTTGGAAGAATTTAGTGAGAAAGCCCTAGAAGCTTTACTATGGATGAAGTACATGAGGGAGGACTTACGGATTCAAGAAGATTTTGGAGTCATGGAAAGGAAATTGGTGGAAACTTGGAAGAAGGCTAAGAAGATTCATGAAGAGGTTAATGAGGCTAAGATTGCTCTTATGGCCTTGTGCAAGAAGGGGATCTCTGATTCAAACCAAGATGAGCTTGATAGACTTCGAGACAAGATGGACCAGTTTGATGGATGGATGGCATTATGCTATGAGCTACAAACTCATTGAGATGAGCTTGTTAGACTTGAAGAGAAGAACCATAAGAAGAGATTAAAACCTTCTATGGGGAAGCCGAAGCAGAATGTTATGGATGTTGTTATGGTAAAGGAAGAACTTTTACAAGTTGGACCTGAACCAAAGACACCACAAACATTGGAGCTTGAAGCTACAAGGAAAGCAGTTTTGGAGGCTCGAAAGAAGCTTATAAACATGGCAAAGTTCTTGGAGGAAAGAAGGCAGCAACACTACAAGGCTCTTATGCAAGTGGAGGGACACTTGGAACACATGGAAGACAAGATGGTGGAGATGCGGACTTTCTTGGAAAAATTTCATGGGCAAACTACTGAACTTGGAGAACCAAAGGATGTTGCAGATGTGGAAGATGTCAAGGGTGAACTTGATAACCAAGTTGGACCAAGACCGTGCACGTTGCAAGCATTGTTGGATGATTCTCATGAGGATGATATGAAGATGGAAGAGATGAAGGACGAACTTGTGACACAAGTTGGACCAAGACAAGACACATTGCAAGCATTGGTGCACAAACCACATGGAGATGTTGCAAATGTGACCATGATCGAGGAGGAACTTGATGAGTAGGTAGTACCAGGTTCGAACACATCAAAGGAATTGATGAGGATGGAGGACACTCACTTGAGGAGTCTTCATGGAGATATGACTTGTGTTTCATGGAAGCATAAGGAGGACGGACCACATATGGGGATGAGGAAGAAGATGACTTCTTTGCCAACACCATTGATGACTACTCCTTGGATGCCTACTATGAGACCTTGTACATTGATGGAACAAGGGACATGGGACGATGCAAACCTTGTTGGGGAAATTTGTGACCTTACACTTGATGGTTCAACTGCCCGGGACAAGGGTGGAACATGATGACCTTTGTGATGGAAAGGGCCATGCTTAGCCACATAGAATGGCAAGTGCTCGGCATGACCCATACACTAGCTTGGTGGTAGGGCACGTTGGTGGAGTGGACTTCTTCATGGCTTCGACTAAGATGGACCTCTTGGCAGACCTTTAGTGGAGGAGCAGCTTGAAGGAAGTACTCACATAAATGATAGAGGTAGGAGTGACCGAGAGCACTTCAATTCGATATGTTGGGACATGATGATGATGAGAGTTGAGTTGAGTTCACTTGGATGAACACATGGGCAGCCAAAGTCATGGACATGGACTACATGGAGATCTTCTATAGATGGACTGATGGGACGTTGTTCACCATGAGCAACTTGGACATTGGTTGGATGAGCAGCCTATGAGACATTCATATGTTTGCAGGGTGAGAACTTGTGATGGCACTCATGGCCAATACAAGTAGGCTTACCAATGCTTTGGATATGATGAGGCATGGGAGTTCATGGTGGAGTTGCATTCATTGGAGAATTCATATTATGGTGATCTTGGAGTATCTGACTTATTGAGGAGCTGAGGTTAGGATTGGTCCTGATTTTGATGCATTATGGGATGCATACCTTGGAGCACATTTATGGGGTGTGTTCAGGAGGAGTCACTTGATGGGGATGATCGAGCTAGGACACTTTGGAGTTTGATGGAGATGCAGCGATGGATGCCTTAGTGGTACACACTTTGGCATGGGATTGAGTCTACTTGACTTAGCCACACTTCTTACTTTGATGATGCTTGGAGGATGAGCCTACTTTGCATACAAGTAGCACATGGATTAGCATCATGGACAACATGTTGTGGATGATATGGATACACTTCATGGACCCAAACATGGCATTTGGATGAGATTCAGACTTGATCGAGTTGATGGATGTGACAGATTGCAGAAGGAAGAACTAACGCATGGTATGAGGATGTGCATTCTCACGATGAGGACGTTATGGTTGGATTAGCTACCCAACTAGTTCGAGTTATGGGGGTCGACAGTGTGCGGAGTTATGCCGGGTACATAGCAACTTTTGTTATGTTGATGTTGGTTGGAGCACTTGATGCAGAATTTCACATGAAATTGATGATATGTGGTGGGTTGACACGACTTATGTTGCAGCAGCATGTGACCTTGTTGAGGAGATTGATTTCCCACTATGGTGTAGCATGTGATGATTGTAGCAGATGTGTTGATGATCACGGATTGGGGAGATATCTCATGGACATGAACCTTGCTGGTTTGTGCAATGGTGTTGCGACGATATTGTGCGATGAGACTTTGCGACGAAAGTTGCGATGATACTTTGCGACGATGGTAGCACTATCGGGATGATAGTCGTATTTGAAGTAGAGGAGGATGTAAGGCCCCACGACTTCATGGGTGCGTTCAGTGGAACGGGCGCGTTCGCAGGGCGTTTGGACGAGTTCGGGCGCCGTGCAACGTAACGGGTGGAACGTCGCACCGGAGGGGCACAGGCGCACGGGTGTAGCGGAGGCGAGTCATGAGGACGAGTTGAAGGAGAGGCGTGTCGCACTTGACTAGCACAATGTTGGCAAGACGTGTTTATACCACAACGGAGCGCACCTTGGGCGAGCTAAGCCGACGGGCGAGTCGATGGGTTGGCCGACGTATTGGGCGTGGCCGACACAACACTTCGTGGGCGGATGACCAAACGGTGGGTTGGCTCAGGTCAAACGAGCGACCCACACTCCACTACACGCTCATATATATTGGTGGACGTGTTGGAGAGTGGAGGAGGAAGCAAGAACGAACTTCATACGAAGAACAGTCAAGGGTACAACAACGAGTTGCCAACAACTCGTTGGGCGAAGAAATGACAGCAAAATGGGCGTTGGTCGAGTCGGGTTGTAGTCAGGCACACCGCACCACAGGTCGGGTCGGGTCGGGTTGGGCGTAGCTAAACGACGGCGGGTCGAGTCAGGTCGGACTGGGCGCCTATGAACGGGACGACCCAGCAGTAAAAACGCGATTCCGGGAGCGTCAGGAGTTGGATTGAGGTGCCGTAAATTGCAGAAGGTGCGTATTTCCGAGACGCATCCAACCATATAGTTGGGAGATAGATTGGACACACGGTCAGCTCAGAAAACGCTCTACACTAATTTGGAGCAACGGCTGAGTGACCAGCACTTGGGCAGTTTTGGGCAGCACTTCCGTAGGTTGAATTTGATGATTGTACATGATTGTTCTAGTCTAGTTTGATGATTGGAAAGCCTTAGAGCTTGGCCAAAAGGAAAATAACCTTGCCAAGGAGGAGGAGTGGTTTCTGCTGGATTGGACATTGTAACTTGTATTTTTATGAAACATATTATCTGGGCAGACTCATTTTAACAGGGAGTTGCCCCTCCCTTGTATGTATGTGCGTACATGTGGTTTGATAATGATGTTTATGTTTTATTCCGCATAATTGAAAGAACATTTGATAATAACTAACGAATGTTGCTAAAGGTGTAGTCTGGGTACTTGAGTATTTAGAAAAAGAAAAAGTACGGCAATGCCGCACCTGTCTACAAGGCGTGGTTGGAAGGCGTCCGTTCGGGTGGGCGTGCTGGGTGAGGGCGTCCTTTTGGGTTGGGTCGGGTCGTTTGGCCCGAGGGCGTCCATTCAGGTGGGTGTGCTGGGTGAGGGCGTCCATTCGGGTCGGGTCAGGTCATTTGGCCCGAGGGCACCTGTGTCAGATTTGTTAAGTTGTGACTGCCCGGGTGCCTTGTGCACGTCCGGGCGGCCCGTTTGTCATTTTCTCCCATGTGCATCCGTTTGGTCGAGCGCGCCGGGTGAGGGCGTCCGTTCGGGTTGGGTCGGGTAGTTTGGCTCGAATGCGTCCATTCGGGTGGGTGTGCCGGGTGAGGGCGTCCGTTTGGGTCGGGTCTGGTCATTTGGCCCGAGGGCACCCGTGTCAGATTTGCTAAGTTGTGACCACTCGGGTGCCTTTTGCACGTCTGGGCGCCCTGTTTGCCATTTTCTCCCATGTGCGTCCGTTTGGTCGTGCCGGGTGAGGGCGTCCGTTCGGGTTGGGTTATGCCGGGTGAGGGCGTCCATTTAGGTCGAGTCGGGTCGTTTGGCCCGAGGGTGCCCGTGTCAAATTTTCTAAGTCGTGACCGCCCGGGTGCCTTGTGCACGTCTGGGCAGCCCGTTTGCCATTTTCTCCCATGTGCGTCCGTTTGGTCGGGCACGCCATGTCGCGCCGGGTGAGGGCGTCCGTTCGGGTCGGGTTGTTTGGTCGTGCCGGGTGAGGGTGTCCGTTCGAATCAGGTCGGGTCGTTTGGTCGGAAGGCGTCCATTTAGGTGGGCGTGCCGGGTGAGGGTGTCCGTTCGGGTCGGGTCGGGTCGTTTGGCCCGAGGGCGCCCGTGTCAGATTTGCTAAGTTGTGCCCACCCGGGTGCCTTGTGCACGTCCGGGCGGCTCGTTTGCCGTTTGCTCCCATGTGCGTCCATTTGGTCGGGTCGTTTGGTCATGCCGGGTGAGGGTTTCCATTCAGGTCGGGTCGTTTGGTCATGCCAGGTGAGGGCGTCCATTCGGGTCGGGTCGTTTGGTCGTGCCATGTGAGGGCGTCCGTTCGGATCGGGTCGGGTCGTTTGGCACGAAGGCGTCCATTCGGGTGGGTGTGCCGGGCGAGGGCGTCCGTTCGGGTCGGTTGGGTCGTTTGTCCTGAGGGCATCGGTGTCATATTTGCTAAGTTGTGACCGCCCGGGAGCCTTGATGTAAGGCCCCACGACTTCATGGGCGTGTTTAGGGTAACGGGCGCGTTCGCCGGGTGTTTGGACGAGTTCGGGCGCCGTGCAACGTAACGGGCAGAACGTCTTACCGAAGGAGCACGGGCGTGCGGGTGTAGCGGAGGCACGTCACGAGGGTGATTTGGAGGAGAGGCGCGTCACACTTGACCAACGGAGCGCACCTTGGGCGAGCTAAGCCGACGGGCGAGTCGGTGGGTCGGCCGACGTATTGGGCGCGGCCGACGCAACACTTCGTGGGCGGATGACCAAACGATGGGTCGGCTCATGGAAAACGAGTGACCCACACTCCACTACGCGCTCATATATATTGGTGGACGTGTTGGAGAGGGGAGGAACAAGCAAGAACGAACTTCATACGAAGAACAGTCAAGGGTACAACAACGAGTTGCCAACAACTCGTTGGGCGAAGAAATGATAGCAAAACAGGCGTTAGTCGAGTTGGGTTGTAGTCGGGCACGCCGCACCGCAGGCCGCACCACAGGTCAGGTCGGGTCGGGTCGGGCGCAGTTGAACGACAGGCGGGTCGGACTGGGCGCTTATGAACGGAACTGCCCAGCAGTAAAAACGCGATTCCGGGAGCGTCGGGAGTCGGATTGAGGTGCCTTAAATTGCAGAAGGTGTGTATTTCTGAGACACGTCCAACCATATAGTTGGGAGATAGATTGGACACACAGTCAGCTCAGAAAACGCTCTGCACTGATTTGGAGAAACGGTTGAGTGACCCGAGTGACCAGCACTTGGGCAGTTTTGGGCAGCACTTCCGCAGGTTGACTTTGATGATTGTACATGATTGTTCTAGGCTAGTTTGATGATTGGAAAGCCTTAGAGATTGGCCAAAAGGAAAATAGCCTTGCCAAGGAGCAGGAGTGGTTTCCCCAATAAAACATAAACATCAATATCCAATTCACAAATATGCCCATACATACAAGGGAGGGAGTTGCCCCTCCCTTGTATGTATGGGCATATTTGTGAATTGGATATTGATGTTTATGTTTTATTCCACATAATTGAAAGAAAATTTGTATAATAACTAACGAATGTTGCTAAAGGCGTAGTCTGGGTACTTGAGTATTTGGAAAAAGAAAAAGTACGGCAGTGCTGCACCTGCCTACAAGAGTGGTTGGAAGACACCCGAGGTGTAGGGGCGTGACAGTTGGTATCAGAGCTAGACAGAGTTGCATGGTTGTAGGTGCTGTGAGTTGAATCTATACATTGGGGTTTCTCTTGAGACCTTAGCTGAAGCAAGGCGTTTTTTAGGGCTAAAGCTAGAAAAGGAGACATGCCGAGTTGGGAAGAATTCGAAGAGAAGACTTGTGAAGCATTGCATTGGATAAAGTACCTGAACGAAGATATCCCAAGGATTCAGAACAAACTTGGAGTTGTGGAAAGAAAATTGGTGGAAACTTGGAAGAAGGCTAAGAAGATTCATGAAGAGGTTAATGAGGCTAAGATTGCTCTTATGGCCTTGTGCAAGGAGGGGATCTCTGACTCAAACCAAGATGAGTTTGATAGACTTCGAGACAAGATGGACCAGTTTTATGGATGGATGGCATTATGCTATGAGCTACAAACTCACCAAGATGATCTTGTTAGACTTGAAGAGAAGAACCATAAGAAGAGGTTAAAACCTTCTATGGGAAAGCTGAAGCAGAATGTTATGGATGTTGTTTTGGTAAAGGAAGAACTTTTACAACAAGTTGGACCTGAACCAAAGACACCACAAACATTGGAGCTTGAAGCTACAAAGAAAGTAGGTTTGGAGGCTCGAAAAAACCTTATAAACATGACAAAGCTCTTGGAGGAAATGAGGCAGGAACACTACAAGGATCTTGTGCAAGTGGAGGAACACTTGGAACACATGGAAGATGAGATGGTGGAGATGCGGACTTTCTTGGAAGACTTTCATGGGCGAACTGCTGAACTTGGAAAACCAAAGAATGTTGCAGATGTAGAAGATGTCAAGGGTGAACTTGATGAACAAGTTGGACCAAGACCGAGCACGTTGCAAGCATTGATAGATAATTCTCATGAGGATGTTATGACGATGGAAGAGATGAAGGACGAACTTGTGACACAAGTTGAACCAAGACAAGACACATTGCAAGCATTGGTGGACAAACCACATGGAGATGTTGCAAATGTGACCATGATCGAGGAGGAACTTGATGAGAAGGTAGTAATAGGATCGAACACATCAAAGGCATTGATGAGGATGGAGGACACTCACTTGAGGAGTCTTCATGGAGATATGACTTGTGTTTCATGGAAGCATAAGGAGGATGGACCACTTATGGGGATGAGGAAGAAGATGACTTCTTTGCCAACACCATTGATGACTACTCCTTAGATGCCTACGATGAGACCTTGTACATTGATGGAACAAAGGACACGGAATGATACAGACCTTGTTGGGGCAACTTGTGACCTTACACTTGATGGTTCGAATGCCCGGGACAAGGGTGGAACGTGATGGCCTTTGTGATGGAAAAGGGTCATGCTTAGCCACATAGAATGGCAAGTGCCTGGCATGACCCATACACTAACTTGGTGGTAGGGCACGTTGATGGAGTAGACTTCTTCATGGCTTCAACTAAGATGGACCTCTTGGCAGACCTTTAGTGGGGGAGCAGCTTGAAGGAAGTACTCACATATATGATGGAGGCAGGAGTGACCGAGAGCACTTCAATTTGATATGTTGGGACATGATGATGATGAGAGTTGAGTTGAGTTCACTTGGATGAACACATGGGCAGCCAAAGTCATCGACATGGACTACATGGAGATCTTTATAGATGGACTAATGGGACGTTGTTCACCATGAGCAACTTGGACATTGGTTGGATGAGCAGCCTATGAAACATTCATATGATTTGCAGGTGAGAACTTTTGATGGCACTCATGGCCAATAAAAGTAGGCTTACCAACGCTTTGGATATGATGAGGCATGGGAGTTCATGGTGGAGTTGCATTCATTGGAGACTTCATATTATGGTGATCTTGGAGTATCTGACTCAGTGAGGAGCCGAGGTTAGGATTGGTCCCGATTTTGATGCATTATGGGATGCATACCTTGGAGCACATTTATGGGGTGTGTTCAGAAGGAGTCACTTGATGGGGATGATCGAGCTAGGACACCTTGGAGTTTGATGGAGATGCAACGATGGAGATGCCTTGGTGGTACACACTTTAGCATGGGCTTGAGTCTACTTGACTTAGCCACACTTCTTAATTTGATGATGCTTGGAGGATGAGTATACTTTGCATACAAGTAGCACATGGATTAGCATCATGGAAAACATGTTGTGGATGAGATGGATACAATTCATGGACCCAAACATGGAATTTTGGATGAGATTCAGACTTGATCGAGTTGATGGATGTGACAGATTGCAGGAGGAATGACTAACGCATGGTATGAGGATGTGCATTCTCAAGATGAGAACGCAAGGTTGGATTGATCACTCAACTAGTTCGAGTTGTGGGGTCCGGAAGTGTGCGGAGTTATGCCGGATACATAGAAAATTTTGTTATGTTGATGTTGGTTGGAGTACTTGATGCAGAGATTCACATGGATTTGACGATGATTGGGGAGATATCTCATGGACATGAACCTTGTTGGTTTGTGCAATGGCGTTGCAATGATATTGTGCGATGAGACTTTGCGACGAAATTTTCGATGATACTTTGCGACGATATGATGTGACGATGGTAGCACTATCGGGACGATAGTCGTATTTGAAGTGGAGGAGGATGTAAGGCCCCACGACTTCATGGGCGCGTTCAGGGTAATGGCTGCGTTCGTCGGGCGTTTGGATGAGTTTGGGCGCCGTGCAACGTAACAGGCAGAACGTCGCACCGAAGGGGCACGGGTGTCACGCCCCTACACCTCGGGTGTCTTCCAACCATGCTTGTAGGCAGGTGCGGCACTGCCGTAATTTTTATTTTTTCTAGATACTCAAGTACCCAGACTACGCCTTTAGCAACATTCGTTAGTTATTATACAAATGTTCTTTCAATTTTGTGGAATAAAACATAAACATAAAAATCTAATCCACAATTACACCCATACATACAAGGGAGGGGCAACTCCCTGTTAAAATGAGTCTGCCCAGATAATATGTCTCATAAAAATACAAGTTACAATGTCCAATCCAGCAGAAACCACTCCTGCTCTTTGGCAAGGCTATTTGCCTTTTGGCCAAGCTCTAAGGCTTTCCAATCATCAAAATAGCCTAGAAAAATCATGTACAATCATCAAAGTTAACCTGCGGAAGTGCTGCCCAAAACTGCCCAAGTGCTGGTCACTCGGGTCACTCAGTCGTTGCTGCAAATTAGTGCAAAGAGTTTTCTAAGCTGACCGTGTGTCCAATCTACCTCCCATCTATATGGTTGGATGCTTCTTGGAAATACACACCTTTTTCAATTTACGGCACCTCAATCTGACTCCCGACGCTCCCGGAATCACGTTTTTACTGCTGGGTCGTCTTGTTCATAGGCGCCCAGACCGACCCGACTCGACCTGCTCGTCGTTCAGCTACGCTCGACCCGACCCGACCCGACCTATGGTGTGGCCTGCGGTGCAGCGTGCCCGACTATGACCCGACTTGACCAACGCCCGTTTTGCTGTCGTTTCTTCACCCAACGAGTTGTTGGCAACTCGTTGTTGTACCCTTGATTGTTCTTCGTATGAAGTTGTTGTTCGATGATGCCTCCACTCTCCAACACATCCACCAATATATATGAACACTTAGTGGAGTGTGGGTCACTTGGTCGACCTGAGCCGACCCATCGTTTGGTCATCCGCCCATGAAGTGTTTCATCGGCCACGCCAATTACGTCGGCCGACCCACCAACTCGCTCGTCGGCTTGGCTCGCCCAAGGTGCACCCCGTAGTGGTATAAACACGTCTTGCCCCTGTGTTGGTCAAGTTTGATGTGCCTCTCCTCCAACTCGCCCTCGTGACGTGCCTCCTCTAAACCCGCGCGCCTGTGCCCCTCCATTGCGACGTTCCGCCCGTTACGTTGCACGACGCTCGAACTCGTCCAAACGCCCAACGAACGCGCCCGTTACCCCGAACGCGCCCATGAAGTCATGGGGCCTTACATCCTCCTCCACTTCAAATACGACTATCATCCCGATAGTGCTACCATCGTCGCATCATATCGTCGCAAAGTATCATGGCAACTTTCATTGCAAAGTCTCATCGCACAATATCGTTGCAACGCCATTGCATAAAACAGCAAGGTTCATGTCCATGAGATATCTCCTCAATCCGTGATCATCAACACATCTACTACAATCATCACATGCTACACCATAGTGGGAAATAAATTTCCTCAACAATGTCACATGATGCTGCAACATAAGTCCTGTCAACCCACCACAGATCATCAATGTCATGTGAAATTCTGCATCAAGTACTCCAACCAACATCAACACAACAAAAGCTGCTATGTATCTGGCCTAACTCCGGACACTGTCGACCCCCATAACTTGAAATAGTTGGGTATCTAATCCAACCATAACGTCCTCATCGTGAGAATTCACATCCTCATACCATGCGTTAGTTCTTCCTTCTGCAATCTGTCACATCCATCAACTCGATCAAGTCTGAATCTCATCCAAATGTCATGTTTGGGTCCATGAAGTGTATCCATCTCATCCACAACATGCTATCCATGATGCTAATCAATGTGCTACTTGAATGAAAAGTAGGCTCATCCTCCAAGCATCATCAAAGTAAGAATTGTGGCTAAGTAAAGTAGACTCAAGCCCATGCCAAAGTGTGTACCACCAAGGCATCTCCATCGCTGCATCTCCATCAAACTCCAAAGTGTCCTAGCTCGATCATCCCCATCAAGTGACTCATCCTGAACACACCCCATAAATGTGCTCCAAGGTATGCATCCCATAATGCATCAAAATCAGGACCAATCCTGACCTCAGCTCCTCAATGATTCAGATACTCCAAGATCACCTAATATGAAGTCTCCAATGAATGCAACTCCATCATGAACTCCCATGCCTCATCATATCCAAAGCGTTGGTAAGCCTACTTGTATTGGCCATGAGTGCCATAAAAAGTTCTCACCCTGCGGACATATGGATGTCTCATAGGCTGCTCATCCAACCAATGTCCAAGTTTCTCATGGTGAACAACATCCCATCAGTCCATCTATAAAAGATCTCCATGTAGTCCATGCCCATGACTTTGGCTGCCCATGTGTTCATCCAAGTGAACTCAACTCAACTATCATCATCATCATCATGTCCATACATATTGAAGTGAAGTGCTCTCAGTCACTCCTACCTCCATCATATATGTATGAGTACTTCCTTCAAGCTGCTCCTCCACTAAAGGTCTGCCAAGAGGTCCATCTTAGTTGAAGCCATGAAGAAGTCTACTCCATCAACGTGCCCTACCACCAAGGTAGTGTATGGGTCATGCCGGGCACTTGCCATTCTATGTGGCTAAGCATGACCCTTTTCCATCACAAAGGCCATCACGTTCCACCCTTGTCCCGGGCATTTGAACCATCAAGTGTAAGGTCACAAATTGCCCCAACAAGGTTTGCATCGTCCCATGTCCCTTGTTCCATCAATGTACAAGGTCTCATAGTAGGCATCCAAGGATTAGTCATCAATGGTGTTGGCAAATAATTCATCTTCTTCCTCATCCCCATATGCGGTCCATCCTCCTTATGCTTCCATGAAACACAAGTCATATCTCCATGAAGACTCCTCAAGTGAGTGTCCTCCATCCTCATCAATGCCTTTGATGTGTTCGATCCTGGTACTACCTGCTCATCAAGTTCCTCCTCGATCATGGTCACATTTGCAACATCTCCATGTGGTTTGTCCACCAATGCTTGCAATGTGTCTTGTCTTGGTTCAACTTGTGTCATAAGTTCGTCCTTCATCTCTTCCATCATCATAACATCCTCATGAGAATCATCCATCTTGGATGCTTGCAACGTGCTTGGTCTTGGTCCAACTTGGTTATCAAGTTCACCCTTGACATCTCTACATCTGCAACATCCTTTGGTTCTCCAAGTTCAGTAGTTCTCCCATGAAAGTCTTCCAAGAAAGTTCGCATCTCCACTATCTCATCTTCAATGTGTTCCAAGTGTTCCTCCACTTGCACAAGAGCCTTGTAGTGTTGCTGCCTCATTTCCTCCAAGAGCTTCGTCATGTTTATAAGGTTATTTCGAGCCTCCAAACCTGCTTCCCTTATAGCTTCCATTGTAGCTCTAGCCCTGGAAAATGCCTTGCTTCAGCTAAGGTCTCAAGAGAAACCCCAATATATAGTTCAGCTTCAACACCAACTGCAACCCTGATACTGTGTCCCTGCTTCAGCAAAAGCTCCTAGTGAAGGTAGCTCTGATACCAACTGATGTGCAACATCAGTTGTGTTATTAGACTTCCATCCGTACTAGTAGCTCCGATACCAACTGCCACGCCCTTACACCTCGGGTGTCTTCCAACCATGCTTGTAGGCAGGTGCAGCACTGTCGTACTTTTTCTTTTTTCTAAATACTCAAGTACCCAGACTACGCCTTTAGCAACATTCGTTAATTATTATACAAATTTTCTTTCAATTATGTGGAATAAAACATAAAAATCAAAATCCAATCCACAAGTACGCCCATACATACAAGGGAGGGGCAACTCCCTGTTAAAATGAGTCTACCCAGATAATATGTTTCATAAAAATACAAGTTACAATGTCCAATCCAGCAGAAACCACTCCTGCTCTTTGGCAAGGCTATTTTCCTTTTGGCCAAGCTCTAAGGCTTTCCAATCATCAAACTAGCCTAGAAAAATCATGTACAATCATCAAAGTTAACCTGCGGAAGTGCTGCCCAAAACTGCCTAAGTGCTGGTCACTCGAGTCACTCAGCCGTTGCTCCAAATCAGTGCACAGCGTTTTCCTAGCTGACCGTGTGTCCAATCTGCCTCCCACCTATATGGTTGGATGCCTCTCAGAAATACGCACCTTCTACAATTTACGGCACCTCAATCCGACTCCCGACGCTCCCGGAATCACGTTTTTACTGCTGGGCCGTCCCGTTCATAGGCGCCCAGACCGACCCGACTCGACCCGCCCGTCGTTCAGCTGCGCCCGACCCGACCTGACCCGACCTGCAGTGCGGCGTGCCCGACTGCGACCCAACTTGACCAATGCCTGTTTTGCTATCATTTCTTCGCCCAACGAGTTGTTGGCAACTCGTTGTTGTACCCTTGACTGTTCTTCGTATGAAGTTGTTGTTCAATGATGCCTCCACTCTCCAAGACGTCCACCAATATATATGAATGCTTAGTGGAGTGTGGGTCACTCGATCGACCTAAGCCGACCTATCGTTTGGTCATTCGCCCATGAAGTGTTGCGTCGGCTGCGCCCAATACGTCGACCGACCCACCGACTCGCCCGTCAGCTTGGCTCGCCCAAGCTGCGCCCCGTGGTGGTATAAACACGTCTTGCCAACGCCGTGTTGGTCAAGTACGATGCGCCTCTCCTCCAAATCACCCTCGTGACATGCCTCCGCTACACCCGCACGCCTGTTCCACTTCAGTACGACGTTCCTCCCGTTACGTTGCACGACGCCCGAATTTGTCCAAACGCCCAACGAACGCGCCCGTTACCCCAAACGCGCCCATGAAGTCATGGGGCCTTACAAGGGGCGCGCGGGTGTAGTGGAGGCATGTCACAAGGGTGAGTTGGAGGAGAGGCGTATCGCACTTGACCAACACGGCGTTGGCAAGATGCGTTTATACCACAACGGAGCGCACCTTAGGCGAGCTAAGCCGACAGGCGAGTCGGTGGGTCAGCCGACGTATTGGGCGCGGCCGGCGCAACACTTCGTGGGCAGATGACCAAACAATGGGTTGGCTCATGGCAAATGAGTGACCCACACTCCACTACGCGCTCATATATATTGGTGGACGTGTTGGAGAGTGGAGGAACAAGCAAGAACGAACTTCATACGAAGAACAGTCAAGGGTACAACAACGAGTTGCCAACAACTCGTTGGGCGAAGAAACGACAGCAAAACAGGCGTTGGTCGAGTCGGGTCATAGTCGGGCACGCCGCACCGCAGGTCGGGTCGGGTCGGGTCGGGCGCAGTTGAATGACGGGTGGGTCAAGTCGGGTCAGACTGGGCGCCTATGAACGGAACTGCCCAGCAGTAAAAACGCGATTCCGGGAGCGTCGGGAGTCGGATTGAGGTGCCGTAAATTGTAGAAGGTGCGTATTTCTGAGACACATCCAACCATATAGTTGGGAGATGGATTGGACACATGGTCAGCTCAGAAAACGCTCTACACTAATTTGGAGCAACGACTGAGTGACCCGAGTGACCAGCACTTGGGTAGTTTTGGGCAGCACTTCCGCAGGTTGACTTTGATGATTGTACATGATTGTTCTAGGCTAGTTTGATGATTGGAAAGCCTTAGAGATTGAACAAAAGAAAAATAGCCTTGCCAAGGAGCAGGAGTGGTTTCTGCTAGATTGGACATTGTAACTTATATTTTTATGAAACATATTATCTGGGCGGACTCATTTTAATAGGGAGTTGCCCCTCCCTTGTATGTATGGGCGTACTTGTGGATTGGATATTGATGTTTATGTTTTATTCCGCATAATTGAAAGAAAATTTGTATAATAACTAACGAATGTTGCTAAAGGCGTAGTCTGGGTAATTGAGTATTTGGAAAAAGAAAAAGTACGGCAGTGCCGCACCTGCCTACAAGAGTGGTTGGAAGACACCCGAGGTGTAGGGGCGTGACACTTGTGCACGTCCAGGCAGCCCATTTTCCATTTGCTCCCATGTGCTTGTGTTTGGTCAGGCGTGCCATGTTGCGCTGGATGAGGGCGTCCGTTCGGGTGGGCGTGTCGGGTGAGGGCGTCCGTTCGGGTCGGGTCATTTGGCCCGAGGGCGCCCGTGTCAGATTTTCTAAGTTTTGACCGCCCGAGTGCCTTGTGCACGTCCAGGCGGCCCGTTTTCTGTTTGCTCCCATGTGCGTCCGTTCGGGTGGGCGCGTCGTGTCGTGCCGGGTGAGGGCGTCCATTCGGGTCGGGTCGTTTGGCCCAAGGGCTCCCGTGTCAGATTTGCTAAGTTGTGACCGCCCGGGTGCCTTGTGCACGTCTGGGTGGCCTGTTTTTCGTTTTCTCCCATGTGCGTCCGTTTGGGTCGGGTCGTTTGGTCATGCCGGGTGAGGGCGTCCGTTCGGGTCGAGTCGTTTGGTCGTGCCGGGTGAGGTCGTCCGTTTGGGTCGGGTCGTTTGGCCTGAGGGCGCCCGTGTTAGATTTGCTAAGTTGTGACCGCCCGAGTGCCTTGTGCACGTCCGAGCGGCTCATTTTCTGTTTTCTCCCATGTGCATCCGTTCAGGTGGGCGCGCCGTGTCGTGCCGGGTGAGGGCATCCGTTCGGGTCTGGTCATTTGGCCCGAGGGCGCCCATGTCAGATTTGCTAAGTTGTGACCACCTGGGTGCCTTGTGCACATCTGGGTGGCATGTTTTCCATTTGCTCCCATGTGCGTCCGTTCGGGTGGGTGTGCCGTGTCGTGCCGGGTGAGGGCGTCCGTTCGGGTCAGGTCCTTTGGTCGTGCCGGGTGAGGTCGTCCGTTCGGGTCAGGTCGTTTGGCCCGAGGGCGCCTGTGTTAGATTTGCTAAGTTGTGACCGCCCGGGTACCTTGTGCACTTCCGGGCGGCTCGTTTGCCATTTTCTCCCATGTGCGTCCATTCGGGTGGGCATGCCGTGTCGTACCGGGTGAGGGCGTCCGTTCGGGTCGGGTCGTTTGGCCCGAGGGCGCCCGTGTCAGATTTGCTAAGTTGTGACCGCCTGGGTGCCTTATGCACATTCGGGCGGCCCGTTTGCCGTTTGCTCCCATGTGCGTCCGTTCGGGTGGGTGCGCCGTGTCGTGCCCGGTGAGGGCGTCCGTTCGGGTTGGGTTGTTTGGCTCGAGGGCGCCCGTGTCAGATTTGCAAAGTTGTGACTGCCTGGGTGCCTTGTGCACGTCCGGGCAGCTCGTTTGCCATTTGATCCCATGTGTGTCCGTTCGGGTCAGGCGTGCCGTGTCGCGCCGGGTGATGGCGTTCGTTCGGGTGGGCATGCCGGGTGAGGGCGTCCGTTCGGGTCGGGTCGTTTGGCCCGAGGGTGCCCGTGTCAGATTTGCTAAGTTGTGACCGCCCGGGGGCCTTGTGCACATCCGGGCGGCCCGTTTTCCGTTTGCTTCCATGTGCGTCAGTTTGGATGGGCGCGCCGTATCTACCGGGTGAGGTCGTCCGTTCGAGTTGGGTCGTTTGGCCCGAGGGCGCCCGTGCCATATTTTCTAAGTTGTGACCGCTCGGGTGCCTTGTGCACGTCCGGGCGGCCCGTTTTCCATTTTCTCCCATGTGCATGCCGTGTCGCCCCGGGTGAGGGCGCACGGACGAGGGCGTTCGGGTCGCCCCGTTTTGTCCGAGGGTGCACTTATCAGATTTGCTTTTCGTGTGAAAGGTGGGTTGGTAATTGAGTTTTTTTGTTCGGTTGTGCCTGAAGAATGGCCTTGGGTCATTTTTAGGGTCATCGAATTTCTTCTCTCCATCACCACTCGGTAGCATATGAGCGGTAATGTTGGCCATGCTCGTCCTTGGAGGCATGTTTGAACAATCTCTCCCGTTCACTCTGTTTTCTAGCATTTGGATGGGTTTGTTTTGTGTGGCTCCTTGAGATGACTGGCCACTTGTTGGCTTTGTTGAAATCGTCCCTCCGGTAACTCTCTCTCGTGCCCCTTGGTTGCACGTTTTCTCTGTTGAAATCAACTTTTTGCTATGTCGCTTGTTGGCTCCGTCGATGTCGGCTCTTCGCTAGATTGTTCTTCTCCTCCCTTTTTGCTTGCTTGTGGGGGGAGGGGTTGGATTTTCGTGTGAAAGGTGGGTTGGTAACTGAGTTGTTTGTTCAGGTGTGCCTGAAGAGTGGCCTTGGGTCATTTGTAGGGTCATCGACTCTCATCTTCTTTCCATCCCCACTCGGTAGCACATGAGCGGTAATGTTGGCCATGCTTGTCCTAGGAGGCATATGTGAAAAGAGTTACCCTTTCGCTCTATGTTCTCAGAGTTGGATGAGGTCGCTGTGTGTGGCTCCTTGAGACAACTGGCCGGTCGCCTATGTCGCTCTCGTGCCCCTTGCTCGCTCGATGGCTCCGTCGATGTTGGCTCTTCACTATATTGTTCACCTCCTCCCTTTTTGGTGGGTTGGAGAGGTGGGCTTTTGTCTCGTTGGCTTCGTGAAATCGGCTCCTCGGTATATTGTTCACCTCCTCCCCCTTTCGGTGGGGGGAGGGGTTGGATTTTCGTGTGAAAGGTGGGTTGGTAACTGAGTTGCTTGTTCGGGTGTGCCCGAAGAGTGGCCTTGGGTCATTTGTAGGGTCGTCGACATCCATCCCCACTCGGTAGCGCATGAGCGGTAATGTTGGCCATGCTTGTCCTGGGAGGCATATGTGAACAGAGTTGCCCTTCCGCTCTGTGTTTTCAGAGTTGGATGAGGTCGCTCTGTGTGGCTCCTTGAGACAACTGGCCGGTCGCCTATGTCGCTCTCGTGCCCCTTGCTCGCTCGTTGGCTCCGTCGATGTTGGCTCTTCGCTATATTTTTCACCTCCTCCCTTTTTGGTGGGTTGGAGAGGTGGGATTTTGTCTGGTTGGCTTCGTGAAATCGGCTCCTCGCTATATTGTTCACCTCCTCCCCTTTTGGTGGGGGGGAGGGGTTGGATTTTCGTGTGAAAGGTGGGTTGGTAACTGAGTTGTTTGTTCGGGTGTGCCTGAAGAGTGGCCTTGGGTCATTTGTAGGGTCGTCGACTCTCATCTTCTTTCCATCCCCACTCGGTAGCGCATGAGCGGTAATGTTGGCCATGCTTGTCCTGGGAGGCATATGTGAAAAGAGTTACCCTTCCGCTCTGTGTTCTCAGAGTTGGATGAGGTCGCTGTGTGTGGCTCCTTGAGACAACTGGCCAGTCGCCTATGTCGCTCTCATGCCCCTTGCTCGCTCGTTGGCTCCGTCGATGTTGGCTCTTCGCTATATTGTTCACCTCCTCCTTTTTTAGTGGGTTGGAGAGGTTGGCTTTTGTCTGGTTGGTTTCGTGAAATCCGCTCCTCGCTATATTGTTCACCTCCTCCCCTTTTGGTGGGGGGAGGGGTTGGATTTTCGTGTGAAATGTGGGTTGGTAACTGAGTTGTTTGTTCGGGTGTGCCTGAAGAGTGGCCTTGGGTCATTTGTAGGGTCGTCGACTCTCATCTTCTCTCCATCCCCACTCGGTAGCGCATGAGCGGTAATGTTGGCCATGCTTGTCCTGGGAGGCATATGTGAAAAGAGTTACCCTTTCACTCTGTGTTCTCAGAGTTGGATGAGGTCGCTCTGTGTGGCTCCTTGAGACAACTGGCCGGTTGCCTATGTCGCTCTCGTGCCCCTTGCTCGCT
>JAXQQM020078867.1:90000-92500 GCA_034641835.2 Pinus albicaulis
GGCTGGCCACCCTAGTCCTCTCGACTGTTCCTTGACATGCCCTCGTGGAAGGGTTGGGTCTAGGTAATGAAATAGCCCTCCCTTGGTTCGAGCTCCATCAAAATTGCAAGTTTCCTCGTCAATGGGCACGAGGTAGCATTCTTTTCTCGTCACCCCTTTGGTGTTGAGGGAATTCCTCGTCCTTTCTTGAGCCACTCCCCCCTTCCAAGGAAAAGTAGGAAGCAGGTTATGTCCTAGTCCTAACCATTTGGATTGTGGGTTTTTTTGCGCGACTTGGTAATTTCTTGGATGTGTCGATTGTTGCAATAGCGTTGTGGTGTGCACTTTGGGGGCTTCCCTCTTTTTAGTGTGTGACGTTGCACCGTCGGCGTATTTGTGGCCCTGGGCTTTATCCAGCATTGAGTGTCAGCCTGTGATAACTCCTCTTTGGAGTTTCAGTTGTTTGGGCCCCCTTGAATTTTTGGCTGGAAAGGTTGTCGGGTGTCCTATACATGGAGGGGTGCAATAGCGGGGTGGGTTTGCTATTAGTGCATTTTTTTTCTGAAGCCATGTGTGGGTTGGGGGGTCGTTTACCTCTCAGTACTAACGTGCTCTAAGCACTTGTCTCATCGGGGCCCTCGACTTTTCTAGTGGTCAAGTTTAGGTTGTGGCTTGTCTCTGCTTGGTTGTTTGATTGCCGCTTGTTATGTCGTGTAGATAGAAAGGATGTTGCGTCGCAATGTAGTATGTGGAAGGGTGCGAAAATGTGGGATGATTTTGACTGGGTGCCTTATTTTCCTTCTTTTTGGTTAAGCCAACGTCCCCTCACGCGGCGGTGGCCCTCTGTTTTTCTAGGTAGCATTGCTTGAAATTTGGCCCCCTTTCTCTCAAATTGGATTTTTTTCGCGAGTGTTATGGTGGGTAATGCTTGGTTTTTCTTTCTTTCCTGTCATCATTTTCTTCCCTTCCGGTCCCCAGCTTTATGGAGAAAAGCGAGAATTGTTGTGGGTCGGTGTCGGAGAAGGATGAAAAGCAGTGCAAACTCCCGGGTTGGCCACCCTAGTCCTTCTCGGTCGTCATTCCTTGCAATTCCCCCCTTTTTTGCTAAGGCATAGGGCTTGGAAAATCTTGTACTATGTTTGAGCCTCTCCTTGTGATTTGTTTTGTTCCCCCTAAATTTACGGAGAAAAGGTGGGATTGTCGTGGATTTTGACATTTTCGGAAGGATGAAAAAGCAGTGCGAGTTCCTGCTGGGGTGGCCGCCCTAGTCCTTCTCGGTCGTTGATCTGTGTAGTTCCCGCCTTTTTGCGAGGGCACGGGGTGCCTTGAAAGCCTGTTTTGTGTTTGAGCCTCGGCCATGTTTTGGTTCTCTTTTTTCTTTTCTCTTTTTGGGTTGCTTTTTTCTCTTCCTCCTTTTGGCCTCTAGCTTTACGGAGAAAAGTGTGAATCATTGAGCATTGGCATTCGCAAAGGATGAAAGGCAGTGCGAGCTCCTTGGTTGGCCACCCTAGTCCTTCCTGATTGTCGTTCCTTGCGATTCCCCCCTTTTGCGAGGGCGCGAGGCTCGCGAAGTGTTTGTTATCTGTTTGTGTCTCCTCCTTTGAGTGGGTGGACAATTTTGTTTCTCTTTCTTTCATGTGTTTTTCTTACTTTCCTCGTTCTGACCCCCGTCTTTGTGGAGAAAAAAGGGGCAGTTGTAGTGGGCTTGATGTTCGTGAAGGACGAAAAGAAGTGTGAGTTTCAGGGTGGCCACCCTAGTCCTTCTCGGTCATCGTGCTTTACAATTCTACCCTTTTTGAAAAGGCATGGGGTTTGGAAAGCAGCTCTTCTTGCTTTTTCGAGCCCCTTCCCTTTGGTGAGTGGGTTATGGAGTGCGATTGTCTTGAGGGGGAAGGGGGCTTGTTGTGATGCATTGTACGTTGGGTTGGATTTTAGCCATTTCTCGTGGGGGTGAGATATTTTGGTAACACACGGAAACAACTCTTGGCAATGGATATCTTGGCTCTTGTTACGATGAAGAACATAGCGAAATGCGATACTTAGTGTGAATTGCAGAATCCCGTGAATCATCGAGTTTTTGAACGCAATTTACACCCGAGGCTTCGGTCGAGGGCACGTCTGTATGGGCATCGCATCCCAATCAAACGCGCTCCTTGCAATATGGTAGGGAGCAGCGGAGGTGTTCGTCCATGCCCAATGCGGTGCGGTTGGCTGAAATGTGGCAGGCGATGTTTCGTGGCGTGCGTCGGCAAGCGGTGATCTTGTCCCCTTGGTTGGGCAGTCGGCGTTAGCCAATGCGGGCTCTGTGTGGCATCCCTGGAACGTACTTTTCTCTCTCTTGTCCTCCCATTGGGTAGGGTGGATTTAGCTCCAACTTGTGACCTCATCTCAGGCGAGAACACCCACTGAGTTTAAGCATATAATTAAGCAGAGGAAAAGAAACTTACAACGATTCCCCTAGTAGCGGCGAGCGAACCGGGAAGAGCCCAGCATGAAAATCGGGTGGTAGCGTCGCCTGAAT
>JAXQQM020078867.1:97500-158996 GCA_034641835.2 Pinus albicaulis
AGTGTTTGAAGGCACAGAGTTTGTTCAGCAGGGTCTGGTTAGGTCGGGTCGAACACGTTCAGGAAACGCGTGCAGACCGTGACCCTGGTGACCCACATGCAGAAACGCGTTCAGGGTGCCGAGGGCGTCTGTGACCCGAGTGACCCACTCGAACCAGAATTCGCACAGACCTCAGAAACATGTTCTGAAAGGGAATTTTGGGGTTCCTTTGGATTTTTTGCATTGTTGGGAAGCTGTTAAGGCTAGACCCAGGTACAAGCACATTTGGCAAGAAGCATAAATGGTTTATGGAGGCTTTGTTGTATAGTTATTGCAGATTGTACATATTTATTGAAGCATAATACTGGGCAGACTTATTAACGGGATTTGCCCCTCCCTTGAATGTATGGGCATTCATGTGGTTTGATATTGATGTTTATTGTTGTTTTATTTCCGCACAGGAGCACTTTCAAAAATTAATTAAACAAGTGTTGAGTTAGGCGTATTCTACGTATTGAGTATTTGAAAAGAGAAAAATAACGTAGTGCCGCACCCGTCTATAGAGTGGTTGGGAGACTACCACAGGTATAAGGGCGTGAAAGTTGGTATCATAGCTACATTTTTGTGGCTTTTATTATTATTATTATTCAGCAGGGATACCCTTGCAGTGTTGTAGGTGGTATTGAAGCTTGATGGATGAGTTTGTTTCATTGGAAATGAACTTCAAAGAAATTAAAGAGAAGTCGAAGGAAGTGGAAAAGGAGTTTGATGAGGTGAGTCGGACCATTGATACATTGTGCAAGAGGAGGACATCTGGCATGAGAAAAGATGAAATGTTTTGACTTATGAAGAAAGTGAGAATTCTCCAAGCAGAAATGGACAAGGTGGAAGAAGAGCGAAGGAAGTTACTTGATAAGCTTCTCAAGCTTAGAGACCTTGGAAAGATGAAGCATGGTGGCATGAAGCCCACTGTAGCCGAACCAAAGGATGTTGTAGATGTGATTGAAGTCAAGGAAGAAGCTGATGAAAAATTTGGACCAGGACCAAGCACATTACAAGCATTAATGGTGGAAGATTCTCACAAGGATGTTGCAGATGTGGTAGAAGTCGAGGACGAACTTGATGAACAGGTTGGACCAGGGCCAAGCACATCGCAAGCATCATCGATGGATGATTCTATGGAGGATGTTGAGGATGCGGATATGATCGAGGAAGAACTCATGGAACAAGTTGAACCTGGACCAAGCACATTGCAGGCATTGGGGGATGAACCACATGAAAATGTTGCAGAAGTGACAATGATCAAGGAGGAACTTTATGAGCAGGCGGTACCAGGATCAGAAGCATTACAGACATTGATGAGGATGGAGGACACTCGCTTAGAGATTCTTCATGAAGACATGGCTCGTGTTTCAATTGAGCATCTAGGAGATGGACTGTATGCAGGGATGGGAAATAAGATGACTTCTTTTCCAATACCATGGAGAACCTTTCCTCGGATGACTATGATGGAACCTTGTACATTGGAGAAGCAAGGGGAGCATTTCTTGTTGTAGGCCTTGATAGGGAAATTTGTGACCTCGCTCTAGTAGGTTCAAATTCCCGTGACAAGGGTGGAACTTGATGATCTCTGTGATAGATACGGGTCATGCTTAGCCACATGGAAACTGGCTAGGTGCCCGCATGACTCATGGACTGCCTTGGTGGTAGGGCACATTGTCTGGGTAGACTTCTTCATGGCTTACAACCAAGAAGGAACTCTTGGTGCACCTTTAGCGGGGGAGAAGCCTTGGAGGAAGTACCCATGATGATGATGGTAGAAGTGGCCGAGGGCACTTAACCTGTACACTATACACATGATGGTGACTAGGGTTGAGGCGAGTCTACTCTTGATGGACACATGGGCAACCAAAGTCATGTACATTGACATGAGGGCATGGTAGGACATTATGTGGAGACATTATGCAGGTGCACTTACTGGGTGCCCACTTATGAGCATCATGGAGGAGTGTCAAGAAGGAATATGCTGAGCATGATCGATTGTTGGTGCTACATGGAGATCTTTTATAGATGGGCTGATGGACGTTGTCCACTTTGAGCAACAAGACATTGGTTGGATGAGCAGCCTACGAGCACATTCATATGACTTGCAGGGTGAGAACAACTTGTGGTGGCACTCGCGGGCAATACAAGTATGCTTGCCAACGCTTTGGATAGGATGATGCGTGGGAGTTCATGGTGGAGTTTCATTCATTAGAGGCTTCATACTACAATGATCTTGCAGTATCTGGTTCACTGAGGAACTGAGATCGAGACTGGTCTTGATTTTGATGCACTATGGGATGCATACCTTCGAGCAGGGAAACGCGTTTGGTCGGGTCGGGTCACGTGAGGGCGCCCAAGGAAACGCATTCGGGTCAAGTCGTGTGAGGGCTACCGTATAAAAAATGCTAAGTTGTGACCACCCGTGTGCCTTGTGCACGTTCGTGCGACCAGTTTCTGATTTTCTCCCTTGTGCCTTCATTTGGGCGGGTCGGGTCTGGTCATGCCATGTGAGGGAGGCCGTATAAAAAATGCTAAGTTGTGACTGCTTGTGTGCCTTGTGCACGTTCGTGCGACCCGTTTTCCGTTTGCTCCCTTGTGCCTTCGATCGGGCGGGTCGGGTCGTGCCATGTGAGGGCACCCAAGGAAACGTGTTCGGGTCGGGTCGTGTGAGGGAGGTCGTATAAAAAATGCTAAGTTGTGACCGCCCCTGTGCCTTGTGCACGTTCGTGCGACCCGATTTCCATTTGCTCCTTTGTGCCTTCATTAGGGCGGGTCAGGTCATGTCGTGTGAGGGCGCCCAAGGAAACACGTTCGGGTTGGGTCATGTGAGGGAGGCCGTATCGAAAATACTAAGTTGTGACCGCCCGTGTGCCTAGTTGTCATGCCCCTATACCTTCGGTGTCTTTCAACCACGCTATAGACGGGTGCGGCACTACAATACTTTTTTCTTTTTTCCAAATACTCAAGTATATAGACTACGCCTTTAGCAACACTTGTTAGTTATTAACCAAAGGTTCTCTCGATATGTGGAAATAAACATAAACATCATTATCAATCCACAAGTACGCTCATACATACAAGGGAGGGGCAATTCCCTGTTAATAATGAGTCCGACCGATAATACGTTTCATAAATATGAAATAATAAGTTCCAATCCAGCAGAAGCCACTGCTGCTCCTTGGCAAGGCAAGTTAGCCTTTTGACCAAGCTCTAAGGCTTGTCAACCATCAAACTAGCCTACAACAATCATTTACAATCATCAGAATTCACCTTGGGAATATCCTGCACAAAACTGCCCAAGTGCTGCCGGGTCACTCAAATCGGCACTACAAATCAGTTTAGACCGTCCCTCGAGCTCCATGTGTGTCCAATCCGCTTCCCAACTGTACGGTTAGATGTGGCCTGTCAATACGCACATTCTGCAATTTACGGCACTCAATTCTGACTCTAGATGCTCTTGGAATGGCTTCCACACTGTCGTGCAGTTCGTGCAGAGGCGCCCAGTCGTGGGTCACCCGACTCGCCCAGCGAAATGAGTTCGGGTCAGGTAGGGCGCGCCAGGTGAGGGCGCCCAGCCAAAGGAGTTCGAGTCGGGTCGGGCACGCTGGGCTAAACACGTTCAGGTCGGGTCGGGCGCGCTGGGTGAGGGTGCTGGGCCAAACGCGTTCGGGTCGGGTCGAGTGCGCCGGGTGAGGGTGCCGGGCCAAACGCGTTCGGGTTGGGTCGGGCGCGCCATGTCGCACCGGCTGAGGGTGCCCAGCCAAACGCGTTTGGGTCGGGTCATCTGGGCTGAGGGTGCCCGTATCAGATTTGCTAAGTTGTGACCGCCCGGGTGCCTTGTGCACGTCCGAGCGGCCTGTTTGTCGTTTGCTCCCATGTGCGTCTGTTCAGTCGGGTGGGCCGTGTGGCACCGGGTGAGGGCATTCATTCGGGTCAGGCCATTTGGTCAGAAGGCGCCCGTGTCAGATTTGCTAAGTTGTGACTGCTCGGGTGCCTTGTGCACGTCCGGGCTACCTATTTTCCGTTTGCTCCCATGTGCGTCCGTTTGGTCGAGTCATATGGTCGTGCCGGGTGAGGGCGTCCGTTCGGGTCGGGTCGTTTGGTCGTGCTGGGTGAGGGCGTCTGTTCGGGTCGGGTCGGGTCGTTTGGCCCAAGGGCCTCCGTTCGGGTCGGGTCATTTGGTCATGCCAGGTGAGGGCGTCCGTTCGGGTCAGGTCGGGTCATTTGGCCAGAGGGCATCCGTTCGGGTGGGCATGCCAGGTCAGGGCGTCCGTTCAGGTCAGGTCGGGTCGTTTGGCCCAACGGCGTTCGTTCGGGTGGGCGTGCCGGGTGAGGGCATTCGTTCGGGTCGGGTCGGGTCATTTGGCTTGAGGGCATCCGTTCGGGTGGGCGTGCCGGGTGAGGGCGTCCGTTCGGGTCGGGTCGGGTTGTTTGGCCCGAGGGCGTCTGTTCGGGTGGGCGTGCCGGGTGAAGGCGTCCGTTCGGGTCGGGTCGTTTGGTCGTGCCGAGTGAGGGCGTCCGTTCGGGTTGGGTCAGGTCGTTTGGTCCGAGGGCGTTCGTTTGGGTGGGCGTGCCAGGTGAGCGCGTCCGTTCGGGTCGGGTCGGGTCGTTTCGCCCGAGGGCGCCTGTGTCAGATTTGCTAAGTTGTGACCGCCCGGGTGCCTTGTGCACGTCCGTGTGGCCCGTTTGTCGTTTTCTCCCATGTGCGTTTGTTTGGTCGAGTGCGCTGGGTGAGGGCGCCCGTTTGGGTTGGGTCGTTTGGTCGTGTTGGGTGAGGGCATCCGTTCGGGTCGGGTCGGGTCATTTGGCCCAAAGGCGTGTGTTTGGGTGGGCGTGCCGGGTGAGGGCGTCCGTTCAGTTCGGGTCGGGTCGTTTGGCCCGAGGGCACCCGTGTCAGATTTGCTAAGTTGTGACCGCCCGGGTGCCTTGTGCATTCCGGGCGGCCCGTTTGTCATTTGCTCCCATGTGCATCCGTTTGGTCAGGTCGTTTGGTTGTGCCGGGTGAGGGCATCCATTCAGGTCGGGTCGTTCGATCGTGCCAGGTGAGGGCGTCCGTTCGGGTCGGGTCGTTCGGTCAAGCCGGGTGAGGGCGTCCGTTCGGGTCGGGTCGTTCGGTCGTGCTGAGTGAGGGCTTCCGTTCGGGTTGGGTCGGGTCGTTTGGCCCGAGCGCGCTCGTGTCAGATTTGCTAAGTCGTGATCGCCCGGGTGCCTTGTGCACGTTCAGGTGGCCCATTTTCCATTTGCTCCCATGTGCGTCCATTTGTTCGAGTCGTTCGGTCGTGCCGGGTGAGGGCGTCCATTCGGGTCGGGTCGTTCGGTCATGTCGGGTGAGGGCGTCCATTTGGGTTGGGTCGTTCAGTCGTGCTGGGTGAGGGCGTCCGTTCGGGTCGGGTCAGGTCGTTTGGCCCGAGGGCGCTCGTGTCAGATTTGCTAAGTCGTGACCGCCCGGGTGCCTTGTGCACATCCGGGCAGCCCGTTTGCCATTTGCTCCCATGTGCGTCCGTTTGGTCGGGTCATTTGGTCGTGCCGGGTGAGGGCGTCCGTTCAGCTCAGGTCGGGTCGAGTCGTTCGGTCGTGTCGGGTGAGGGCGTCCATTCGGGTTGGGTCGGGTCGTTTGGCCCGAGGGCGCCTGTGTCAGATTTGCTAAGTCGTGACCGCCCGAGTGCCTTGTGCACGTCCCGGCGGCCCGTTTGCCATTTACTCCCATGTGCGTCCGTTTGGTGGGGTCGTTTGGTCGTGCCGGGTGAGGGCGTCCGTTCGGGTTAGGTAGTTCAATCGTGCCGGGTGAGGGTGTCCGTTCGGGTCGGGTCGTTTGGTCGTGCCGGGTGAGGGCGTCCATTCGGGTCGGGTCGGATCAGGTTGTTCGGTCGCACCGGGTGAGGGCGTCCTTTCGGGTCAGGTCGGGTCATTTGGCCTGAGGGCGCCAGTGTCAGATTTTCTAAGTCGTGACCGCCCGGGTGCCTTGTGCACGTCCGGGCGGCCCGTTTGCCATTTTCTCCCATGTACGTCTGTTTGGTCGGGTGCGCCATGTCGCGCCGGGTGAGGGTGTCCATTCGGGTCAGGTCGTTTGTTTGTGCCATGTGAGGGCGTCCGTTCGGGTCGGGTCGGGTAAGTTGGCCAGAAGGCGTCCGTTCGGGTGGGCGTGCCGGGCGAGGGTGTCCGTTCGGGTCGGGTTGGGTCATTTGGCCCGAGGGCGCTCGTGTCAGATTTGCTAAGTTGTGACTGCCTGGGTGCCTTGTGCATGACCGGGCAGCCCGTTTGCCGTTTGCTCCCATGTGCGTCTGTTCGGGTCGTTTGGTCGTGCCGGGTGAGGGCGTCCATTCGGCTCGGGTCGTTTGGTCGTGCGGCAAGAAGGCGTCCGTTCGGGTGGGCGTGCCGGGAGAGGGCGTCAGTTCGAGTCGGGTCGGGTCGTTTGGCCCGAGGGCGCCCGTGTCAGATTTGCTAAGTTGTGACCGCCCGGGTGCCTTGTGCACGTCCAGGAGGCCCGTTTTTCATTTGCTCCCATGTGCATCCATTTGGTCAGGCGTGCCGTGTCACGCTGGGTGAGGGAGTCCGTTCGGGTGGGTGTGCCGGGTGAGGGCGTCCGTTCGGGTTGGGTGGTTTGGCCCGAGGGCGCCCGTGTCAGATTTGTTAAGTTATGACTACCTGGGTGCCTTGTGCACATTCGGGCGGCCCGTTTGCCGTTTTCTCCCATGTGCGTCCGTTCGGGTGGGCGCGTCGTGTCGTGCCGAGTAAGGGCGTCTGTTCAGGTCGAGTCGTTCGGTCCGAGGGCGCCCGTGTCAGATTTTCTAAGTTGTGACCGCCTGGGTGCCTTGTGCATGTCCGAGCGGCCCGTTTGCCGTTTCCTACCATGTGCGTTCGTTCGGGTCGGGTCGTTTGGTCGTGCCGGGTGAGGGCGTCCGTTCGGGTCGGGTCCTTTGGTCATGCCGGGTGAGGTCGTCCGTTCGGGTCGGGTGGTTTGCCCCGAGGGCGCCTCTGTCAGATTTGCTAAGTTGTGACCGCTCGTGTGCCTTATGCACGTCTGGGCGGCCCGTTTGCCATTTTCTCCCATGTGCGTCCGTTCGAGTGGGCGCGCCATGTCGTGCCGGGTGAGGGCGTCCGTTCGGGTCGGCTCGTTTGGCCCGAGGGTGCCCGTGTTGAATTTTCTAAGTTGTGATCACCCGGGTGCCTTGTGCACGTCTGGGCTGCCCATTTTTCGTTTTCTCCCATGTGCGTCCATTCGGGTGGGCGCGCCGTGTCGTGCCGCGTGAGGGCGTCTGTTCGGGTCGGGTCGTTTGGTCGTGCCGGGTGAGGTCATCCGTTCGGGTCGGATCGTTTGGCCTGAGGGCGCTCGTGTCAGATTTGCTAATTTTTGACCGCCCGAGTGCCTTGTGCACGTCCGGGTGGCCCGTTTTCCATTTGCTCCCATGTGCGTCTATTCGTGTGGGCACGCCGTGTCATGCCGGGTGAGGGCGTCCATTCGGGTCGGGTCATTTGGCCCAAGGGAGCCCATGTCAGATTTGCTAAGTTGTGACCGCCTGGGTGCCTTGTGCATGTCTGGGCGGTCCGTTTTCCGTTTGCTCCCATGTGCGTCCGTTCGGGTGGGTGCGCCGTGTCGTGCCGGGTGAGGGCATCTGTTCGGGTCAGGTCGTTTGGTCGTGCCGGGTGAGGTCGTCCGTTCGGGTCGGGTCGTTTGGCCCGAGGGCGCTCGTGCCATATTTGCTAAGTTGTGACCGCCCGGGTGCCTTGTGCACGTCCGGGCGGCCCGTTTGCCATTTTCTCCCATGTGCATCCGTTCGGGTGGGTGCTCCGTGTCGCCCCGGGTGAGGGCGCATGGACGAGGGCATTTGGGTCGCCCCGTTTTGTCCGAGGGTGCGCTTATCAGATTTTATTTTCATGTGAAAGGTGGGTTGGTAATTGAGTTGTTTTGTTTGGTTGTGCCTGAAGAATGGCCTTGGGTCATTTTTAGGGTCGTCGACTTTCTTCTCTCCATCACCACTCGGTAGCATATGAGCAGTAATGTTGGCCATGCTCGTCCTTGGAGGCATGTTTGAACAATCTCTCCCGTCCCCTTTGTTTTCTAGCAGTTGGATGGGGTTGTTGTGTGTGGCTCCTTGAGATGACTGGCCACCTCTTGGCTTTGTTGAAATCGGCTCTCCGATAACTCTCTCTCGTGCCCCTTGGTTGCACGTTTTCTCTATTGAAATCAGCGTTTTGCTATGTCGCTCGTTGGCTCCGTCGATGTCGGCTCTTCGCTATATTTTTATTCTCCTCCCTTTTTGCTTGCTTGTGTGGGGAGGGGTTGGATTTTCGTGTGAAAGGTGTGTTGGTAACTGAGTTGTTTGTTCGGGTGTGCCTGAAGAGTGGCCATGGGTCATTTGTAGGGTCATCGACTCTCATCTTCTCTCCATCCCCACTCGGTAGCACATGAGCGGTAATGTTGGCCATGCTTCTCCTGGGAGGCATATGTGAAAAGAGTTACCCTTTCGCTCTATGTTCTCAGAGTTGGATGAGGTCGCTCTGTGTGACTCCTTGAGACAACTGGCCGGTCGCCTATGTCGCTCTCGTGCCCCTTGCTCGCTCGTTGGCTCCGTCGATGTTGGCTCTTCGCTATATTGTTCACCTCCTCCCTTTTTGGTGTGTTGGAGAGGTGTGCTTTTGCCTCGTTGGCTTCGTGAAATTGGCTCCTCGCTATATTGTTCACCTCCTCCCCTTTTGGTGTGGGGAGGCGTTGGATTTTCGTGTGAAAGGTGGGTTGGTAATTGAGTTGCTTGTTTGGGTGTCCCTGAAGAATGGCCTTGGGTCATTTGTAGGGTGGTCAACATTCATATTCTCTCCATCCCCACTCGGTAGCACATGAGCGATAATTTTGGCCATGCTTGTCTTGGGAGGCATATGTGAAAAGAGTTACCCTTTCACTCTGTGTTCTCAGAGTTGGATGAGGTCGCTCTGTGTGGCTCCTGGAGACAACTGGCCAGTCGCCTATGTCGCTCTCATGCCCCTTCCTCGCTCATTGGCTCCGTCGATGTTGTCTCTTCGCTATATTGTTCACCTCCCTTTTTGGTGGGTTGGAGAGGTGAGCTTTTGTCTTGTTGGCTTTGTGAAATCGGCTCCTCGCTATATTGTTCACCTCCTCCCCTTTTGGTGGGGGGGAGGGGTTGGATTTTCATGTGAAAGGTGGGTTGGTAAATTGAGTTGCTTGTTCGGGTGTGCCTAAAGAATGGCCTTGGGTCATTTGTAGGGTGGTCGACATTCATATTCTCTCCATCCCCACTCGGTAGCACATGAGCGGTAATGTTGGCCATGCTTGTCTTGGGAGGCATATGTGAAAAGAGTTACCCTTTCGCTCTGTGTTCTCAGAGTTGGATGAGGTCGCTGTGTGTGTCTCCTTGAGACAACTGGCTGGTCGCCTATGTCGCTCTTGTGCCCCTTGCTCGCTCATTGGCTCCGTCGATGTTGGCTCTTCGCTATATTGTTCACCTCCTCCCTTTTTGGTGGGTTGGAGAGGTGGGCTTTTGGCTTGTTGGCTTCGTGAAATCGGATCCTCGCTATATTGTTCACCTCCTCCCCTTTTGGTGGGGGGAGGGGTTGGATTTTCGTGTGAAAGGTGGGTTGGAAATTGAGTTGCTTGTTCAGGTGTGCCTAAAGAATGGCCTTTGGTAATTTGTAGGGTGGTCGACATTCATATTCTCTCCATCCCCACTCAGTAGCACATGAGTGGTAATGTTGGCCATGCTCGTCCTTGGAGGCATATGTGAACAATTCCCCCTTCGCTCCGTGTTCTCGGAATTGGATGGGTTTTTGTGTGTGGCTCCTTGAGACGACTGTCCTCTTCATTGTTTGGCTCTTTATGGTGCCGGTTTCTTGTGCTTTTACTCTTTCTATGTCAGCACTGTGGGTTGAGATGCATACGTTTAAGAGGAATGTGGAGGGGTTTTGGCTGTAAGCTGCCCCTCTTGCTTGCTTTTTCCATTGGGCGATGTGAGGAGCGAGGTTCTTCTTGTTGTAAAATTAAGGTTTGGAATTCCTTTCAGAGTGCACGTCGTTTGTCCCTGCGTTGGCTTTGAGGTCTTGATAGATGTGGTGGCCCATTTGTTTGCTTGAGTGGTCGGCTTTTTCCTTGCATATTGCATGCATCATAGGATTAGGTGATGGGCATTTCTTGTTTTGTTGATCACGCATGCGAATGTGGTCCAACGGGGATGAGGCTTGCTACGTTGATGGCGGGGGCTATATCTGGAAGGAGGACTTCAAGGTGGAACACTTCAACCTCCCTCCTCTGTGTGGAGGTGGCTACAGGTGAGAATTTTTCATTTTCCAGTTGGTAAGTCGGTGGGGCAATCTCCCAGGTTGCTTGTATGCAGGGTGTGTGGGGTGCGGGGCTACCTGATCCCTCTTGCTATTCGGATATGTTCATGCCTTTTGTAGCGAGCCTCTTGATATGCATTTATTTTCTTCCTCTGCCTTTACATCGAGGTTACCCCAGGCGATCAAGCGATCGAGGTCCACCATTGCTGCTGTCCAGGTGGACTCCTAGGTGGTCTCGGTGCGGGGTGGGGAGGGTTGGAGTGGGGAATTTTTAAGGGAGGTTGCAGGAACGGTCGTTCTTTCTTTATTTCTGTCCTTTTGCATCGAGGGTGTCGCAGGTGATCAAACAATCGAGGTCCACTTTTGCTGCTGACCGGGTGGACTCCTAGGTGGCCTTGGTGCGAGGCGAGGAGGGTCGGGGTGGCATTTCTAATAGAGGTTGTCGACTTGGTCATTCTCCTTCTACTTCCTCCTTTTTCCTTTGCAGTGAGGTTGTCGCAGGTGATCAAGTGATCGAGGTCCACTGTTGCAGTTAAAAAGCTCATAGTTGGATCTTGGGTCGTAAAGGTGGGTCCGCCTACTCGGTGTGCACCTGCCCTTCTGTCCCTTTTGTCGGCGGTGTGCTCCTGGCCTTAACTGGCTGGGTTGCGGCTCTGGCACTGTTACTTTGAAAAAATTAGAGTGCTCAAAGCAAGCTTATGCTCTGAATACATTAGCATGGAATAACGTGATAGGATTCTGGTCCTATTGTGTTGACCTTCGGGACCGGAGTAATGATTAATAGGGACTGTCGGGGGCATTCGTATTTCATTGTCAGAGGTGAAATTCTTGGATTTATGAAAGACGGACCACTGCGAAAGCATTTGCCAAGGATGTTTTCATTAATCAAGAACGAAATTTGGGGGCTCGAAGATGATCAGATACCGTCCTAGTCTCAACCATAAACGATGCCGACCAGGGATCGACGGATGTTGCTCTAAGGACTCCGCCAGCACCTTCTGAGAAATCAGAGTGTTTGGGTTCCGGGGGGAGTATGGTCGCAAGGCTGAAACTTAAAGGAATTGACGGAAGGGCACCACCAGGAGTGGAGCCTGCGGCTTAATTTGACTCAACACGGGGAAACTTACCAGGTCCAGACATAGTAAGGATTGACAGATTGAGAGCTCTTTCTTGATTCTATGGGTGGTGGTGCATGGCCGTTCTTAGTTGGTGGAGCGATTTGTCTGGTTAATTCTGATAACGAACGAGACCTCAGCCTGCTAACTAGCTACGCGGAGGTTCCCCTTCACGGCCAGCTTCTTAGAGGTACTATGGCCATTTAGGCCATGGAAGTTTGAAGCAATAACAGGTTTGTGATGCCCTTAGATGTTCTGGGCTGCATGCGCGCTACACTGATGCAGCCAAAGATTTTTTCTTCCTGGTTCGAGAGCATCGGGAAATATTCTCAAATTGCATCGTGATGGGGATAGACCATTGCAATTATTGGTCTTCAACGAGGAATTCCTTGTAAGCGCATGTCATCAACTCGTGTTGACTACGTCCCTGCCCTTTGTACACACCGCCCGTCGCTCCTACCGATTGAATGATCCGGTGAAGTGTTCGGATTGCGTCGACGACAGTGGTTCGCCGCTGTCAACATCGTGAGAAGTTCATTGAACCTGATCATTTAGAGGAAGGAGAAGTAGTAACAAGGTTACCGTAGGTGAACCTGCAGTAGGATCATTGATAGCAGGGTTTTGTTTTTACGTTTAGGTTGTGTGTGGGTTTCGATTGTATGTAATCTAGGAACGTGTGGTGTGTCTCTAGGTGAGCGGGTTTGATGCTTTGTCGGGGTGGTGCCTCTTGCGAAAGAGACTCGAAACATTTTTAGTTGCCTATCTTGAGTTCACGCTTGTTGTTTCGTGTACTTGCAAGTGATGCTTGTGCTTGTCCCATCCTTTGTTATTATTTCCCCTAATGTGTTTTTTGTATGGGGTTCGGAAGCTCGTTGCTCGGGAGTCCCCTCTCCAATAGTTCGTTCGGCGGGGCATGGTTGCTGCAGTCAAGGTGCTTGGGAAAGACAATGGAAAAATTCAGACTCGTTCATAGCGGCGGTGCTCGGTCCTTTGTTCGTTGGAAGATGTGGGCCTCCATAGTTGGTTCTCTCCAAAAGGCGGCGATGGTGGTTTATGTGTTTGCTTGGGCGAGCCTTTTTGTTGGTGGTTGGGTCAAGGGAGTGGTTGCGCATGCGCTTCCTACCTCAACCCTTTCACGAGGGGAAAATGTCGGGGTGGGGTCAAATATGGGATGGATGAAGAGCGGAGCAATCCATTGAGTGGGCCACTCTAGTCCTCTCGATTGTTCCTTGACATGCCCTCGCGGAAGGGTTGGATCTAGGTAATGAAATAGCCCTCCCTTGGTTCGAGCTCCATCAAAATTGCAAGTTTCCTCGTAATTGGGCACGAGGTAGCATTCTTTTCTCGTCCCCCTTTTGTGTTGAGGGAATTCCTCATCCTTTCTTGAGCCACTCCCCCTTCCAAGGAAAAGTAGGAAGCAGGTTATGTCCTAGTCCTCACCATTTGGATTGTGGGTTTTTTTGCGTGACTTGGTCATTTCTTGGATGTGTCAATTATTGCAATAGCGTTGTGTTGTGCGCTTTGGGGGCTTCCCTATTTTTAGGGTGTGACGTTGCACCGCCGGCGTATTTTTGGCCCTGGGCTTTATCCAACATTGAGTGTCAGCCTGCGATAACTCCTCTTTGGAGTTTCGGTTGTTCGGGCCCCCTTGAATTTTTGGCTGGAAAGGTTGTCGGGTGTCTTGTACACGGAGGGGTGCAATAGCGGGGTGGGTCTGCTATTAGTGCATTTTTTGTCTGAAGCCTTGTGTGGGTTGGGGGGTCGTTTACCTCTTAGTAGTAACGTGCTCTAGGCACTTGTCTCGTCGGGGCCCTCGGCTTTTCTAGTGGTCAATTTTAGGTTGTGGCTTGTCTCTGCTTGGTTGTTTGATTGCCGCTTGTTATGTCGTGTAGATAGAAAGGATGTTGCGTCGCAATGTAGTATGTGGAAGGGTGTGAAAACGTGGGATGCTTTTGATTGAGTGCCTTGTTTTCCTTCTTTTTGGTTAAGCCAACGTCCCCTCGCGTGGCGGCGGCCCTCTGTTTTTCTAGCTAGCGTTGCTTGAAATTTGGCCCCCTTTCTCTCAAATTGGATTTTTGTCGCGAGTGTTATGGTGGGTAATGCTTGGTTTTTCTTTCTTTCCTATCGTCGTTTTCTTCCCTTCCGGTCCCCAACTTTATGGAGAAAAGCGAGAATTGTTGTGGGTCGGTGTCGGAGAAGGATGAAAAGCAGTGCAAACTCCCGGGTTGGCCACCCTAGTCCTTCTCGGTCGTCGTTCCTTGCAGTTCCCCCCTTTTTTGCTAAGGCACAGGGCTTGGAAAATATTGTACTGTGTTTGAGCCTCCCCTTGTGATTCGTTTTGTTCCCCCTATCTTTACGGAGAAAAGGTTGGATTGCCGTGGATTTTGACGTTTTCGGAAGGATGAAAAAGCAGTGTGAGTTCCTACTGGGGTGGCCGCCCTAGTCCTTCTCGATCGTCGATCTGTGCAGTTCATGCCTTTTTGCGAGGGCATGGGGCCTTGAAAGCCTGTTTTATGTTTGAGCCTCGAGCATGTTTTGGTTCTCTTTTTGGGTTACTTTTTTCTCTTCCTCCTTTCGGCCCCTATCTTTACGGAGAAAAGGGTGAATTGTTGAGGATTGGCATTCGTGAAGGATGAAAGGCAGTGCGAGCTCCTGGGTTGGCCACAATAGTCCTTCCCGATTGTTGTTCCTTGCGATTCCCCCCCTTTTGCGAGGGTGCGGGGCTCTCGAAGTGTTTGTTATCTGTTTGGGCCTCCTCCTTTGAGTGGGTGGAAAATTTTGTTTCTCTTTCTTTCATTTGTTTTTCTTACTTTCCTCGTTCTGACCCCCATCTTTACGAAGAAAAAAGGGGGAGTTGTAGTGAGCTTGATGTTCGTGAAGGATGAAAAGAAGTGCGAGTTTCAGGGTGGCCACCCTAGTTCTTCTCGGTCATCGTTCTTTACAATTCTACCCTTTTTGAAAAGGCACGGGGTTTGGAAAGCAGCTCTTCTTGCTTGTTCGAGCCCCTTCCATTTGGTGAGTGGGTTATGGAGTGTGGTTGTCTTTTATCCATTTCTCATGGGGGTGCGATATTTTGGTAACACATGGAAATGACTCTTGGCAACGGATATCTCGGCTCTTGTTACGATGAAGAACGTAGTAAAATGCGATACTTAGTGTGAATTGCAGAATCCCGTGAATCATCAATTTTTTGAACGCAATTTGCACCTGAGGCTTCGGACGAGGGCATGTCTGTCTGGGTGTCGCATCCCAATCAAACGCCCTCCTTGCAATATGCTAGGGAGCAGCGAAGGTGGTCGTCCATGCCCAATGTGGTGCGGTGGGTTGAAATGTGGCAGGCGATGTTTCGTGGCGTGCGTCGGCAAGTGGTGATCTTGTCCCCTTGGTTGGGCAGTCTGCATTAGCCGATGTGGGCTCTGTGTGGCATCCCTGGAACTTGATTTTCTCTCTCTTGTCCTCCCATTGGGTTGGGCAGATTTAGCTCTAACTTGCGACCTCAGCTCAGGCGAGAACACCCGCTGAGTTTAAGCATATAATTAAGCGGAGGAAAAGAAACTTACTAGGATTCCCCTAGTAGCGGTGAGCGAACCGGGAAGAGCCCAGCATGAAAATCGGGTGGCAGCATCGCCTGAATTAAAGTCTGTAGAAGCGTCCTCAGCGGCGGACCTAGGCCAAGTCCCTTGGAAGGGGGCACCTGAGAGGGTGACAGCCCCGTCGAGCCGGGACCCTGCCGCATCACGAGGCGTTGTCGGCGAGTCGGGTTGTTTGGGAATGCAACCCTATTTGGGTGGTAAATTCCATCCAAGGCTAAATACAGGTGAGAGACCGACAGCGAACAAGTACCATGAGGGAAAGATGAAAAGGACTTTGAAAAGAGAGTTAAAGAGTGCTTGAAATTGCCAGGAGGGAAGCGGATGGAGGCTGTCGATGCATCTCAGTCGGATGTGGAACGGCTCAAGCTGGTCCGCTGCTCGACTTGAGGTGCAAACCAACAGAGGCTGCTGCATCATTGTTATAGCATCATTTCTCACCTTGATATGATTCATCATTACTTATATGGCTTTGGGCACCCATTCCTACAGACTTGGACAAATTCACTTAAAAACAGTGTAAAAATCCCCATACGCGACTATGCCCGTACTTTTCCGCGTGTATACGCGAGTCCAGCTGCACTTTTCCGCGTATTCCATTAAAAATGATTAAAAAATATATAATTATTCCCTATTTTCGGGCTGGGTTGATGGTTACTCAGGTAGTTCAACCACCCCAACACGTGGCCAACTGTTTCCAACTGTTGAAACTACTTGGAGGGAGTATAAAAACCCCTCATGTGTATGGCCTAAGGAAGAGAGAGAATTTATTGATATTATACTCTGTTGGTATTCCCTATCCAAGTCTGATTCCCCGTGCCTCCTGCACTTTCCCAGTTCATTATAGGAAACCCTTGTTTCCTTGAGATGCTCATCTCCCTATATGTCATCTCGTTTGCACCAGTTTGGAAGGAGTCTTAGCGAGGCAAGGGCTGGACGGATCCGGACGACGGTCTGCTCGAAGGCCGTGGAAGGTTCAGGTGATTTCTCCACTCGTTACTTTTGTACATGCTATTTATAATACAGAAGTACCATGCTGTTCCCGAAATATACGTGTTAGTGTATGCTTATATGTATGAGAAAATTGTTATTTAAGCATTCATTATGATTTATTTAATGTTTCATGTTGATTTCACTAACATTTAGAGTAGATATATGTTGTACAACCAGTTCTTCGTGCTTGTTTCTCCTTGTCTTTTAGGTTAAGAAGGAAGGACGGTTGCTGGGGGTTTGGACCCCGCGGGATCTGCTTCAACCGTAGGACCTACGGGTAACTTTCTCATTCTACTCTATTTAGTTTTTCTGAACCTGCATGGTTGTGTGAGTCCTTCTTAAGTAGCATGCCCCTGCTCTGTGGAAGTTGTAACCCAACGAATGGTTTCTTTTCCAGGCTTGTCCTTTTTGTTTTTTCATTATTTACCTTTGTATACGTGCTTTTTTCTGCACACAGTCGCGTATACACGCAAGTTTGTCTAAAGGGACCCGCGTATACGCGAGTTTCCCTTAGCACAGACGCGTATGCACGCTGGTTGCATAACTGTGAAGTAGCGTATACCTAGGCAGATTTTGAATTTTTGGGATTCTTGACTTTTTGGTCCTTTCTGGCTGTGGAGGCCTATTTCTACAGTGTCTCTGTATTCATTGGATTGTGAAGGAAGTGGTTTCATGCCTTTTCTCTCTTTCGTTTGATTGAAAACTAGTCTTTTTGGCAAAGTGTTGTTTCTGGTGCTGGCACTTCTGGATTGAGTTCCAAGATCGCTTTCTGAGCATTCTTGGTTGTTCTGCTTTATCAGAACAGAGAGCTTCTGCTCACTTACTCGCTCCTATCTTTGTGTTGTGCTTCGCATTGCGATTTTTTCTTCGTTTTTGATTGGTTTTCTTGAGTTCCATAGGTTAGGTTTTGTTGCAACTTTTGAAGAGCTTTTCTAGCTTCTTTGGAGTTTTTGTTTGCGACGAGTTTGCACTATTTGTCTAGGCTGAGTGGCTGAGTTTTCTGGTCTTCTTTTGCTCTTATTGATCTTGCTACGAGTTAGCCTTATAAGGTTTGGGAGCATTGTTGAAGTTTGTGCTTGAAATTCAGTCTTGTTTGGTTTGGATTTTGATAGTTTTGCTTGGTCTTTTCGAGCTCTTTCTTTATAAAACTAAAAAGCTCAAAAAACATTTGCTTTGCTTTTTGTTTTTGCATTTCAAAGGCTTAAAAAACATTTTCACTTGTTATTTGCTTTTGTTGTTGCATTTTCATTTTCGTTTGCTATAACTTTTGAAGCTTTTGTGAGGTTTCTTGCTTTTAGTTTTTGGCTTGATTTTGAGGAGGAGTTGTCATTTGATTTCTTCTTCTTGTTTTTAAGTGTTCTTGGTGTCCTCATTTTAAGAGTTCTTGATTTCGAGAACTAGCTTTTTGGGCAACCAAAGAAGAGTTAAAACTGAAGGACTTTTTGGGAATTTCACTCTGCTTTAAGAGATTTGCATCTTAGGATTTACATGCTTGTAGTGATTTGCATTAGGTGCATTTAATCATTTAGTCAATTTCATAGTTTTTGTGAGTGTGAGTTTGCTATTTGAAAAGAAAAATACAATTTTTAGTCTCATAGAACCTGTATAGAGATTGCTCTTCATCGAAAGACAAAGAACTGCATTTGCATGTAGTTAAGTTTTTATTAATTTCTTTTGCGTCAAAAACACCATATGTTTCATCTCCATATCCTTGTGACTTAATATAACAGCCCTTAAAATAAGCGATTTAATCTAAAATCAACTAGCAAGTTTTTCTAAGTGTCAATCACCAACTAGCTAGGTTGTAGGGCCTTGGAATAGGTGAGTGGAGAGTTAACTCTCCAAGGCCACTCAAACAAACATAGAAGTTGATTAATTGAGCGAAATCCAACTCCGTGAGGTGGAATGGGAAAGCTCTCATCCGAGAGTCAAGCGCGAGGGGAAGTGAAGGCTGAGAAGAGGGATACCCCCTCTCCGATTGGCTGAATTTGACCTCAAGACCGTTCCGCCCAGCTTCTGATACGGATTGGTGCCCATAGTTGCCACTCCTAGGTTCCACATAGGTGACTGCGGGGGGGAATACCCGTGGTACCTGAGGCAGACGTCGCATCACTTTCAGCAGTACTTCTGGGGGGTGCCCTTGCGAAGCTTGGGTGCTTGAGCCGGCAAAGGCCGTCGTTAGGAGGTCGGCGTAACTGTTTCTGATACCTTCGCTAGTTGTTCTGGGCCCTAATCATCCCAGACTGCTTTCGGAAGGCCCTATACTTCGCTTTCCTGTATTTTGGTGTCCGGTCCTCATCACCTGGAGCGGAAATACTTGGAGGCTGTTTGCTTGCTGTTTCTCAGGGATTTTTATTTTAGTGAGTGCTCTTTGCTCCTAGCTTGCCTAGCTTTTCACTTTTTTGAGTCTAATTTAATAAATCTATAAAAGTGGCTAATCAAGCGCCTCGACGTTCGAGGAGAATCCGGGGGTTATCTCCCGAGAGTGCAGAGCCTTCTTCGAGAAGGCGTAGGAGTGATTTAGCAGGTGGTTACCACCCTGTGGAGTCTGACGCTGTGGAGAGAGATCCTCCACCAAGGTCTGAAGGTTTCGTAGCTGATTCTGGTGTCGGTCCCGAGAGGAGCGTTCCGCTCACCTCGCGAGTTTTGTTTCCTCAGGAAGAAGATTTTCAAATCGAAGACGTACCTGAGCCTCCTGCTACAGGTCCATCTCCTCTTCCTCCTGATTATCCATTCGTTGTTCAGTACATTGGGCCTGATTCAGAGAGACCGGGAGATATTCCGTATCATTCTTATCTTTCGATGGCCACGACTGGGAACGCGGCTTCTACCGTGAGTGCTGCAGGCATTCAGACTCCTACTTCTGTTGAAGCAGGGGGCACTATTGCTTCATCTTCGATTGCTTCTAGTGCTGCTGTGTTTGGCTCTGGGTTCACCCAAGCACATGCTTCTCATTCTGGTCCCTTCTGTTCAGGGTTCCCCTCTAGTGGGAATCCCTCTTTTTCCTTTTCTGCTGCTTCAGCTGGATCTACGCCCATGTCTAACATGGCTAGTGGATCAGCTTCGTTTCAGGGTTTCCCCTTTGGGACTGGACACATTCCCAGTTCCAATCCTTCTTTAGGGTCGTTTCCGTTTACGTCCCAGACCCAGAGTTTCAACCCTTGGTCTGGGGGGCAAAGTTCAACTACTTTTACAGGCTGGAATCCTGTGTTTACTACAGCGGGGGCAGGGAATCAGTTTTACGCAGGTCATCAAGGGAATGCTTCTTTCCCTTCGTCGAGTGCTTATCAGACCTTTTCTCCTCTGTCTAATGCTTGGAACCCCTATCAGGGGCTTTCCTCTTCATTCAATACTTCAGCGGGGGGAACTGGTCTGGGCTTTGGTAACTCGGCGTGGGGAGGAGGTTCTTCTCCATTTTCTACGAGTCCTTTCTGGCAACCCGGTGCCTCATCAAATCCAGGCTATTCTTTTCAGAATGTTGGGAATTCAACCCATCAAGGATGGAATTCTCAGGCTCCGCCTCGCTTACCTTTTCTGGCAACGTTAAACTTGCCAGATTTGTCGAAGTTGACTAATGACCCGATTCGTTATAGTCCGGGGTGGCCTCCGGTCCCGACCAAACTTCCTTCAGACATTCCAAAGTTTGAAGGTAAGAATGGAGAGGATCCGGCGGACCACATCACCACTTTCCACTTATGGTGCTCTTCGAACTCCCTGATCGATGATTCGATTAGGTTGAGATTATTTCAACGCACCCTAACTGGAAATGCTGCCAAATGGTATATCGAGCTCACTGGGGGCAGTTTTGCTACATTTGGAGAACTGGCTGTCACATTTCTAAACCATTTCCAGTTGCCTGTCAGATATGAGGCTGGGACTGAACTCCTGGCTAATTTTAAGCAGGATGAGGCAACGCACATTTCTGATCACATTCAGGAATGGAGGAGAAGGAAGAGGCTTATCAAAGCTCATATTCCAGGTGAATTCCTTCTTGAGTGGTTTTTGAAATCTCTGCAGTCAGATATTTCAAAAGATGTATCCCTATCCGGGGTATTTTCTGAGGAGCAGGCCATTTTTAGGGCCCAGCAGTTAGAACTGATCTATTCTCAGTCTGGGGTACTTTATAAGTATTTGCCCAATGCTCCTCGCTCCAAATTGGATTTGTCGAAAACTAAACCTGGTCCGCATGGTGACGGGCTTGTCGGATCGGTCAATAGTGGTGCAGCCAGCCTGCTTTCTCAACTGCAGCAGTTGTCTTTACAATCTGCTCCTTCTGGTCAGGCTGTGCCTGCTGATTCATCACCTTCCCAGTCTTTGTCCATAAATGCTGTCCAAGCTTTTGATCCCAAAGGAAATCAACAATCCGATGGGAAGAAGAAGGGACGAAATAACAAGAAGAAGGGCAAGAACGGGAAGGGAAATGCAAATAAAACCAACGAGCGTGTTGGTGAGGGTCAAAAGGAGAAAAAGAAAGTGAAGTTTCCATGCAAGCTCTGTGCTGGAGACCATCTCACACACCTTTGCCCTAAAATTCAGGATGCGCAGCGCCTGTTAGCTCAGCAGGGTTCTTCTAGTTCCCAGGCTGTGTTAACAAACCCTTTTCCCCAAGGGCAGCAATTAGTTGTTAGCGCGAACCAAAATCCCGGGGCTTCCTCTGGGGGCACCCAGGAAGGGGAAATTCCATCGAACATTTTTATGATGAGTGCTCACGTGGATATCGCTACGAGATCCCATGATTATGGCGGAGAAGAGTCTTCGAAAGCTAAGGAAGTTCCTGATGCTACTGAGCCGCTTCACATTACGAAGCCTACTGTTGAGTCTATGCCTCGGATGCCCAAAGCATCTTCTAAGCGATCAACGATTAATCCAAATGCGAGGGCTGCCCATAACTACTCGATTGTAGAAGATCTGGCGCAGAGTCCTTGTGCTATGTCAGCTTTAGAGGTACTCCAGTCTTGTCCGGCTCAGCGCATTGCTTTGCTCACTGCCATTGGGGCTATTGATCCGAAAAATTCTCTTCTGATTACTTTTGATATGAATAATTTTAAGAAGAGACTTCCTCATCACATGGCTTTTCATATTAAATCGTCATATCGGAAGTGCAATATCTTTCGAACGGTTGTTGATGAGGGTGCTTCTACATGCGTGATGTCTCTCGCATGCTGGAAGACACTTGGATCTCCCAAATTTGTTCCATCTATCACTGTTCTTACTACGTTCGATGGTCATTCTCACAAACCCCATGGTATTGTCCCAGCTTTGCCCATCTGTGTTGGGGGAAAAACTGTCAACATAGAGGTTGAGGTAGTGGATGCAGCCTTGGACTACAACCTTCTGTTGGGGAGGAACTGGATTTATGAGATGGATGCCATTGCATCCTCACTATTTCGAATTGTATGTTTCCCCCACGAAGGGAGGATCGTTACAGTGGATCAACTGGACTGTCCTCAGGTAGACCTGAATGCGCCTTCTGACTCATCCGTTCCTAAGTTGGATAATACTAAGGCGCCTGTTGAGAATCTAGGAGTTGGAATGTATTCTTCCCTGATGGGTACTTTTGATCTTCCTCCTCCTACTGTGCATATTAATGCTATTTCATCCTCCAAGGCTCCCCTTCGAAGAGAGTTCTTTCAAACTCATTATTTTTCGGACCCTTGGACCTTACCTTCCCCTACTGCCACATTAGCGGAGGGTCAAGTGGGTGGAATGGCATTTCCGATTTCTGCAGCTGAGATTGCATATCAGTCTATTGTTGACACTGCAGAATCCATCCCAGCTCCTCTTTCACCGGAAGAGTTGGATGGTGATGTGGCTCCGGCTTGGACGCTTAGTTCTTCTTCGGCCCAAGATTTCCTTGATACCACTCTTCCCTCTGAAGAGGAAATCCTGGAAGCCATGTCTGGTATAGATAGACCGTGGGATGATTTGCATCATCGGTCTTACTTCCTACCTGACTTGAGCGAAGTTGAAACTAGTTTTCCAAGTCCTCAGTCTCCTGGTCCTGTTCACCCAGTCTTGAACCCTTTGGCACCAACACAGGTTTATGCTGAAGGGAACATGGCTGTGATCTCTCCTACTATCTCGGTGAACATTTCCAGGGATCCCAATATTATCGAGAATGTCTTCATTGGAGCTGAATGTTCCCGTGAAGAGGTTCAAATTTACACCGAGCTCTTCAAAGAGTATAGGGATGTATTTTCTTGGTCTTATGAGGAAATGCCTGGCATAGACCCATCTATTGTCCAGCATGAGATCAAGACGTATGAGAACGCTAAGCCGGTGAGGCAAAAACTTCGTCTGGTCAATCCTAGGAAGGCAGCAGCTATCAAAGCTGAAGTTGAAAAGCTGCTTAAGGCAGGATTCATTTTCCCTGTTCCTCTGACTGAATGGGTTTCAAACCCCGTTCCCGTAGATAAAAAGCAAGGAACGATTCGAGTGTGCATCGATTTCAGAGACCTAAATAAAGCATGTCCTAAAGACAATTACCCCACACCATTCATCGATCAGATCATTGACGAGTGTGCCAGTAACGAGATTTTCTCCTTCATGGACGGTTTCTCCGGATATAATCAAATTACTATCCGTCCCGAAGATCAACATAAGACTGCATTTATTTGTCCCTGGGGTACGTTTGCATACAAGAAGATGCCTTTTGGTCTTAAAAATGCTGGGGCTACCTTTCAGCGGGCCATGTCTTACGCCTTCCACGACATCAAGAATATTATCGAGGCATACTTAGATGATCTAGCTGCTCATTCTCGAAAGAGGATGGATCATCCTGGTCACCTCCGGAAAATATTTGAAAGATGTCATTTTTATAAAATTCGATTGAATCCGAACAAGTGCGTTTTTGCGGTTACATCCGGTCGGCTATTGGGATTCATTGTGTCTAGGGAAGGGATAAGGGTAGATCCCTTCAAGGTTGAGGCAATACTTCGGTTGCCTCCCCCGTCTTCAATTCGTCAGCTTCAAAGTCTCCAAGGGAAGTCTAATTTTCTCCGGAGGTTTATCGTCAATTATGCTGAGATTACAAAGGGATATATGAGACTGTTGAAGAAAGGAGTTCCTTTTCTTTGGGATGACTACGCTCAACGCTCGTTCGATGCTTTGAAAAAGGCATTGACCTCTGCTCCTTTACTGAGTCCACCTGATTATAGCAGAGATTTTATTTTGTATCTGGCAACAGCAGAATCTACCATTGGTATGGTTCTGGTTCAGGAGGATGATGCTCTTGCAGAGCATGTTATTTACTACCTTAGTCGAGGACTAGTAGGACCTGAACTTCGATACACTCCGATAGAAAAATTAGCCTTAGCAGCAGTTCATGCTGTGCAGCGACTCCGGCATTACATTATTCTTCGCAAAACTTATGTCTTGGCAGCTGCCAATCCATTTCAATTTGTCCTCAGCAGGCGAGTGATTGGGGGCAAATATAATAGATGGATTGTGATTTTACAGGAATTTGATCTTGAGTTCATGTCTGCCAAATCCAAGAAATCATTAGTTTTTGCGGAATTGATCTCCGAGTTGCCCTGTGGAGAAGAGATGATCTATGATGAGTCCTTTCCGGACGAACACTTGTTTCTTATCTCTTCACAGGATCCTTGGTACGGGGATATCATTGTATATCTCCAGACTGCGAAGTTTCCCTCAACTTTTTCGAAGGATGAGCGACGTAAGCTGCGTCACTTGGCCAAGAACTATTTGATTATTGGTGACGCTTTGTACCGTCGAGGGGTTGATTCAATCCTAAGACGCTGCTTAACTTTCGAAGAAGCTGAGGCTGTGCTCAATGATTCTCACAGTGGAGCTTGTGGGGGTCATTTATCTGGGCTTGCTACAGCCCAAAAGATTTTGCGTGTTGGATACTTTTGGCCCTCGATTTTCAAAGATTGTATTGAATCGGTCAAAAAGTGTCATCCTTGTCAGGTTTATACTCGAAAAATGCGCGCTCATCCAGCTCCGCTTTTTCCAGTCGTTACTGTCGGTCCCTTTACAAAGTGGGGTATTGATTATACTACTTGTAACCCGCCTTCGGCTAAAGGTCACAAGTACATTATTGTAGTAGTAGACTACTTTACGAAGTGGGTCAAGGCTATGCCTACTTTTGGGAATGATGGTGAGACTGCAGCTCTTTTCCTTTTCAACCAGGTTATTGCTCGTTTTGGTATTCCTAGAGAGATTTTCACTGACCATGGCAGTCATTTTTAGAATAGTATGATGGCCGAGTTGGCTCTCAAATTGGGTTTCCGGCAGGAGCATTCATCTTCGTATTATCCTCAAGCCAATGGGCAAGTGGAAGCCGTGAATAAATCCTTGAAGACAATTCTTCAAAGGAAAATTGATAAAGCTAGATCCAACTGGCATATTATGCTATATCCTACACTTTGGGCATACAGGACGTCAGTGAAAACTGCAACTGGCTTTACTCCGTTTCAGTTAGTGCACGGGGTGGAATCCGTATTTCCTATTGAATGTGAGATTCCTTCTCTTAAATTAGTTGTTGAACTTCTTCCTGACACTTCTAGTCTGGCAGAACGGCTTCTTCATCTGGAACATCTCGATGAGCAGCGTCGAGATGCTGCCACGATGAATGAAGCGCATAAAAACCGAGTAAAAGTTCAGTATGATAAGGAGGTCAAGCCTAGGGTCTTTTCGGAAGGTGACCTTGTTTTGGTCTATGCCCAAGAAAAGGATGCCCTGGGGGCAGGAAAGTTTAAGTCTATGTGGTATGGCCCCTATATCGTTAAAAAGTCCTTAAGAAAGGAGCGTATACCTTGGTTGATTTCGAAGGGAACGAGTTGCCGGAGCCCCGAAATGGGCTCTATTTGAAGAAGTATTATGCCTAGGCTTTGGCCTGGCATGTTGCTTTTGTATATAGTAGTTTTTGTTTTGTACATATCTGATTGATTTTCGATTTTTGATGAGTTGGTGATGTTTTTGATCTGCTTTGGCAGGTTGTGTTGGATGTCATGAGTCATTTTGGTTTCGCCGATGGTGCTAGTAGACACACCCGAAACTTAGCTTCCGCGGCTTGGGTGCTTCATTATCCGTCCGGTCAGCTGTTAGTATCAAGAGGGGTCTGCATTGGTCCTGCTTCCAATAATATAGCATAATACACTGCAGTCGTTCATTTACTCTCGGAGGCAATATCTTTGGGTGTTGATTCGTTGGTAGTTTTCTTGGACTCTCAGCTGGTGGTGTCGCAGTTGAACAACACTTATCGGGTACGAGATCCATTTTTATTATGATTGTTCTTGAGGGTACGTTTGTTACAAAGGTCATTTCAATTTTTAACTTTCATTCATATTCCTCGAGCTGACAATTGGTTTGCTGACTCATTAGCTAATCAAGCATTGGATTGGCATATTAATCATTCCATACAATAAAATTTTTAATCATCAAAAACATCACACATTTGATACATTTATCACATCACATCAAATATCGCTGTATATATATCATCGGAGTGTTCAAAAAATTTACAAAATTTGGATCCATAATGTCGTACAAAACTTGGGCTTATGCCCCATCATGTTCAGTCTCAAAAAAGAATATACAGTCATCTAATATATAATATTTGTCTACTCCTGAGGTCCCTGCCCAGAAGTCGTGTTCCTATAGAACGTGACTGCGATGGCAACTCGGCGGAATAATCTAACCCAGTCTCGGGGTAGTCCTACCACCCGTCTCTGGATGGCTTCCGGCAGGTCCTCCACGGAAGCCATAGGTATTTGGCAGGTTAATCCCTCCAAGTTTCTCTGCATGGCCTGGAGAGTCCTGTCTGAATCCACTGTCTCTGCTTCACCCCTGCGACGCTTGTGGCGCAGGAGACCCTCAGGTCGAACTGGTCCAACGTCTGAATCATGATCATTTTTAATTTTCATTCATTATGAATCCAATCAAAAAACATGTTTGTTTTTCATTTTTTCATACATATTTGAAAAAATCCAAAAAAAATTATATAAGTCAAAAAAATTTTGCAAACTTACCGACTGTGCCCCATGCTGTGCCTGGTGGAAGAACTAGATCTGGATCTCCACGAAAGTCCATCCCGACATAGGGATAGTCGTCCACTGCGATGATTTGTTCTCCCCACCAAAGGAAGAACTCATCGTCCCATGTGGTCCGGGGTACTTCACTACCCCCCAGTCTCTTCATCATGTCCGCCCAACGGGCAATTCTTGGGTCCCGCGGGCTACTGATGGTAGAGATGACTCTGGGTCTCAACGCTGGAATCTTCTCAAAGAAGAATGTTGTCAAAATGGTCCCATAGCCAAAGTGTTTGGTCTTTACTTGGCGGATTGAGGTCAACTGTTGTTTCATGTTCAGTAATAGGGCTGTGCACCAATCGTACACATGAGTCAAACATTCTACTGCTATGCTCATTTGCGTCCTGGACGCCTGATGTAGAGAGGCGGATCCTGCCACTCTGCCGATGGTGAAAAGGAGGATTTTCATGTGCAAATCCCTCACATCTTTAATTGCAATATGAGTTCCAACCTTTTTGGAACCCCCTACGCAATATACGTGGACATAGTCTTCCACGGTTAACCCTCCCAGGGGCTTCCCGTGCAAGTCTACTGGTTCTCCCCTCCGGGAAAGTCCAGTAATGAAATATATGTCTTCCACTTCAATGCGTAGTGGCATCTGATCAATAATGAAGCAATCCTGATCTGGTTCCCAGTAATTTACGAGCATTTCTAGCAACCGCACATTGCTTTTCATATTTGGCATTTTAAAGAATTTGAACAATCCGCAATTCCGGAGGATATTTTGCGCTGCGCGATCTTGCATGACCTCTTAGTCTATTGCGCTATGCTCACGTTCCCTCCATGAGATTGTCATCCTGAGAAATTTCATCAAATTATGCATTAGCCACGCTTTTTTGCATTCGGACCTGCGCATACGCGGTTTTTCCTTTGCACAGTCGCGTGTATACGCGAGTTTCCTTTAACGAACCCGCGTATGCGCAAGTCCGCATATTTTAGCAAGGGTTTTAAAGCTAAAAATCACTTAATTTTAAATTCCAAATGGACAAAATGAATAAACAGGATGATTTAGGAGCCTACCTGAAGTTTCGGTGCGTTTCGACGGTCGGTTGTTCCTGATTTGACGAAAGAAGTTTTTTGCTCCAGAGCACTTTTTCCAAATCAGCAATGCAATAATGAACCAAATATGAGGTAATTTGTCTATTTATGGCTAAAAAGTTGAAAATTTTCGCAAAAATTCCTTATGCTTATTTTTTCGATCTATCTTAAGCTGAATAACCCGGTTGCTTGGAAGTGCCCAGTTTGGTATGTTTTTAGGTACATTTTGACGATTTTGAGATTTTTCCCAGTTTTTGATCCATGATTACCGACTCGTCACGGCAAGTATATGATCTTCACTGGCATATAGGTTAGGGAAATCACTTTCCGTTGCATCTTGCATTCTAGCCTCCATACTGATCACTTGCCTTAGGGTCGATCCCATCAGGTCATGAGTATTACACCCTTTTCACTCGCCGATTATTTAATCATGACTTGATGGTAGAGCCTTCCTTTACATGGGCTTCCTAGTTAGTTCCTCACTATCACTTGTTGCCCATGCTGCTTTTTATGTAGGCTCGGGAGTCCTCTTTAGTCCCGCCATGTCATTTGTGTTGAAGCTTCATTCTTCTCCTTCATCACTTATCATTTTTCTGGCTTATACCCTAGAGGCTCCCTGGTGTCGTTAAGTTGTATTACTGCATTGCATATTGGCTGCTTGTTTATCCTGGCCTTTAGCCGGCTTCATTTGGACTCGATGTTTAAGCTAACTTTTGACCTTGACTTTCTGTACAAGTTAACCATTGCATGCACTTAGCTATCACGACTTGACACCTTTGTACCCATGGATGGAACGTTCCTCTGAGTATCACTGACCAGTTTTCGCCACCTTGCATTGAGCATAGGATTGTTCCAATCCCAGGAACTAGTGCATCTGATTTCTTGATACTTGTTCTATCCATTGTACCATAGCATTCTTTTATTCTTTTTCAGGCTTATTATATGAAAAAGACAAAAAAATCAAATATAACAAAAAGAGCGGGAACGGGATGTATCTTCGTTATTTTGATGGCAGTACAGAGTCAGTTTGTCGCTCTTGAACAAAGCACATATACTTATATATATTTCCTTCATTTGGGATGGTTCTAGTTTGACCTAGGTTCAGCCTTTACCATGTTTCACTTGTCAGTTCTCCCCCGGTTGGTTATCTCTTCCAATCATATGGAGAGTTTGTTCTGCCTCCTGCATAACAGACTTATACAGTGTCACTTTTTACTGCCATGGTCATCACGAGTCGTGCTTTTTTTCAAGGGAATTCTAACCAGAGTCGGCCATTCTGCGGTTTCTCTTGACTCATTATTCAGTCGGCCTTCCCGGTCTTGTTAGTATCTTGTTCTATCACATCAGATGTTTTGGTATTCTGCTCATGCCAGTTTGAGAAGGTCCCCATTGACTTCTTGCTGGAGGGTTTGTCTCTTATCGACTACGACACATTGCTCTGAGAGCAAACCTAGAGCCGCACCCTGGCCCTATTTCCATTATTGATAGGTGACCTTGTGCTCAGCATTTGATCATCATTATGGGTCTTTGACTGAGTGGTTTCCCCTGTGTTCGACGTCAGCACACATTATCACACTTGGGATTCGTGCAGTACCTTGATTTCCATTTGACCCTATCGGTGGATTTCTCGCCTCTGTGTCAGCTTTCATTATTGGTTGGTTCAGAAGGTTTCTTCCGTGCGCTAGCTTCATCTTGTGCATGTCGGAAACGTACTTCGGTTTTGGTTCCATCACTCTACTTCGTCCGATTCCTTCCAAATCTTGGCCCGCGGGTTACACTCGCGCTGGACTGATGTGGGATGCCTTAATGCCTTCCTTCCAGCAGATATTTTCCCATCGACTCCGACTCATTGCTCTGGGAATAAGGTCTAGAGTCTTTTTGTTAGTACCTTAGGGTTTGCAGTCATCAGTGGTAGACTCTTCGCTATCGACAGTGGGGATTCATCATTGCCTCCTGATTGGTAGATTCTTTCAAGTGTTTGACTTCAACTCATTCATTCGCACTTGTTAGATTGTACTGGGGCACCTTGACACTCATTTTCATTATTGGTGGGTTGTCTCGTGTTGGTTAACGGTATACATTATTGACCGGTAATCCAACGATTTCTCACATGGTCGACTTCAGCTCATTTATTCCCATTGTGTAGAATTGTGCCATAGTGATCGGTGAAGACCTCGGGTTGCATCAGCATTTCTCGGTTCACTTTTGACAGTCCATTCAGTTTCTGCCAGTGATGCCGTCCACCCTTATATGTTGCAGTTCAGTACAGCAGCATCCTATATGTTGGCTCTCGAGTTGCGTGATTGTACCGTTTGATCCACCTCTTATGATCCGGTACTTGGAGATTCAGTTACTTGATCAGACATCCAGTTGCACCATCTTTGATCAGCTTTCTATATGTGAATTGTGCCATAGTGATCGGTGAAGACCTCGGGTTGCATCAACATTCTTCGGTTCACTTTTGACAGTCCATTCAGTTTCTGCCAGTGATGCCATCCACCCTTATATGTTGCAGTTCAGTACAGCAGCATCCTATATGTTGGCTTCTGAGTTGCGTGATTGTACCGTTTGATCCACCTCTTATGATCCAGTACTTGGAGATTCAGTTACTTATATGATCAGACATCCAGTTGTACCATCTTTGATCAGCTTTCTATATGTGATACTTGGACATTGACTCTAAGTGGAGTGTAGTGCCCCCCCCACAGCCCTATGCATTTTATGCACCATCAAAATAGGCCCAAGGTCTACTATGGTCAATGAAATCTGGTGTCTCAATGGTGGGGGATATATGGTGTCGATCCGTAGGCAGGAGGTTGTAGGTGGCAATGGTTGCGGCACTTATGCTGTCACAATTGATTGGTAAGTCATTGAATATCAGTTTATTACGACCAATCAGATTTCCCAGGCCAATATCAGGGGGAGATTGCACATCCTTGGGCAGTTTGTATTCAGCTGCCACCAATTTGACCAAGTGTAGAGTAAAGAAGCACCCTACCAGGGATGTTAACAGCCCAAACAAGCGATAACATGATCCCAGATGCCTCTGATAATATTTCATTGTAGAAATAGGTGAGTGGTATCCTCGCAATATGAGAGACAGTAGCAACATCGAGATGGTCCATGAATAGCACGTCTGTGAAGAAAATCCATGGTGGGAATGCACTGGTTAAGTATACACCAGAATAAGGTTATGTGTTTATGCGGGGCCTTCAGCTTCCAGATATTTCGCCACCACCAAGCTTTTAGTGGGGGTTCTTTGTGCTGTATGAGTGCAAGATATCCAAGTTTCGGTGCATATTTCCCGTCAGGTGAGTAAGCCCATATCAATTTGTCCTCCTGATCAGTGATTCTAATATTGGATGCTTTTAATGCCTAGATGAAATTCTGCCACATCTGAGTGCCATCCCGAGGGATCTCAAGATAATCCACCTGTAGCCAGGCTTTTCCTTGCCAAGTGGTATGAGCAGGGTCCGCAATCTGAGCAAGGAAGAATATGTCTCTGCGAGCCAGGTGCTCAAGTATGAATGCAGGTAATTTATAAAATTCTCCACTACCTGACCAAGAATCAAAACCAATTTGAACAGCTTCACTAGATCTGATTTGCCATGATAATCCTTTCTAGATGATATGTGTCGCTTTAGTGATCGCCTTCCAGATTATGGAAGCACCAGTGGACGGCCCTATCCTGTCTCTGATCCACTCAAGAGGATTCCTGGGCACAATATATTTAGCAACAATTACCTCCTTCCAGAGGCTCTGACCAGTAATTAAGCGCCAACACATTTTGGCAGCAAGAGCTTTTGAAAATAGATGGAGATCTTTGATCCCCCAGCCACCCCATTTTTTGGGTATGTTGAGGCGGTCCTAAGCAATCCAAGCAAATGTAGTGTCCTTTCCTTGGTTGCGCCATAAAAAGTGTCTATAGATACCTTTAATTTTGTTGGTAATACCAATGGGTATCCATTCTAGGGTCATCCAATAAACCGGGATAGCTTCGAGCACTGATTTTATAAGGACCAATCTACCAGCACTGGACAGCCAATGATTATACCAAACATTGATTCTACGTTCAATTTTAGCAATAATCCAGTTCCAATCTTTAATTTGGTAATCATTTGGTTTGATATGATAACCCAAATATTTGAGGCCTTCACTGATATCAATATAGACATGGTAAAAAATATTCATGGCAGTGCCTTGTTCCAGGCCCGAGCAACCAGTCATGATAATAGTAGATTTGAGAGCATTAGGAATCATACCGGTGGCTCTGCAAAAACATTGAAGCAGCACATCAAATTGAACCGAGTCCTGTATAGAGCCATCAAGAAAAATTAGTACATCGTCCACAAATAAAAGATGGGTGAGATGTAATATATCATTGATCTGGAGTCCATGTAAGGTTCCTCGAGCCTTTGCATTTTTTATGAGGACGGATAGACCTTCCATAACCAGAACAAATAATAATGGTGAGAGAGGACATCCCTGACGTAGACCCTGCCCTGCATGAAAGAAGTTAGATGTTGTGCCATTGAGTAATATGCTGAAAGTAGCATGACAGATGCAGCCCATAATCCAGTTGATAAATGTATGAGGAAAGCCAACATGTATTAGGATGAGATGAAGGTAACTCCAGTTCACCTGATCAAATGCCTTTGTAAGATCAATTTTGAGGATGGTGGATTTAAGGCACTTAGTTTTTATGGAGTGAAGGGCCTCTTGGGCAGTACCAATAGCTTCATGAATTTTCCTGTGGTGTAGAAAAGCGAATTGTTCCTTTTCAATGTGAGAGGATAGAAAAGGCTTGATTCAGTTAGCAATGATTTTTGAAATGATCTTGTAAATACAATTACAAAGAGATATGGGTCTGTAATCATGAAAACTGGAGGGGTGGTCCGATTTAGGAATGAGTGCAATGAAAGTAGTGTTGAACCCATCATAGATCCTACCTCTCACCCTGCTATCCTCAATCATGATCAGAAGGTCGTTTTCCATAAGTTCAAAAAAATGAATGAAGAATTTGATGGGCCAGCCATCAGGCCCAGGACTTTTGTCTCTTTTGAACCTGTTATCCATGTCAGCCCCCATTAAAATTTTTTGCCATCATCCCCTCCTGAACCTTTCAAATTTCCTATCGTGGCCTAAGAAACCCTTTTTCCGCTTACCATCGCCCTCCTCTGCATCAAAATTTCATAATCAAAGGCCGAAAGGTTCACTTTTGAAATATTTGAATCCGAACCCCTTTGGCCCTAGCCTCCTACAGCGAGCCTTTCACGTGAACCGGGTGCTTGACCATGCGCCAGACCAAAAGGGCTTACCATATATTGCCATCAGGCATAATCTTAGCCGTCTGATCAAAACCCAAATCAACATACCATAGCACACTACCTTTGTGGTCCCCGCGCCCTAAAAACCACCACTTGAAACCGACCATTTATTTCGCACCACCTTTGCTGGGCAGACGGTATTCCGCAAATCGCAGTGATTCCATACGTTGCTTGCCACGTGTCCCAGGCCACTGTTCTAAAACCACTCCATTTCACGCATTATCTCCCGGGCAAAGACGTGCATCGAAATTCATATAAACCGCCCGATCTTAAGCATTCGATCCAACGGCTCTTACTTTCCAAAGTCATGCAGATTTTAACTCCCGTCCACATCGCCCCTGGCCCCCCTCCTCATTGCTTCTAGTCGCATTATTCACCGTAGATTACCCTCGAAATCGGACGGTTACGATTTACTCGCCTTTTCCATTGACCAGATCCCGTAGTCAGTACTCCACGTCATATGTTCCCGTCATCCTATCATAGTACCACCTGTCCCTCCATTTTACTCCATGTGCATTCCGCCACCACAGGTCTATATTAATTTCGTTGCTTCATTTCTAATGTATTTTTTCGATTATATTCGCCTTCTCCTCCACGACCACTCCACACTGTTACGTTGCATTCCCCACCATATTCCCACATTTTTCATCAGTCGACCATGCAGCAGTTGCCACCCCATTATCCCCACCGTGTCTGCATTCCCGTGCATGATTTACCTAACAGGTTTGCGGATTTTTGTAGGGTTTCAGCGCTGGAGGTTAACCATAACTTACAACCCTCGTTGCAGAGGTCGGGGGTGCGTCAAAGGACCGGTTTTTAAATGCAAAATTCATGAAGAAGGTCCTGGGTAGTTGCTTCGACGCGACTTTCATTAAAAGAAACAAGACTCAGACCTGTCCAACCATCAAGAACCATTCAAAAGGTAGATTCTTGTAGATGAAATTATTAATGGTGCAGATTAAGAATATCAGTCAGAAGAGCGAAGAATTCAACATCTGGAGCCGAAGATTTTAAATAACAATTCAGCATTCAGAAGGCAAAGAGTACAAGCACACAAAAATCATATCCTCCAGGTTTAATTTCAATAGATTTATCTCTCAGGAAGGTACATAATGTTACATATTTTATTCTTCATGTCTTGTCGCTGGAGAAATCTTCACCTACAACATTTACTCCATAGAGCAGCAGCAGAGTACTTACAACAGTTTAGTGCCGTCAAACAGTGTGGGCGGGCACTCTCTCACCATTCAGGTTTTAATGAGTCAATTAAATGTTCACCGACTTATTCTATTAGGTTTTTCTCCTTCTTCTTCTATAAAAACCCAGGAAAAAGACATGGTAAAGGTTCCAGACTTTTATCAGAAAATTGTGCAGTGAAAGGCATTTTTTGTATACATCTTGTAAAGCTTTTGTATGAAGGCTCAGAGCCCGTAGGGTCTCAGTGAGGAGGAGTTCTATCTATAATGAGGATTCTAGTCTTTGGTATTTCACAGTATGTAACTTTCTCTTATGTGTTTAATATAACATTTCATTTCATCCACTTTCTTGTATCGTGTTTTCGAATGCGAGTGGCTCACTGGTTTGGTAAGGATTCATCCTAGTTGATGCCCATACTTAAATCATTCAAGCGCTTTAAATATGGCTCATGCATGATATACTGTTCCATATTCATCTCAACCATCTTTCTGCTATATTAGTTGCTTTGGGAGGGTGCTTTTAAAATGCCATTGTCATGTATGGATTCTTAGATTGATAAGCCCATATATGTTTCTGTTGTGTATCTAGGTATCAGCCCAATGTTGACTAGTATCTTCTTAACTTTTCTTTCACCTCATTCACTTTCTGATATTTGATTTCTGTGGCATATTACTTGAACCGGCCCTCTTTGCAGTAAATTTTCTCTTAACTTTCTGATGCTTTAATATTGGAGCTTTGCATTGTGCCTCTGCAACATTACTTTCCCTGTGGCAGCTTCTGCGATTTTTGGTTCCATTTAAATCAATTTCCTTGTTTTACAAGAGATAGCATGAGAGTTTTGGATTGACACCCAAGTTATATGATACACTCCTTGCTATGATAAGATGTCCTATGCACTAGTCTATGGCAACTCTAGACTGTCTCTAGGAGCAACAATTTATGTCGACAACATCTTTCTGGCGCCGTTGCCGGGGAACGAAGTTAAGAAAATCATTATCCCTGGGCCTCGACAATCTTTATTCACTCTCTAATCAGGTGAGCACAGAGAGTTGAAGAGTTGTATATCTCTCACCTTGGTGAATCCACACTATTGTTTATTTGATAAATCTATTGGTAGTCCTGGCTCCCCAGAAGCCACACTTGAGGTCAGATACATCTCAGCCAAAGACACCTTCCGTGCTTAACCCAGAAAATATTATACATAGAAGAAGTTGGAAAGAAAAGAAATCAGCCCGTGCTGAAATCCCTGAGTTTTCCATAGAATATTATCCATCATCTTCTTCTCAAGAAGTTCCAGTAGAAAATCCCAACTCCATTGTGGGAGACACAGATTACTACTTAGATAGCCCACCCAGGGGAAGCGCTAGAACCAAAGAGAACTTTTTTCCTACTCCTGAGGTCGAAGAAGTCAAGGAAGTAACCGAAGTTTCGGTTGTTAACCGTGAATTGTTCCCATCTACACCTCAGGTTGCTGTACAATATATTCCCATTGTTATCCATACTCCACTTCCTCCTCCACCTCTTCCTCCATTCGTACATCAGATTGTTGCACAATCCCCACCTCCTCCAATGGCTAATGTCCCAGCCTTTTTTTTGAATAAATATGCTCCCCTGGCATTACCTCAAGTGTTGAATGATATGCCACAGGACTATTTGAAGATCTTGCCCAGATTCACTAGGGAAAATGAAATTGATGCTCAGAAACATCTTGATACCTTCTGTTCTTTTGCAGAGAACTTTAATGTAGAACATTTGGATGTAGTCTTAAGACTATTTATGCAATCTCTGGATGGTGAAGCCAGAAAATGGTTCAAAACATTAGGAAATCATTCTGTAACCACTTGGGACGATATGGAAAATACCTTTCTCAGGAAATGGGGAGAAAAGAAAGATCATGGACAGTGTCTTACTAAGTTCAATACTCTCAAGAAGAAACATAACGAAGGGGTGTCAGAATTTATCAAGAGATTTAATAAGTTATATTTAAACCTCCCTGCAGATATGAAGCCTCATCAGAATGCTGCCAAAGTTGTTTTCATAGCAGCCTTTGACTCAGATTTTGGTTTCTCTCTCAGGGAAGGAAAGCCTGCCACTCTAGATGATGCTCAGTCAGATGATCTTGAGTTGGAAGTAAACTTCTCCTCCATTGGAAAGTTAAAGGGGAAAGCTGAACAAGATACCAGAAGAAGAGGTAAAGAGGAAGTATCAACTTCTAATCAGGATAAAGATTCAGATAAAATCGAAGAAATGAGCAAAATTATTAAGAATATTTCTAATAAAATGGTTAAGCTTGAATTGGAGACCAAGAACTCAGCTTCCAAGAACTTTCATAACCCTCCAAACAGGGCTTACAATCCTCAGTATAGAAAGCCACCCCTACAAATATTGCCAAGGGAAACAAAAGAGAAGCAAGATCAGGTACCACACCCATTGTACTTGGAAGGCCCAGCTGATGACTCCACTGAAGACGCTGCTTATGAACTGCAAGATGCAAATCTTGCCTTTTCAAACAATGATGAAATAGAATGCCCATTGCAAGAAGAAGAAGAAGAGATCAGAGACACAGAAGATGCAGAAATTGATCACTATTGCAAACAGTTTAATGATTTCATGCAAGCACATTTCAATACGAGATATGATCTCAGATGCTTCAGAAAAAGAACTCTGACTCAAGAACATGAAGAAGAGCCTCCCCAGAAGGAAGCACCTGCTCAAAAGGAGTCAACAATGAATAAAGTCACAGATAAAGGTAAGAGTCCTCTAAACAAAACTCTGTAGTCTAATAATCAAACTCCTTCCTCTTCAAAAGTAGTCACTCCTCCTAATGTTGAGTCTGTATCAAAAGAAGTTAAACCTTCAGCTGAAAATAAAGAGTCAAAATAAGTTGTAATAGAAAAGTCCCCTCTTGTTTTCAATTTGCAAAAAGAACTTGAGAAAGTCAAAATCCCAGTCCCTTTGACTGAACTGTTGAAACAACCTGCATATCAATCTCAAGTCACTTCTTTATTGCTCCCTCCTGAAGCACCAATAATCCCAGACAGTCTTAATCTTCAAGAAGAAAGACCCATGGTAGTTTTTGGCCCACATGTCGAGGAGATAGACCCCTCTACTCCTCCTTTCTACGTGTCTCTAATGATTCATGACCTGCTACTACACAATTGTATGTTAGATTCTGAGCTTCCCACAATCTTATGCCTTTGTCAGTCATGGAGCAACTAGGTTTGCAGATCACACGTCCATATAAAGACCTCTATTCATTTGATTCCAAAAGAGTTAAATTCTTGGGGATGATTAAAGATTTAGTGGTCAATCTAGCCCAAATTGCAGCAAAAAGTGTAGTAATGGACATTGTGGTAGCTGACATCCCAGCTCGCTTTGGCATGCTGTTATCAAGGTCCTGGAGAAAAAAATTTGGTGGGTCACTCAAGATGGATTTAACCTATGCCACTATCCCTGCTTTTGGTGGCCAGGAGAGGAGGTTATACAGAGAAACTAGATTTGTCAAGATGGTGACTAAGGCTGACAACTCAGAGAATTCACCAGTATACAGCAAAGAAGGAGATTTCTCATGTTTGATGTTAGAATAAGATCAAAATTTCGCTCATGAACCTTCCTTCTGTCAAATCAAGACTGAGCAGCCTTTAGAAAACTGTGAAGCAGGAGTATGGACACTACATTTTGATGGAGCAAATTCAAGAGAAGGAAACGGATCTGGAGTATTATTAATCTCTCCTACAGGAAAATGGATCCCACTATCTTTTAAATTGGAATATGAGGCTACTAATAATGTGGCTGAATATGAAGCACTACTATTGGGACTGCAGACAGCCAAGAGTATGGGTATACAGAGTTTAAAGGTCCTGGGAGACTCTGAGCTAGTGGTCAGACAGGTCAGAAATCAATGTCAAACTAAGCACCCATGGCTGAGAGCTTATAGAAATGAAATATGGGACATGGTGGAGAACTTATTCTTGGCATTCAATATCTAGTTCATGCCCCGGGAGCAAAATAGAATGGCGGATTCTCTAGCTGTAATTGCCAATACATTTCGTCCTCCTCAGAACCCTCTCTTGAGATATGAAGTTGAGGTGTGTTACAGACCATTAATTCCGGACAACATCAAGCACTGGCAGGTATTTGAAGATGAGGAACAAATGAAGATATTCTTGGAAATAGTGGGAGAATTATCCAACATGGAGATTGATGATTATGAAGAAGATGAGGCCGAAGATATTTCAGAAAATAAGTGGGAAGAGAAAATGGCAGGTAATAAAGTGCTGCAGTTGAAAGGAAACATTATACCTAGAGGGATGGTGCCTCTAGAAAGATTATTTGACAAGAATTATATCTCATTGCAGCCGAGAAAAATAGTAGAAGAAAATCAGGTAGAAGATCTAAATCTGGGCACTGAGGCTGATCCTAAAATTGTAAAATTATCCAAGAAGGTCCCAGAGGAGTATAAAGAAAAATACCTGAAATTATTTCAATCATACAAAGATGTATTTGCATGGTCCTATTAGGACCTTAAAACTTTTGATATTAGTATAATGTAGCATAAAATTCCTCTGAGGGAAGATGCAAAACCTTATAAGCAGAAGCTTAGACAGATAAATCCTTTACTGCTTCCCTCCATTGAAAAAGAAATCAAGAAGCTGATAAAAGCCAAAATAATTGTGCCATTAAGGTACTCAGAATGGGTTGCGAACTTGGTCCCTGTCCGAAAAAAGAATGGAGAAATCAGGTTGTGTGTGGATTTCAGGAATTTAAACAGAGCATCTTTAAAAGATAACTATCCGCTGCCCAAGATGGACCAAATTCTGCAGAAAGTGGTTGGAGCCTCCAGAATGTCAATGATGGATGGTTTTTCTAGTTATAATCAGGTGGCTATACTTCCGGAGGATCAGAGGAAAACTGCTTTCACCACACCATGGGGTACATTCATGTATGCCAGGATGCCTTTTGGGCTGATTAATGCAGGGGCTACCTTTCAGAGGGCGATGGACATTGCTTTTGTGGGGGAGCAAGATAAATTTCTGGTGGTGTACCTTGATGATATAACAGTGTTTTCAAAAAATGACAATGAGCACATTGAGCATTTACGAAGAACTTTTGAAAAATGCAGAAGGTATGGCCTTTCTCTCAATCCACAAAAGTCTTTATTTGCATTAGAGGAAGGAAATCTTTTGGGGCATATTGTAACTAAAGATGGGGTGAGAATAGATCCTAAAAGAGTAGAGGTGATAAATAGTATTCCTCTCCCCAGAAATAAGAAAGAGGTGCAAGTGTTTTTGGGACGAATAAATTTCCTGAGAAGATTTATTCCCAACTATGCTAAGATAGTTAGGCATATAACTGATATGCTGAAAAAGAATAATGAAGTAAAATGGTCTCAGGAATCTAGAGATGCATTCACCAGGATAAAACAGGCATTTGCTGAAGTTCCTGTACTAGCTGGGCCAAATTATACTAAACCATTTATGATATTTTCATTTGCTTCACCTCATACAGTAGCTGGAGTTTTGCTGTAGAAAAATGAAGATGGATATGAGAAACCTATTGCCTTCTTCAGTCAGGTGCTTCATGATGCAGAACTGAAATATAATATATTGGAGAAGCAGGCCTATGCCCTAGTGAAATCCCTCAAAGAATTTAGAACATATGTTTTGCAGTCTCACATTACTGCATATGTCCCTACAGCAGTTGTCAAAGACATTCTCATTCAGGGAGATAGTGAAGGGAAGAGAGGGAGATGGATTGCAAAAATACAGGAGTATGATCTGGACATCCGTCCAACCAAGCTAATTAAGGGACAGGGGCTGGCCAGGATCTTATCAGAATCAAGCTACCAGGCTTCGGGCATAAATTTGTCTATGATTTCAAGTGGAGAGTCTGAAAATGAAAAAGAACAGCAAGGACTGGAGGTAGCCACTCAAACAGCACATATAAAGTATCTCACTAGTCCATGGTATAAAGAAATAGTGGAATATCTTTTGACACTCAGCTGTCCTCCCAGCTGTGATAAAGCAAAATACAGGGCTTTAAGATTGAATCACATAAGTATATATTTGCTAATGGCCAACTATATTGGAGGGACCCTTCAGGCATCCTATTATTGTGCCTCACAAAGGATGAAGTAAAAAGTATAATGATGGAATTTCATGAAGGAATCTATGGAGGACACTACAGCTGGAGGGCCACAGCTCATAAAATCTTAAAGGCTGGTTTCTACTGGCCTAAATTATTTGGAGATGTTTTTGCTTGGGTTAGAGCATGTGATAAGTGTCAGAAATTTGCTGAGAGGCAGAAATTGGCAGCTCTGCCCTTGATTCCAGTTCATGTGAATGAGCCATTTCAACAATGGGGAATAGATTTTATTGAAGAAATACATCCCCCATCAAGTGGACAACATAAATGGATATTAACAGCCACAAATTACTTTAAAAAATGGGTGGAAGCCATACCTGCAAGGAATGCTACTGACACTGTCATCATAAAATTCATGGAGGAGAACATCATATCCAGGTTTGGCTATCCTACTAGAATAGTGACTGATAACGCACAGGCCTTCAAATCTGCAAAATTTTTGAATTTCTACCAACAGTATAATATCAGATTGAATCACTCCACAACTTACTACCCATAGGGGAATGGCTTGGCAGAATCCTCTAACAAAACTCTGGTGAGGGCTTTAAAGAAAACTATAAATGAGAATTAGAATAATTGGGATTCCCAATTGAAATTTTCTCTATGGGTGAATAGAATCACCAACAAGAGAGAAACTGGGAAATCTCCATATGAGTTGGTATATGGACGAGCAGCAGTGTTTCCTGTGCAGCTGGTCTTACCAGTGGCACGTTTCATACAAGAAATTCAGGAGGAACCTGATGATATGGTCAGGAGAATCAATCAATTAGTAGAATTAGAGGAAACAAGAGGACATGTAAATCAGAGGTTAACAAAATATCAGGAGAAAATGAAAAGCGTCTTTGATCAGCATGCAAAAGACAGGAAGCTACAGGTTGGTGATCTGGTTCTCAGATGGGATGTCCGAAGGGCTGAAAAAGGAAAACATGGTAAGTTTGACCCACTATGGTTTTTCCCATTCAAAATTGTGGAACAGGGAGGCAATAACACGTTTGTATTGGAGAATTTACAGGGCGACTTACTGGATGCCCCTGTAAATGGACAATTTTTAAAGCCCTACTTCCGATTATGATTCAGGTCGAGGTGGCCTAATTGTATCATACTGTATATTAATTCTTGTTTTATTACTGATTGAATGATGAGGGTGTTATAACGAATCATGAGAAGAAAAGGTTTTCAAGGGCAGAGTCTGCATAAAAGACGATCCGACGGTCTGCACATTCTCGACACGTCCAGGTATGAACGTGCCGTCCCCAGATGGAGCCAATGTTATCCATGTCAGCCCCCATTAAAATTTTTGGCCATCAGCCCCTCCTGAACCTTTCAAATTTCCTATCGTGGCCTAAGAAACCATTTTTCCGCTTACCGTCGCCCTCCTCCGCATCCAAATTTCATAATCAAAGGCCGAAAGGTTCGCTTTTAAAATATTTGAATCCGAACCCCTTTGGCCCTAGCCTCCTACAGTGAGCCTTTCACGTGACCCGGGCGCTTAACAATGCGCCATACCAAAAGGGCTTACCGTATATTTCCATCAGGCACAATCTCAGTCGTCCAATCAAAACCCAAATCAACGTACCATAGCGCACTACCTTTGTGGTCTCCACGCCCTAAAAACCACCGCTTGAAACCAACTGTTTATTTCGCACCACCTTTGCTGGGCAGGCGGTATTCCGCAAATCATAGCAATTCCATACGTTGCTTGCCATGCGTCCCAGGCCACTGTTCTAAAACCGCTCCATTTCGCGCATTATCTCCCGGGCAAAGACGTGTAGTGAAATTCATATAAACCACCCGATCTTAAGCATTCGATCCAACGGCTCTTGCTTTCCAAAGTCGTGCAGCTTTTAACTCCCATCCACATCGCCCCTGGCCCACCTCCTCATTGCTTCTAGTCGCATTCTTCACCGTAGATTACCCTCGAAATCGGACGGTTACGATTTACTCGCCTTTGCCATTGACCAGATCCCGCAGTCAGTACTCCATGTCATATGTTCCCGTCATCCTGTCATAGTACCACCTATCCCTCCATTTTACTCCACGTGCATTCCGCCACCACGGGTCTATATTAAGTTCGTTGCTTCATTTCTAATGTATTTTTGCGATTATATTCGCCTTCTCCTCCACGACCACTCCACACTATTACGTTGCATTCCCCACCATAGTCCCACATTTTTCATCAGTCGACCATGCAGCAGTTGCCACCCCATTATCCCCATCGTGTCTGCATTCCCGTACATGATTTACCTAACAGGTTTGCGGATTTTTGCAGGGTTTCAGCGCCAGAGGTTAACCATAACTCACAGCCCTCATTGCAGAGGTCAGGGGTGCGTCAAAGGACCGGTTTTTAAATGCAAAATTCATGAAGAAGGTCCTGGGTAGTTGCTTCGACGCGACTTTCATTAAAAGAAACGGGACTCAGATCTGTCCAACCATCAAGAACCATTTAAAAGGCTGATTCCTGTAGATGAAATTATTAATGGTGTAGATTAAGAATATCAGTCAGAGAGCGAAGAATTCAACGTCTGGAGCCGAAGATTTTAAATAACAATTCAGAATTCAGAGGGCAAAGAGTACAAGTGCACAAAAATCATATCCTCCAGTTTTAATTTCAATAGATTTTTCTCTCAGGAAGGTACAAAATATTACATATTTTATTCTTCATGTCTTATCCCTGGAGAAATTTGCACCTACAACATTTACTCCATAGAGCAGCAGCAGAGTACTTACAGCGGTTTAGCGCTGTCAAACAGTGTGGGCAGGCTCTCTCTCATCATTCAGGTTTTAATGAGTCAATTAAATGTTCACCGACTTCTCCTATTAGGGTTCTCTCCTTCTTCTTCTATAAAAACCCAGAAAAAAGACATTGTAAGGGTTCCAGATTTTTATCAGAGAATTGTGTTGTGAAAGGCATTTTTGTATACATTCTGTATAAACTCTTGTGTGAAGGCTCAGAGCCCGTAGGGTCTCAGTGAGGAGGAGTTCTATCTGTAATGAGGATTCTGGTCTTTGGTATTTCACAGTATGTAACTTTCTCTTATGTGTTTAATATAACATTTCATTTCATCCACTTTCTTGTATCATGTTTTGGAATGCGAGTGGCTCACTAGTTTGGTAAGGATTCATCCTAGTTGATGCCCGTACTTAAATCAGTCAAGCGCTTTAAATATGGCTCATGCATGATATATTGTTTCATGTTCATTTCATCCATCTTTCTGCTATATTAGTTGCTTTGGGAGGGTGCTTTTAAAACGCCATTGTCATGTATGGATTCTTAGATTGATAAGCCCATACATGGTTATGTTGTGTATCTGGGTATCAGACCAAAGTTAACTAATATCTTCTTATATTTCTTTCACTACATACACCTTCTGATACTTGATTTCTGTGGCATATTATTTGAATCGGCCCTCTTTACAGTAAATTGTCTCTTAACTGTTTGATGCATTGTGTTGGGGTTTTGCATCTTGCCTCAAGAAGAGCTAGCTTTCCTTGCGTCGTAAGTTCTCGGGTCCCATTCGAATCAATATTTCTTTATATATGATATAAGTGAGTTGAAGTCGAAAAATTGCCATTACATTATGCTCCTTGCTATGCTAAGATGTCCTAGGCACTGGTCTATGGAAACTCTAGACTGTCTCTAGGGAAGACAATATATGCTGACAATGTAGACCATGCAAGGCCCAAGGAAAATGTATTTAAGTCTAACTCGTTATATTAATCTCTCTTGAACTACTTGGTTGCTTTTGTTGACTTTTAGGCTTTTTGGATAGGCTTGTAATAACTTCTTAGCTATCTTTACAAATAACTCTGACTTGGAGTTACTTTATGTGTGTTTGAGGAAAATAAGGCTGGCAGGTGGCATTTTGGTCCTTTGGAAGAGTAATGGCTTTAGTGATTTGTGTATTCGAAGCCTTCTCTTTCTATCTGTCATGATTATATCCTTTTAAACTCTGTTTTGGCCTTAGTTATGCTTTTTAGGCCATCTTTAATCATATTTTGCCTTTGTCACTTTCTGCTTATTATTTAATCTTTAATTAATCTGTCTTTACACTATGCTTTATCCATAATTTTCTTGATTAAGCCTTTTATCTTTTGTCTCTTCATCTTCACTATTCTTTCCTTCTTTTTTGTGTGTAGGTATCATTAGCGTGCTGAGGATTTCATTTGTTTTACTAGCATTCATGAGGCATTGATAAAACACTTAAAAGCCATGATAAATCCCTATTTTCATTTTCAACCTCAAGGATCGTCATCCTGGGCCTTTCTTGCCACTGGTTTGGCTGTGGGAGGACCTGTACATTCCAGACCGCCATTAAAGCTACATATAAAACACAAAACCATTAAATAAAACCTGCGTTTGTGGGGTAAAACTTCTTCAGAGGCTCGGGGAATGGTTATGGATCATTTGCAGAGAAGAGGAGAAATGCACAAGGGAGGGGTTCCATAGGCAGAACTAGGAAGAACAGGGTTTTAATTTGAATGTAGCGCAAAAATGGAAAAAGTGGTTTTGCAGCGAAACTAGGGTGGTATTCATGCGAGAGATGGGTGGTTAGTGGTATTGGCCCATATGGACGCAATACCACTCAGGGGTTGACTCTTGTCCTTAGATAAACCACCTATTTCGCATGTAAACGTGATGTTAACTCATTTTGGTGAAATCAGTGCGAAATTGAACAAGGGCCATCAGATCTGGGGGATCTAGATCGATGGTGGTGGGTGAGCGCGACGGGAGGAGATGTGTGGTGGCCGGGGATATTGGAGGACATGTGGCGGGAAGGGTTTTGACTGTGATGGAGTAGTGGGCTAGCGGGTGATGGGATGTTTTATAGATGGTGGTAAAGGGTCTAGATTAATGTGGACCGTTAGATCAGAAATATTAACGGCTAAGATCATTTCATGGAAAGCAATAGTGGGGTAAATGATAAGTGAAGGGGGCTTAAGTGAATGGTGGAAACGCGGTCCTATGGGGGATAGAATGGGACTAGGGTTAGAAATAAAGGGGCAGAAGCTTTTAGCAGAGGTTCTCAGGCTCTTGGTTAAATGAATGAAGGGACGAAGGACTTAAGCCCTCAAGCGATTAAGGCCCTATTTTATAAAAGGGTCAGAGTTAGGCCTTAAAAGTGGGTTTTTGGGCCCTTTTAGTGGTTTCGATAGGTATAAAAAGAGGAAATTTAATCAAATAAAGAGTCTTTATTAGGTTTAAAGGGGTTTTTATGGGAAATGAGGTTTAATGAGGGAGAAAAGGGGGATTTTTAGGGGAAAAATGAGTGGCTAGGATAGGTAAACATGGATGAAAAAGTGGGTGAAAAATGAATTTATGGAATAATGGAAAATGGCTTTAAAAACAGTTTCTTTTGTCTTGGCAGGGTAACTTGGAGTCCTTTGAGTGAAGACTTTACTGAAATGAATTCCTGTGGATTAATGAGCACAATGGGCTCTTCAAGAACTTACAGATTTTCACAAAATTTTGTTTCTTGAAAGCTGAAAGACTTATTTAGCCATCAATAGGTATAACAGAATTTATAGATGGCTAACACTGAATAGGAGGAGTGATGCTACCTCTTGGTGACAAAGGGGCTGTCTCTGTGTGTGTGCTCTACTCCACAAGGACAGTGTCACCTGAATGATCCTGTGATTCCAATCTCTCCTTTGTCTGTCCATCACTATACACTTTGTAATTATCGATAGGAGATAAATCCTCATCATCTCGTGGTTCCTCTTGGTTAGGTAGGATGTTAGTGTGACCAGAGATTTTGGGGGTGGCAGATTTATCAAAAATTTCCTCTTGCTCCCCTGCTTCCAATGGGTTTCTTGATTCATATTTTTTCCTTTTTTGTCCTAGGACTCTGGCGATTTCCTCCTCAAACTCTTGCAAGGGTGCATGGGATGGTTCTGCTTCCTCCATTAGGTTCAAGGTTCCTTGGGGTGTCTTGGACCATTTTTTCCTTCTTCTCTTTGACGTTGAGGTTCGGGTCCTTTTTCTTCTTGGTGCATTTACCCTGGGGGGCTCAATTTCAGTTCCATAAGGGTTTACTTCTGGTTCCTGTGCCTCAGGGTTAACGAAATTATACTAGGCTATCTGTTGCCTATCTAGCTCATGAATTATGATTAGTTTTATTAACCCCTAGTGAATAACCACTGCTTGGGGATTCTTGGCTTTCCTCAATCGAACAACAGTATCATGCAATACAGAATTCAAAAAGGCAGGCAGATTAATTGATTTTTTTTTTTAAAGTGCAGCAAAAAGTTTGAGTTGTCGAGGTTTTACCACATTCTGATGTCCTTCACATGTAATAAAATTCTGGATGAACACCGCCAGCTCCCGCCATGGCTGGTGTAAATAGGTAGGGTGTAATATTCCACTTTTAGCATGCAGCTAAATGGAATATTGAATTTTGCTGTTTGCACTTAGGAGATGAATAAATGGGTAAGGAGGCCCATACATTTCAGAAATAGGAATAAAATCCCTCTTAGTATGAAAGGGGATCATCAGTGGAGATGTATTTCACACCCTCATGTGTGAAACATGACATTTGCATGAAGACAAGGTCAAGTTTGACCAAGTCAAATAGCGCAGTGATAGGAGGTGGAGATCATCCTGTGGGACAGCGCAATGAAAGAGGAGGGAAGTTTCCTTGATGGAGGAAACCCTAATGAGTGGGACCCATGGAGAGGCAGCTTGAATTTTTTTAAGAGGAGGGCAAGGCAGCCATTGTTATTCATGTTTATGGTTATTGATTTTCATGTGTGTTTAGACTTGGAGCATCTTCTTGCTGTTTAGCAGAGTTGTAGTGTTGTTTAGCACAAGGAATTCCTATTTAGGATTCTTTCCCCTTATTGAGAGGCATATTGAGGGATTGCACTTCATTTCTCCACATTCAGGCTCAACGCCAAGCCATCTCCTTCAGCTACAACATTATTTCTGCTCAAGTATAACGTTGTGTTGCAGGGTGTTGCAGTGGAGGTTCCACAACACCATTCCTTAGCTTGTTTTTCAGAGGAGGGAGCCTTATTTTCTTTGGGAGATTAGTAAGGAAGGATTCAGAGCATATTTAAGATCTTTTCACTTGTCCAACACATTCTATTCCACCTACAGCGCAGTATCCCTCAGTGACTGTGTTATTTTCAAAGTACATTTGCAGTGTTGATTGGAGGGTGAGATCTTCAGTGATAGGATTAGCCTTCCACTTGGAAGATCCATTGGAGGAGGTATATTCAGAATTTGCATCATCTTCAGCCATCTCCATCCAGTTACAGTTCTTGAGTTTTTGTTGCTATTGCAACTTCGGCATTTCTACAGTTTTTCAATGTTTTTGTATATTTCAGCCAATCCTTCTAAGGATTGTTGTATTGTTGTTTTCCAAGGGTTGAGATATTTCTCCCCCATATATTTTGAGCTATACATTTCTATATCCATGTATTTACATAATTTTTTAGTAGTTCTCCATAATATATTGCGCAATCATGGCCTGGGTTTATACATATATAGCAATGTTCTTCATTTTCTTGTACATGTGTTGTTGAGGCTTGTATTTCCTTGCTTGAGTGATTGTTTCCTCCAGGATTTGTACTCTCTTTACTGCTATAAAATCACTTGTTTTCTATCTACATCTTCATGTATTAAGGCTCATAAAAATAACGTTATTTCTCTATTTCTTGTTCATACATTGCTACAGTCCCTTCATTGGGTACTTTACCAAGACAACTCAATGTGGGAGATCTGTTTAACCCACCTAGAGTGATTTTTTTGGAGCCTCCTCTTGGATTTAGGTATTATATACATTTATCTAAGAATCCAGGTCTTTTTTTCGAATGTTGTAGTATCCATTCCTGAAAAATGAGTTTTTCAGGCATGCCTTGCTGAGCAGTCCCTATTTGGGATATTACAGTGGTATCAAAGCATGATCTCTGGCTCAGCCTATGAGTTCTAGCTATCAGAGAAATAAAGAGAAGAATTAGAGATCATACTTATGAAGAGGATGAGATTACGCTCATCAGTTTTCAGATCTAATAAGAGCCTCTTAAAGCAGCTTGAACAGAAGAAAGAATAAATATGCAAGGAAACTCTTAGAGAGTTTCAAGAAGAAGAAAGCCGCAATGAGACCTAAAAAATGTTTCAGGAAGAAGAGGAAGGACCATGCACGTCATACTCTCACAAATAAGAATAAAAGAAGCATGAAAGACACTTGGATCATCAGATTCTAAGTGATTACTTTGTTGAGTACAAATCTCAACATAGAGCCTTCAAGGAGACTCTAGCTTTACCTCAATTCCTCCAGCCGAAGGAAGAGAAGAGCCCATGAAAAAAAAGAGAAATCAAAGGCAATATATTCTTATTGTCTACATTTAACGGATCACACACATGTTCAACAAAAACTTGGGTGATGAAGCTTGAGGCATTTTTCCTACTACATCCAGTGGTAGAGAAAGAGGCTGTTGAGATCTCAGCACTGCACCTAGAAGGTGAAGCCCAAATTTGGTTGTTCAACCATTTGAGCCATGAAATAGTGTCTACTCTTGCTAAGTTTTCTCAAAATATGATCAAGAAGTTTGATAGTAGAGGATCAGTAAAGGAGGAGTCCTCACCACCACTTGAGGAGCCTTGTACTAACACTGTCACATTCATGGGGGAGCAACCACCTACATCAGAAGTTGGGGCAGCCATTACATTGGAAGAAGGAGACCTTGTATCCCTACAAGAGGTTCCCAAATCTCATCAAGGTATGAAAGAATTCCCACTTTCTATTATTGCAGCAATTCCTTCTGGAAGTTGTGGAAATTTTTCTTTACATGGCCAAGGGTCAAATCACATTGCTAATCTAGAGCAGCAGTATTGCACTGCGCTGTGAAAATTTCAATGGTTCAAGGAAGAGATGAACCATCATCCACATGCATCTCTATTGAGTTGCACACAACCCTTGATGTTGGAGTGTAAACTTTTGGAGGATGAAATAAACCTTTTCCTAAATACTCCTACAAAAAACAATAAGTTCATCTTTGAGATGGAGTATGAGGCATCAACTATATCATTGGAGAGACTATTAGTGCTGCCAAAAAATAGCAGTGAGGAGGATTTTCCTTTATTACATTTGGATCTTGATGGATTCAAGGTGGACATGGGTATGAGATCTTTTCCAAGAGATCTCCAAGGATATGCATTTCAACATTCCATGAAATGCAAAGAGAAGAATCTGGTTTTGGGGGATGACAGCTCTCATTGGGGGAGTACCAAGAGGGAAGATGATAGGAGACCTCCACAAGTGGTTTATTGGATTTGGATGAAGAGCAAGAGGCTGGTAAGCCACTTGCAAATATATGACACTAGGCAGCAGGAGGCTTGGCTGCGCTTGCTCCTCTTGAAAGAGTTTGGCCATCACTTGGCATATCCTCTTCCTAAGGGGATAGGGATGGAGAAGAGGTGGCAGGATTCTTGCATCATTGAGTAAAGATAAGTATGGATGCAAGGTGTTGATATTAAATTCATATCATTCATTATGTCTTCATCATATGAGCTGTATGATAGGAGCATGAGGAAGCAAAAAGAACTTTGGTTGCTTGAGTTGTACTTGAGAGAGCAAGGGAAAATTTGTTCTCACATGTTGTGTGATGTTGCAGGAGTATAAGAAGGCACTCTCATGGTGAAAAGGGGCTACTTTTTGGCCTTGTATGATCAGGAAGAACTTCCATCTTGGAAGGTATTCCATATTTGCAGTAGCATTACTAGAGGAGTCCTTGACAAGGAGCATGTCAAAGAACAAAGCTTTGTATTGACAGGAGCCTATTTGCATGAGCTCACAACACTATCACTTTGGAGTAGGGACTTATGGATGGAGTGTCCCTAGGATCAATTCACATTGGATGCACTTGGTGGAAAAGGAGGAGGTGAAAATGATGGGGTAGTGGATGGAAACATCTACTACTATGACATATTCTTCTTGACTTGGGCTTCCAAGCATGAGAAGGAAGATCTTCTTGCAGCACATGGTTCATTCCTCTTCATAGCATGCCAAAACACTATGGAGGACTCACTCATGGATCCATGTATCATCTTACTTCCAGCATATGGTAAGAAATCTGTTTTTACATTTATTGATTTTCATACTCTTACCATTACTATGCAGTGCATTGCTCCACAAGAGGGCAAGCTTTTCACATTGCTCCATGATCAATGTTGGGCCAAACTATATGATGGAGGCAACCATATTTTATGTGGCCTTAGGAAAATGTTTTCTCATTACATGTATGTTTAGTTGTTATATCCAACTATTTACCATATAATGACATACATGATTAACTATGTATCAAGAAACATTTTGCCTTGTAATTTCCTGAAGGAGCAGTTTGTAAAACTGTGTTGTACATACTTGGGAGACTATTGGTATATTCAAGCACCACATGAAGCCATCAGTATGTCCTTCATTTTGATGTTGATCATGATTTAATTTGCTGATATTTTTCCTATTCTTGTTGAAAGCATGATTGGGAGATTGACACATGAGTTGGATGTGTCCTTGAGGGAAGAAGATTCCCACATTTTCTACTTTGGAGGTTCTAATGGGAGCATGAGAGGAGATATGGCAACCACAGCCACATATTTGTTTTATTTTGAGGTGGGCCATGAGTTTGATAGCCATCCATTGTATAACCAAGGGAAATTTTTTGATTATGTATTGTTGACACATTCATCCATTTACTATTCATTAGTAGATGTGATGATTTTTGTATATTACTTGCCATGCTATTTTATGAAGTTGCAGTGGATGAGACTGTGTTTTGTCCTCTTGAGACATTGTTTGTATCATGAATCATCATGTAAAACCTTCATAAAACTTCTCATTTGGATACTCTATGATGACCATGTCCTATTAATCATGGATGAAATGTTTTGGGCTAGCTTGTTCTTCAATGTGGGAGGGGAGATCCATGGAGGATTTTTCTTCATTTTTACACTTAAGGGAAATACCATTGCAGCCCAAGATCAACACACAATATACACTTATCTTAAATGGAGAGGAGGACAGTGTGTAGTAGGCTATTATGCTTACCATATTCAGATTTTCAGCCCACCTTCATTTACGAGCTCAAGGTGGAAGGAGGTTTCTATGAGTTGCCATGTCGAGAGGTAACTCACTTTGTATGGATTATTTCTTGGGGATGGGAGATTCATATGGGGATGGTAAATCCCAATTTATATCATATCTCATGCCTCAAGAAGGTCCATAGACAACCCATTCTTGCCTCCATAGATGTCTATTTCTTACATGATAACTATTTGGGATGCTCACCAAAAGCTAGTTTTCATATGTTGGAGGGACAACTTGGAGATATATTGATGAGACAACATCTTGATCCTTGGAGGATTTTATCTTATGAGGATGCTACAAGGGGAGAAGGGGAGACTTCTCAGTTCTATCCTTGCAGTTGCTTGAGGACAAGCAACATTTGGGAGGGGAGGACTGTAATATTCCACTTTTAGCATGCAACTAAATGGAATATTAATTTTTATTGTTTGCACTTAGGAGATGAATAAATGGGTAAGGAGGCCGATACATTTCAAAAATAGGAATAAAATACCTCTTATTATGAAAGGGGATCATCATTGGAGCTGGATTTCACACCCTCATGTGTGAAAGAGGAAATTTGCATGAAGATAAGGTCAAGTTTGACCAAGTCAAACAACACAGTGATAGGAGGTGGAGATCATCTTGTGGGACAGCGCAGTGAAAGAGGAGGGAGGTTTCCTTGATGGAGGAAACCCTCATGAGTGGGACCCATGGAGAGGGAGCTTGCATTTTTTTAAGAGGAGGGCAAGGCAGCCATTGTTATTCATGTTTATGATTATTGATTTTCATGTCTATTTAGACTTGGAGCATCTTCTTGTTGTTTAGCAGAGTTGCAGTGTTGTTTAGCACAAGGAATTCCGGTTTAGGATTCCTTCCCCTTCTTGAGAGGCCTCTTGAGGGATTGCACTTCATTTCTCCACATTCAGGCTCAAGCCCAAGCCATCTCCTTTAGCTACAACGTTATTTCTACTCAAGTATAATGTTGTGTTGCAGGGTGTTCCAGTCGAGGTTCCAAAACACCATTCCTTGGCTTGTTTTTCAGAGGAGGGAGCCTTCCTTCCTTTGGGAGATTAGTAAGGAAGGATTCAGATCATATTTCAGATATTGGCACTTGGCCAACACATTGTATTCCACCTACAATGCAGTATCCCTCAGTGAATGCATTATTTTCAGAGTACATTTGCAGTGAGGGTTTATAGTGTTCATTGGAGGGTGAGATATTCAGTGATAGGATCAGCCTTCCACTTAGAAGATCCATTTGAGGAGGTATATTTGTATTGTGAATCATCTTCAACCATCTCCATTTAGTTCCAGTTCTTGAGTTGCAGTTGCTACTGCAACTCCGACATTTCTGTAGTTTTTCCATTTTGTGTATAGTTCAGCCAATCCTTCTAAGGATTGTTGTATTTTTGTTTTCTAGGGGTTGAGATATTTCTCCCCCATATATTTTGAGCTATAAATTTCTATATCCATGTATTTACATCATTTTTCAGTAGTTCTCCATAATAGACTGCGTAATCGTGTCCTGGGTTTATACATATATAACAATGTTCTTCATTTTCTTGTACATGTGTTGTTGAGGCTTGCATTCCCTTGCTTGAGTGATTGTTTCCTCCAGGATTTGTACTCTCTTTACTGCTATAACATCACGTGTTGGCTATCTACATCTTCATGTATTCAGGATCATAAAAATAACGTTTTTGCTCTATTTATTGTTCATGCACTGCTGCAGTCCCTTCATTGGGCACTTTACCAAGACAACTCAGTGTGGAGATCTATTTAACCTACTTAGAGTAATTTGTTTGGAGCCTCCTCTTGGATTTAGGTCTTAGATACATTTATCTAAGGAATATAGGTCTTGGTTTCAAATCCTGTAGCATCCATTCCTGGAAAATGTGTTTTTCAGGCATGCCTTGTTGAGCAGTCCCTATTTGGGATATTACATAGGGTTAATCCCTCTGTTTTTTCGTTCCAATGGTTCATCCAGGTCCTGGTATGCTGCTAATGCTTCTCTCAGGAGGATATGCTTCTCTGCACATCTTTCTCCTTGCACTGGTATTCCAGAAACTTCCGCGATAATTCCCTCTGTAACTCGTATAGTTCGACCTTTGACTCTGGTTTTCCCTTCCTATAGATTTTGCAGAAATTATATTGCAATTCTCATGTAGAAACCCTGTATTCTATGTACATATGTCAGCCATCCAACTTGATAAAGGATGGCACTCGCTGCCTCTGAAATTGGAAAGTTTGCAGGCTCGCTTCGAAGGGTATTTCCTCCCATAGCTGATATGCTCTTTTCCTCTGATTTTTTTTCTTCTTGGCTCTGTTGTTTCGACTGGATGTAGTATGCAAATGGAAAAGAGATTGCGACTATGCATAGATAATCTTCCTGCCTTAATTGTAGTGTTCCTTTGGTCTTATCGATGCGTCTAACAAGATTTTTGCAGTGATTTCACATGCTTGCTAAATTAAGGCCAATTACACCCCCTCCCTCGAAGAAAGGGCGCTCACGCCCTCAATTATAGGAGATTTGGTTGCTCATGAATGGCACAGGTGTTACAAAGAATTTTTGGTCATCTAACCTATTATCATTAGATGAACCCAAGTACACCATGTAAGACCAATTTTACCCTAAGTAAAATTGCTTTCACCATATGAAATAACATTTGTTTATATTTCCCGGTCATATTTAACCCAAAAAAAGGAAATTAATTAAATAAATCATTATTTATTTGATTATTTCCTAGGAATAAGTTATTTAAATCATTATTTAAATAATATTCCTAGTTAAATTTGACTAAATCATTTTTAAATAATTCAATAAACCATTATTTATTTAATTATATGCCCATCATTTCCCTAAAATAATAAAGAAATCATTTATTTATTTGTTATTTATAAATAAAGGAATTGACCCAAGTCAAAAATCCTTTTCCCTCCAACAAATATAATAAAATATTCCTGAAGGGTGATTCTAGAATTCAATTAATAATATTTTATTCATGCACCGAGTTCTAGAACACTCCAATATTTTGTTATAAATAGAAGGGTTTTTCTCATTCATTAGTCACCTCCATTGCATTAGATCACTCTAGATCTACTCTTGGTCACCATTTTCCATTTTTGTTTTATGAGCTCCCATTGAGTTCTATGTTTGTCTGGGTTTTCTACACCAATAAGAGAGAGGAATTTTAGATCTGAAACGCTGAGGACTTTCAAGAACCCATCCCATTGAGGAGAACCGGAAAACACCTTTCTTGTTTTCCTCTCAGGTGCCCCCTTTTTATATAATACAAAAATTCTTTCAAATACACTGTTCTTGTCTTGTCTATTGGATGCATGGAGCCATATTTTACTTTATCTGCTTAATGTCTTTCATGCTTAGATTTGGATTTGTGCAACATTATTTGGATCATCTAATTGCAGATTTAAAGATGTTTGATGCCCATAACCGATGTTACGCTATTTGTTATGTAGCTAAAGTGATTTTTAATACGAAAGATTCATACTTCAATAATTGGCGACCTTAATCGGGGATCGAACCCAAATCTTCGGTTTCGCAAAAAGCTTCTAAGTGGTATGTTGATCAGCCCACTTCCTCTCATACCACCTTTTCGACTCTTGCCTAGGATTTTTTATCTTAATTCCAGCTTCCCCTTCGTTATGACACTGGTATCGAACTTTTGACTTCTTTCCGTCAATCATCTGCGACTCGCCTATCCGATCATGTCCAGGAATGGTGGAGAAGAAAGAGCCTATGTCAATCTCCTACTTTCAAAGACCGTGTCTACATGGACTAGTTCCTTAGATATCTCTTGCCACCTATCGGGAAAGATGTCGCATCGCATTTTCCTCAAACCGAAGAAGCTGCCCTCCAAATGGCGTTAAAATATGACCTGATCTATGCTCAGACGGGTTATGTTTATACTTTTCTACCTGATCTCCCCAAACCCGGTAATGCCCATACATCGGGGGCACCTCATGCCGCCGACAGTATCGTTGGAGCTATCTCTCATCCATCTGCTCAACCTCCCATGAGCTATGGTTTTCCTGGGGGAGGGGGCACCACTTCCTGCACTTCTCCCCCTCCCGATAGCACGCATCCAGGATTCGGCATGCCTCCTTTTCTGCCCAACCCCCTGTTTACCACACTGTTACCCAACCTCATTATCATCCATATCCACAGCCTAGTGCTCCAACTCCTCCAGCATTAGCACCCCTGCCTCCCTTGTCTTCTCAACCCCCGCAACAGTAGCCACCACCCCCTCAGGGACAGGTGTATGCACAACAGAGCGCGACCAATCCTTTCTCGCAACAATGCTTCGTGGCTACCCAACCACCTCACGGACCGCTAACCACTCAACCTCCTCCATCTGGTACCTCTGATTACCAAATCCTCATGATGAACTCTGACCAACCTATAACCGTCGACCTTAACCTTCACACTCAGTCCCGTCCGCACCCCCAGCCTCCTGCTCCATCTGTCCTCGAGTCACATTCTTTAGGTTCTACAACGCCTCTTTCGACAACTAATAGTCCCTTGCATATCCCTCCGCCCAACACCGAGGTTCATACCAATATTCCTACGGGACCATTACGCCGAAATGTTGCTTCTGACCGAGCTGCCCATTCGTTTAGCATAGTAGATGAGCTGGCCCAATCTCTTGTTGCCATTTCAACGCTGGAACTCCTCCAGTCGTGCCCCTCCCAAAGAAAAGCTCTACTATCTGCCCTGGGCACTGTAGACCCAGCAAATGACCAATTGATTGTTTTCGATGCCCATCAGTCAGAGTCTCCTCCTCTTCCTGCTTCTGTAGCTTTCCAAATATCAGTCAAAATCCGAAACGCTAACATTTCCCAGTGCATCATTGACGAGGGGGCATCCACCTGTGTAATGTATGCTTCGGTTTGGAAACAACTCGGATCTCCTAAGCTGGCCCCTTCCACAATCGCCCTTCGTGCGTGGGATGGCCATGCCTCCCAGCCCATTGGCCTCTTCCGTAACTGTCCTATCACCCTTGTGGGCAAGACTGTTTGTGTCGACGTTGAAGTTATCGACGCCCCTCTTGACTATAACATTATTTTAGAGTGTAGTTACACCTATGCCATGTCTTCCGTCCCATCCACAGTCCACCGCAAGATGTTTTTCCCGCATAATGGAAAGATTGTCACCATCGACCAGTTGACGTATCATGAACCAAAATCTCAGACTTCCCCTGAGTCCACCATCTCTGTTGTCACCAATAAGCAAACCGTTGATTCTTTGACCAGTGTTTCCCCCGACGTCTACAAAGACTCCTCCTTGCTTGGAACCTTCCTTGGTCTTCCTCCTCCTCCTATCTCTAATCCCAGCTTAGCGAATGTTTGCATGATGCAATCATCTCGGGCTGACCTTAAACAACCCGCTTCGGCTAGTCAGCAACCTCAACCTCGCCTGCAGCAACCCGCTCCTAGCCCTTCACCTCAGCTTCCCGAACTTCTTCCACCTGGATCTTCCCATCCAGCTAGTACTCATGAGCCTCTTTACCCTCCTAGCCTTAGCCATTTAGGAGCTGTCCCACCTGGCCATTACCCCTCTGGTTAGATACCGTTCCTAGCTCCCCCACCAGGAGTGTACACAGTACCTGTCATGACCACCCTCTCTCTTCCTAACCTGACACTTGGGATTCCTGTCTGGTACCTTGATCCTCTAGCCGCAACCCTGCTTGGTCAACCCAAACCTTCTCTTGCTTTGACCCCGGTTCAAACGGTCCCCATCACTTCCCCCGCTGCAACAGTGCCTCAGTCACCTCAACTGGAACCACCTCCTGTTGCGACCGCTTCGAGTAAGAAGGGAAAAGCTCGCAAGGGGGCATCAAAGGACAAGGCTGCCCTGAAAAAACCTACCCCTCCTTGGCCCTCAAAGCATACCATCCAGTGTGCTTTGTGTGATGTTGTCGGTCACGCCACCCATACCTATCCTGAATTGCCTCATCTCAAGCCCATGGTTAATTTCGCGTTCCCTAAGTCCCTGGTCCCGAAAACCTCTGTTCCTCCCGCGACCACGGCCAAGAACCCCAATACTATTCACACCAACCACCCATGTGCTTTGTGTGATCTCCATGGCCATTACACCCACCTCTGTCCCCGCCTCAAGGACTTCCACACCTCTCTAGCCGCAGTCCACCAATTCGAGGCCAAGCGCACCGAGTCCACCTCTCCCCTATTTGCACATTTTGCTTCGATATAACTAGAGGACACGAATGTTCCCATTGAAATTCCCCCTCCTGATGTCGAGATGACGAAGCCTTCATCCACCAGTTTCTACCTATCATCATCCATGAGATCCTCGAGGAACATTCCCTCTGAATCCTCCCCTGTTGTTTCGCTTGACCTTCCTTCAGCGATCACCCTGGACTCACACCTGTGAGATCCTTTATTTGCTTAATCTTCTGTCACCACTTGTGACAATGCGCATGTGAACCTCTCTTCTCATGATGATGATTCAGGTAGCTTCGTTGTGTCAGGTGGTATTTCTTCCACCAGTGACTGCATCTTCTATTACGATGAAGACATCATGGAAGTAGTCACTACCCCTGACTTTATCTACTCCCCCTTACATAGAACCCATGCATTCGAACCACATACACCTTGTCACCATTACATTGACACCTAATGTTTGGGTAAGGGGGAACCCATATTTGAGAGACCAGACAAGGTAATTTCCACAACTTTCCTAGTGTATCCGTCATGTCAATTTGAAATTAGCTATTCTTCCGCATTTGAAGAACCCCTAGAGTCCATACCACTTCGCATCACTCTCTGGAGACACCCCTTACGTCTCTTCCATTTTACCACAACAACCAAACTTCTTAGATATTGGCAGCAGCATGACCCAACCTATAGGCTTTCTAGGAGAGCATCGTTTAATTATCTCCAAACTTCTTGATAGTGACAAGAAGTATTCCAACCCAGAAACTTAAAGTCCATTTGATTCATATATGCAGTACTAGCAAGATATTGGTAATCCTCCATTCCCTTTCTCAAACTGCATAACCATAACGAAAACAAATAGGCACACCATATCATTAAAATGTGTTTAGATTCCCATTTTTTCTAAATGCATTTTTGCATGACCACAACATGCTTGGGGGCACCTATGCACCTCAACCATACAAATCCCAGATCTCAGCCAAAATCAACATTGAAACCCTCTTTCTCTGACAGGTCACACTTTTCAGGACATTTCCTAGGACAGGTCGCAGCTTTCTGCCCAGTACCTACTACCTAGGTCGCAAAATAGACCCCAAAAAGTGCGACCTGGCCTGTTCATGAGCTCTGGGTACCTGTTACTTTTTAGTTACTTGATACTTCACCAGGACACATTTTTCCCAAGAAGGGTCTCTTCACCTCTCCTCAAATCGAATTTCCTCATTTACAACACTTGTACTTGAGGCACCATTTTTCCTCCATACTTGTCCTTGTTCGTGTTGATTTTCGTCATGAGTTACCATCTTCTACTCATGTTTTCATGGTCCCCCATTGGACCTTTACTGTGTGGCAGCACCACCGAGTCGCCCTTGTTTAGAGCATCCGAGTTGAGTCCTCATCCATCATGGAGTCTATCTCGAGTCCCTTTGTATCCTGCTATAGCCCTCCATCCTTCATCGTTTGGTCCCTCTCTTGTGTTGAAAATTATGGCCTTCAATACCATTGTCACCTATCCTCCTTGATATTGTGTCAGTCGCTGCCAAGCCATTCATGCCCCTTATGCTCTAACAAGGGAAGTCGTCCAACCACTACTCCGTATCCCTCATTCCATCATCATCATCAGTGTCTATTTGTTTGTCGCTCTAATATTTTCTCTCGTGCCTTAGTTGGGGATCCCTTATTGCCTCACCTATGGCGGACCTCCTTCTGTTGACATCAGCTAATTTACTCCAGAAGCCAGGTCTAGAGGGCGGTGTACCTTGGTTAAAGCTCCTTTCAGCATGATCGTGATCTGTATACTTGATGGTCCAGTGATGCAACAGTCGCTTTTGGTGATTTCCGGGTGTGTGTGAGACGGCTCAACCCTCATGAGGGGGTGGCCCTGCAGGTAGCCCCCCACATGTCGAGATGACTTCTTCCTTTCAGCCCTTGATGCAGCTCCTTCTATTTGATGATATTGGCCTCATCCGCTTGTAGCGTCTCTTCGATTTGCATGTATCAGTCAGCTGTTGCGAGCCCTTCCCCGTGTGTAGGGGGCATTTTGGGTGTATTTGTATCTCATGTACTAAAAAATTATTGTATAAGTCCTGACGGTTATTCTATATCGTATTTATGTGGACTAACATTTATTATTTGGCTTAGGCACACAACCATAGCACATGTCTCATTAATATGTTTCGTGGGAGCTTCTTTCTGTGCGCCTTATTCTTTGCAATGAATGGCTTCTTTCCAAGGGAGATAGGGCCTCTGTCAGCTTTAAGAATGGTGTACCACTTCATCAACCAGAGATTCTGCTGTGTGTAAGTCTCGCCTCCTCAGGGTCTAGTCCTTTAGCACATTAGACTACCTTACATTTCTCTCTCTCACTCCTCTCTTGATGCTTAGTGATTGAGTTCTTACAATGTACTTTGGTCATACAATTTGCTCCTAACACTCGTACGTTGGGGGGCAATCTGTTACACCATTTTTTTCGTCATCTAACCTATTATCATTAGATGAACCCAAGTACACCATGTAAGACCAATTTTACCCTAAGTAAAATTGCTTTCACCATATGAAATAACATATGTCTATATTTCCTCATATTTAACCCAAAAAAAGGAAATTAATTAAATAAATCATTATTTATTTGATTATTTCCTAGGAATAAGTTATTTAAATCATTATTTAAATAATATTCCTAGTTAAATTTGACTAAATCATTTTTAAATAATTAAATAAATCATTATTTATTTAATTATATTCCCACCATCTCCCTAAAATAATAAATAAATCATTTATTTATTTATTGTTTATAAATAAAGGAATTAACCCAAGTCAAAAGACCTTTTCCCTCCAACAAATATAATAAAATATTCCTAAAGGGTGGTTCTAGAATTTGATTAATAATATTTTATTCATGCACCAAGTTCTAGATAACCCTAATATTTTTTTATAAATAGAAGGGTTTTCCCCATTCATTAGTCACCTCCATTGCATTAGATCACTCTAGATCTACTCTTGGTCACCATTTTCCATTTTTGTTTTGTGAGCTCCCATTGAGTTCTATGTTTGTCTGGGTTTTCTACACCAATAAGAGAGAGGAATTTTAGATCTGAAACGTTGAGGACTTTCAAGAACCCATCCCATTGAGGAGAACCCAGTGTCGACTTTCTTGCTTTCTTCTCAGCCCCCTTTTATATATAATAATAAAATTCTTTCAAATACATTGTTCTTGTCTTGTCTATTGGATGCATGGAAACATATTTACTTTATCCTCAAGTAATGTCTTTATTCTTAGATCTGACTACATGCGCATTATTTGGATCATCTAATTGCAGATTTAAAGATTTTATACACTGATAAAAGAATATTATTTGTTATGATAAAGTGACTTTATGATTAAATATTCATACTTAAATACAGGGGAATGTCAAAATTTGGTAATGATAATTTGCATGTGAAGGAGCGAGTAGTTGAGTAATTACTAACATATGTCGTAAAAAGGTCATATTTAGAAGTTTTTATAATTGTATCTTGTGCGAAATTCACCGGAAAGCGAGAGGAAATAACATAGCCATTATTGTGATATGATGTCCTTGCACGAATGAAAAGTTTTGACAGAAGAAAGACTGAGTCAAGTAATGATTGGCGTTTTCATCCTGAAGTTCAAAATATGTAAAAATGTCTTTGTTAGTTATTCTTATGGTAGGTCATAATTATTACTAATTCTAGTAATATCTTATGGTCAAAGAATGGAAGACAAGGTGTATATAAAAGCAATTGGCTATTGAAGGAACATACTTTCATACCAGAAGCTGTAATGTTCCCAATTTTTATCCTCAAGCTAAAAGGAACATTATAGTTATTAGTATATGAATAAAATGGGTAGGGAGGCCCATTAACCTCTTTAGAAGAGAAAATAACATTCCTCATGTGAAAAGGGGGAGAATAAGAAGCTGGATTGAGAACCTACAGGTGTGAACAGGATTGGATAAAGTTGATTCAGTCACATTTGACCAAGTCCACATGCACTATCTAGATACATTGTATCTCCATGATGGACTGTGCAGTTCTAATGGAGGACAACTTGCATGGGCTAGGTGGCACATAATGATGGGACCCATTGTGGAAATGAGGACAACCATTGTATTCATGTTTGGATTATTATTTGCTTTGGTCTATTGAGACTTTGCTTCCTCTTGCTGTTTAGCAGGGTTGCAGTGTTGTTTAGCACAAGGGTGTTCACGGTCGGGAATCCATACGTCATCCTCAAGGAAGGAGAGGTGTTAATATGAATCTTGATTCGAAGAGAACGAAAAAATACCACTTTAGCTGCGCATAACAAACAACCCTAACAATAGAAATGACTGCTAATATCTTCAGATCTGCAATTAGATGATCAAGAAAAATGCTGCAAAAATCTAGATCTATGCATTAGAAGACATTAAACAGTAGAAAAATAATATTTACTCCATAGATCCAATGGACAAGACAA